>VWZO01016228.1:216898-308035 GCA_013396975.1 Bucco capensis
GGAAAGTGTGGGGAGTGATACCCATGTTCCTATAATCCTTGGATGGCTAGGATGTGCTCATTAGCCTTCTGGCAGTCATCCTAGGAGAGGGACAACTCTAATTCCAAACCCGGGCAGATTGAGCTCGTTTAGCCCTGCAAGGCCTTACATCTAAGAGGTTAAACCTCTGTCCTAAGGACCTTGCTGCCAGCATCCAAACTTGCTAGGCCCTGGCAGATGAATCTTAGGACTAAAGGGTGGGTCCGGCTCTGCACATGCTGTGTCTCACCTAAAAAAAAAATCCATTGCGCAGGCTAGAGGGTGCTATCCGCTATCCTCTTTCTATCAGCGCTCTTGGAAAAGGCGCTGATGAGGAGCGTGGATGGAGCCCTCCCTGGATCTTCGTTCATGAAGCCTAGCCATGACAATTCCTTCCCACAGCCACTCCTTCCTTTCCTCCTCTCCCTTACACACAAACACATTTTCCATCCTCAAGCAGCAACAACAGCACATCACTCCTACTGCTTCCAAGCAGCAGGACAGATCTCAGGGGCAGCTGGGAGAGCTTGGGAACTGCTGAGTTGCCAGAGGTGCTTGTTTGAGTCCATGTGTGCAGACATACAGGTGGGGTTAGCAAGAAGGGGCTGTAGATCAGGATCTGGCTTCCATATTCACATAACCCTGAAATAAACCATAACACAGAAGCCTCATACTTGTGTGAATTCCCAAGACTTTTTGGTACTTAGCTTAGCTTAGCCACTTAGCTGAGTAATCTTGCAGAGCTGTTAAGAATAACACAGTAAAACAGTATCTGGTTCAGGGGAGCACATTCAGGCTCCCTCTAGTTTTAATTTAAGATCAGTTCAATTCCAATACCCTTTTCATATATTTATTCTTAGAATTTCCCAAAGTTCTACAGTTGATTTTTGAGTGCCCAAATTCATGCACTCAACAACCAGGCTTGCAAAGATCTCAAGTATGACAACTTCAATTGGTAGCACAGACTCTATTCACCTCTAAAGACTGGGCCTCTAAAAAAGCTTTCAGTCATGGAAAAATGAGGTCTTAGTGCTGCTCATTTCACAAAATCCCCAAATCATTAAGGTTGGAAGAGAACTCTAAAACCAAGTCCAACCATCTACTTATCACCACCAGGCCCACTAAACCATGTCTCCAAATTCCACATTTCCATCAGTCGTCCTGTTCCACCCCCACTTCTCTCATAACATCCTCATAGTGTAATTATGATAACTAAACTTGGGTAAAGGTCCATAATAACAGTGGAATCATATTTAACTTTCACCAGGTGCATCTCAAATGTTTAATTCTAATTATCTAAATAATCATACTCTACCTGGTTCTAATGGATATAGAAATAATGTCAGGCTGCATGACCTGGCTAGTCAGCAGGTGAGCAGGCAGTGCAATTTTATGCCTCCTATTGGTTAATATCACTCAGATATTAAGTAACTGTGCAGACTCACAGCCAGGTCATAAACCAAAGAGAACAGAACAGTCCTGTCTCTTTGACACTTGACTTATCCCAAAGTGCTGCAAAGCAATTACATAGTATTTGGCACACCGACTGTGTATGCGAATCAAGCAACAATTATACTTAGAGCAGGAACTCAGCCTGGTTTTGCTGAAAGACAGTTCTCTCAGGTTACAGAAGAGGCCTTGAAGGGCACTCTGAAATCTTCAACTCCCTCTACAACATCAGTGTCAACCTGCAAGCAGAACTTAGCTCTATGTCTCTTCTAACAGTGCAGCCATGACCTGAGCCTTCACCTTGGTGTATAGTTGTCAAGTCTCCCATGTCTCAAACACAAGGCTACTAGCCAATGCTTGGTTGTGTGACTCTGCAAATACTGTAGAGTCCAAGAAGAATTCAGCCTTTGGGAACCCTTGTCAGATAGGGATAAATCACAGACACTTCTGACACCTGAGCAAGAAGCAAGTCAATCCCATGCACTGGCTGTAAACCATCTGGTGGATGGGAGGAAATGCCACCCATTCACAGCAGAGCTGTCAGTTCCTCATAACAGCACTCCACCAGCAGCAGGACTGCAGAGGCCAATGTGAACAGATGGGTCATCCATTTTTCAAGGTCTCTAGGTTGCAGATACCACATCTGAGAGGATTGGCAACGTCACATCTTGAGTGTTGTGTCCAGTTCTGGGCTTCCCAGGACAAGAAAAAGAGGGATACACTGAAGCAGGTCCAGTGAAGGATCACATTTATAATTAAGGGACTAGAGCATCAGATATATCAGGTCAGGCTGAAAGAGCTGGGGTTGTTTAGCCTTGAGAAGAAAACACTCAAGAGAGGTTGCAAAGTCTCCATCCTTGGAGACACTAAAATCTGACAAGACACAACCCTGAGCAACCTACTCTAGCTGACTTTGCTTTTAGCAAGCCTGGCCTGTTAATGCATCACTCATCTCCTCATTACTACACATCACATCCACAGGATCTGGACATCAAGTTCTCTCTTTATGTGTTACTGCTGCTCTGAATGTCATCATCTCTTCATTTTAACTACCACAACATCTGGCTATTTGATTGGCTACCTTGAGATTTTCTTAAGGATCCTACTACCATGATTTCTGAGCACCTACCCATTTATTGTCTGACCTATGATGTAATGGACAGAAATCTCCTCCCGTTGCCCTGGCAGCACTGGAGTTCCAAACAAATCTGCTCATTTCCTGAACAGGGGCTCTGTAGAACTCATTTTAAGGTTCAGATGAAAAGGAAATTATAGAGGTAAAAAGGCAAAATGCGTTAATGTAATATATAAAGGTGTCTGGAAACACAGTAGCACCAAACCTGCAGACACAAACACAGCCTCCCAGCCATGAGGCCAACTTGAAAACGCCTGTTATTTATTCACAAAGCACACTTCTCTAAGCCCACAGAATCTGTCAGGGGAAGAAGTGGTGATGATGAATAATGCATTCTTGTTAGTGATACCATCAGCTCAGCCTTCTACCCGGGCAATTCACTCTTCCTTCAGCCTCCACAGGCTGCTCCTGGACCTGCTTGCATGCTTCAGAGACACTTGCAGGCTTGAGAGAAATGACTTGAGAAGTCAGAGAGGGTAGAGGGCATTTTTTGTGTAATAACTAAAAGGAAAAGATCCTCCCTGGGTTCTGTGGGAGTGATAGAAGAAGGGGTGAAGGAGCAGCTGGAACATTGCTTTGTGTTACAGATAACTGCATGTTTCTGTCTGCCTGGGGATGCTGACAGGCCCTATGCCACCTATTTACTTGGTTAGACTCAGCCATTACTGATACTCAGATAAGAGGAGACGATAGCAAGTGGCCTGCAGGTTCAGCAGGCTCTGTGCAAAAAGCCTTAGGGAGAATCAGATTCAGCAACTGTTTACCAGCACTTGCTCAGACCACAAAGGCTCAGTCTCCATGGGACTTTGTTCACCTTCTGCTTATAAGACTTGCGAGCTGTGTCCCCTGCCCCAACTGAGCCAGTCTCAGCTCCTGTAACATGTGCCCTAGTAGGCAGTTGCCTGCTTGTTCCCCTCTATGGAACATAGTCCCACCCAAACCCCACACCTTAGCTGCAATTAGCAACACACAGTGTCACTTTTGATCCCCCTTCACTCTTCCAAACCAAGCTCATACAGACTGTTTCCACCGGTGGATGCAGGCCCAGCAGCCCCTTTCCTGCTGTGGCCAACTGCAGATGATAGGCTCTGTCTTTGAAGATATGTCCACACTGCCAACCCAAGCCCCTAACTTGCCCTAGTGAGCCAGCTCAAGGGCAGATCACAATCCCTTGGGTGACTGTAGCCACCCTGTTTGTCTAACTTCTGGAAGATGCCTAACCCTCCACCAGTGCCCACCAGTTTGGGCTCAGCACCCCTTGCTGAACTCACCTCTTCACAGTGCGGAGCAAGGTAGAGCGTGCCTCATTGTGGAAGGTGATGATGAGGCTAGTAGCTGGCAGGTCTGTGTCATATTGTACAGAAGTGCACCTGCAACAGAGGAATCCAGAAGTGTAAGCCAAACATCACCGAAGCAGCAACCACTGCAGCAATGTACCTAGAATTTTTAAAGAAGAGAGTAATATGCTAAAATCAGAAACTGTAGCAAGTGAGCCTCGGCAGCCCCTGCACCAAGGTTGGCAGAGCTTAAAAAGAACTGTGTCTGTTGAAAGGTAAAGTTTTGAGTCTGTGATACCTAAATTCATGATGCCACACTCTAATGAGGGCACATGAGGTTCATAGTTTCAACACTGTGTACTCTAGTCCCTGGATTTGCCTGTGATTCATGTAGAATGTTGTTTATTCATACACAGGAAATGCACATGCTACGGATGCATGTAGCTGGTACACCACAGCACTTCATATTCTTTGGACATTGGGCTTTCTGGAAAGGAAAACACTAGCTAGTGCTGTGATCTGCATTAGGGACACACTCAAGTTCAACACTAATACCTCAGCTGGCAATGGAAAGCAATTCCTTGCATCTTCTCAACTGACTTTGTAATGTTAGGGACATACATTCATTCTCATACTTAGAACCAAGGATTAACCCAAGATCAGCTTGCATCAGGGCTGCTCATACCCTGTGAAGAACAAGGATTCTTGGAAGATAACAACTCACAGATGTGAATCCTGGATTCAATTCTGACAGATACTATGAATGGCAGATTTGGGCTGATCTGTTCCTCCAGAGTATCTGCCACCTTAACTTCCAGACAATGTCAAACAGCAGTCAGTCTGCACTAATTCCCTGCTCCATAAAGAGCCTTCATCTGAAACTGTAGCCTAGTGTTTTTAACAACTCAAGGCCACGCATAGACTGAATCCATCCTGGAAGGGAATACTCTTACAGCCACTGCTTGTACTTCCACATTCACTTACTATTATTTTATGACTATTACTAAACTGTTACTGTTTTTATCATCACAATCCTACTGGCTTATGGCTTTTTCATTGCAATATTTTATTAAGGGGATAGTAGCTCCTAACAGCAATTTTCAAACATATAAAGAAAGCCTTGATAAAGACTAAAGTGGAAAACCTGAGACCAGACAGGAGACATACCACATTTATTATTGTTTCAAAATAACTCCATGATGTAATGCATATAAAATGCATTAAGGCATCAGGAAGTGGAAAGGGAGAAGAGGCTGGTGTATGTGTTATTTGGGGAAATCTTCTCAGTGTTATTACAGCATCATAAAGGACAAGGACAAAGTGTGTGCTTGAAAGTTGGCCTTTTCTTTGTTTTGGACCAAAAAAGCAGCTACACACTAGGTGAAAAGGAGCTTGTAGCATGTGGAATCAAGTATGTCCAAACTCTGCTTGGTTACCTGAAGGAAAAGTGATGTGTTAGTGACCTACTGACTTCTTAAAACAGGTCCATTTGTGACACAAGGATGGGCTTTCCTTAAACCACAATCTAATTTGTATCAGCTGAAATAAGTTCTCATCCTAAATTGCCATCCCAGCAACCATTCCAATACTGTTATAAGACAAAGTACTCCAACACAGCTTCCTCACACCCGAACTTCCACCCCCACAAAGGGGAGGAACATGGAAAAAGGTTTATCTGCTCTGATTATACACTACTTTGGACTCTCCATTTCTGAAGGGAATCCTTGCAAAGCTGGGGCTGAAACGGCCACACATTTCCAGGGAATCACATATATATTGTCCTTCAGACTGAAATGCATAGGTGAGGCTTTTCACAAGAAGCATGCTCTGCTTGCTACCACAGATGAAAATAAGCAATAATTCACCTTTGAAGTGAACTGGCTTTAAGCCAGAACATGACAGCAGATTAAGAGAAAGCAGCAATTCTGTGTGGCAGGGAGACTTGTCACTAACACAGAACATGGCACCGCTGCCTCCAAATTGCTAGGAAGACAATCCCAAGTACTATGCTGGAGAACAGGAGCACAAGACTTTGATCTCACAACCAAGGTCCTGACTGTTTGCATTCACAAAGCACCCTGGTGGCTGTCAGTGCTGGCAGAACCACAAAGCTCCGTGTCTCCTAATATCCCTTTCACAGTTTCAATCAAGTTAGATGGCTGTTTCCAGCAGCTGTGAAGCATTGTTTTTGCAACTCTCAGTAAGGTCTAGGTTCCAGTCCAGACAGATAAACCTTTCATACACAGTGAGTTTGCTTCTGGTTTTTATCCATTGAAGTAGGCTGTTTTATCTATCACTATCAAACCTAATGTTTTCAAGTTACATTATCTTTTTGTACACAGGAAGTGACAAAATACTTAACTGAGCACTATTTGCAATTTAAGGATGAGTTTGGTCAGTCAAATAAATTCACCACCAGTGAAGCAGTGAAACTTTTTGATGCAGGCTCTAGATAAACCAACTAGGAGTAATGCATTACTAGACCTGCTATTGACCAATAATGAAAACCTCGTTAAAGAGGTGAGGATAGAGGGAGGTCTAGGATGTAGTGACCATGCCTTAGTCAAATTCGTAATTGCTAGAAGCACTGGCATGGCACTGAGCAAAGTAAAAACCTTGAATTTCAGGAAGGCCAACTTCCAATTGCTAAAAGATTTGCTGGATGGGGTTTCCTGGGATGATATCCTTAGGGACAAAGATACCCATCAGAGTTGGCAGCTCTTTAAAGATACATTTATCAGAGCACAAGAAATTTCTGTCCCTTTGTGCAAAAAATCAGGTAGGACAGGTAGGAGACCGGTGTGGCTAAATAACGACCTGCTTCTTGAGCTGAGGCGTAAGAACGAAATGCACAGGCGATGGAAGCAGGGACAGGTGNCTTGATAAAGACTAAAGTGGAAAACCTGAGACCAGACAGGAGACATACCACATTTATTATTGTTTCAAAATAACTCCATGATGTAATGCATATAAAATGCATTAAGGCATCAGGAAGTGGAAAGGGAGAAGAGGCTGGTGTATGTGTTATTTGGGGAAATCTTCTCAGTGTTATTACAGCATCATAAAGGACAAGGACAAAGTGTGTGCTTGAAAGTTGGCCTTTTCTTTGTTTTGGACCAAAAAAGCAGCTACACACTAGGTGAAAAGGAGCTTGTAGCATGTGGAATCAAGTATGTCCAAACTCTGCTTGGTTACCTGAAGGAAAAGTGATGTGTTAGTGACCTACTGACTTCTTAAAACAGGTCCATTTGTGACACAAGGATGGGCTTTCCTTAAACCACAATCTAATTTGTATCAGCTGAAATAAGTTCTCATCCTAAATTGCCATCCCAGCAACCATTCCAATACTGTTATAAGACAAAGTACTCCAACACAGCTTCCTCACACCCGAACTTCCACCCCCACAAAGGGGAGGAACATGGAAAAAGGTTTATCTGCTCTGATTATACACTACTTTGGACTCTCCATTTCTGAAGGGAATCCTTGCAAAGCTGGGGCTGAAACGGCCACACATTTCCAGGGAATCACATATATATTGTCCTTCAGACTGAAATGCATAGGTGAGGCTTTTCACAAGAAGCATGCTCTGCTTGCTACCACAGATGAAAATAAGCAATAATTCACCTTTGAAGTGAACTGGCTTTAAGCCAGAACATGACAGCAGATTAAGAGAAAGCAGCAATTCTGTGTGGCAGGGAGACTTGTCACTAACACAGAACATGGCACCGCTGCCTCCAAATTGCTAGGAAGACAATCCCAAGTACTATGCTGGAGAACAGGAGCACAAGACTTTGATCTCACAACCAAGGTCCTGACTGTTTGCATTCACAAAGCACCCTGGTGGCTGTCAGTGCTGGCAGAACCACAAAGCTCCGTGTCTCCTAATATCCCTTTCACAGTTTCAATCAAGTTAGATGGCTGTTTCCAGCAGCTGTGAAGCATTGTTTTTGCAACTCTCAGTAAGGTCTAGGTTCCAGTCCAGACAGATAAACCTTTCATACACAGTGAGTTTGCTTCTGGTTTTTATCCATTGAAGTAGGCTGTTTTATCTATCACTATCAAACCTAATGTTTTCAAGTTACATTATCTTTTTGTATACAGGAAGTGACAAAATACTTAACTGAGCACTATTTGCAATTTAAGGATGAGTTTGGTCAGTCAAATAAATTCACCACCAGTGAAGCAAGGCCAGAACGACAAGCACTTTGCAAGCCATGAAATATTTACTGTATTTACTGGGAGAACAGATGCTAGAAAAGCAACAAGGTGGGGCCAATTCAGTCAAGGGTCTCTGCACATTTTAGACCTTTCCAGATTAACCATAAAATACAGTGAAGTAACAGACTGACGCTGGTGAAGAAAAACCTAAATCATCTGTTGTAAACATTGCAGAACAACACAGGAGAGCAGTGGACTCCCCACATGGTTTAGAGCAAGGGCTGCATGGTACCTGTAGTGCCTGGTGTCCCGAATGGGCCGATCACTGCTGAGTTTGTCACTCTCTAGCTGGTTAAAAGCATGCTGGCGGTAAGGGTCTTCTCCAGTCTTCAGCAACTTTGAAGACAAGTAAGCCTTCTCATCAAAACCCTTCCGGCTGTTCTTCTCTCCTTGGGGAGCCCTTGTCATCTAGAGCAGAAACAAGCATCAAAGCATCAGGCAGAACAGCTGACTCATGTTTAGAAACAGGTAATAAGTTAGATATTCGTACACTAGGGCAGGTTGTTTGCCACAGCCAGATGAGGTGTGGGGGAAGGCACGGCTGGCAAGAGCTTAGAAAGGAAGGCAGGAAACACTCACAGATATGGCATTATAATTGCCTTCTCTGAGGAGAATTGGAGGCCTCGCTATCCTTACCAACTGAGCTTGGGATGAAAGCTGCTGTTCCTGATAGCACAGGTAAAGCCAAACTCCCCTTTGCACTTGTTACACAGAACGCGCAAGACTGCAGGCATTTGGAAACCGTTCCAGGCAACACAAGTTTGAGCAGTCTCCAGCCAATGTGGCTGAAACATAGCATTTGGAGGAAAAATGTTTCAGCCTTTTCAGCAATCACTATCACATGCAAACATAGACGCAGCTGATTTAACAGGTTCCCTGTGTGCCTTGCCCAGTTTTGCCCAGTCTCGTGTAAGTCCGTGATCAAGCTGGAAGCTGCATGTGACTGTCTCCAGTTCCACACAAGAGCTAAAACACCTGAGCCATCCCACTCATCTCCTAATCTTCATCTACCTTTCCTGTGCCACAGAGTCTGTGCAATGCCAGCACCTCAAGATCATTCACTGGGACCACTAGGAGGGAGGACAAGCACAGTTCTAGCCCATGCTGAGCCCTTAGATAAGAGATTTTGATTGGAAACAAGCTAAAAATGTAAAATACTCGCTTATAAAGCATTTAGGATTGTTTATACAATAAAAGTAGTTCATAAATTGTCTACAGTACCCATTTGACAGACCAAATAATGAAGAAGCCAAAAAAATGCTCCCAGTCTTGTTTGAAGAAGTGCTGGAGCTCCCTAAAACTGCTAGAAAGGGCAGGTTCTGACATACTTACACCTTATTCAAAGAACTGGACAATCCTTAGATCTTGAGATCCATTCTGTGGAAAATATTTGGATACTCTCTAACACTAGACTTGATCATGTTTCTCCCTGCTATTTCTACTCTGCTATCAGGCTCCTTTGAGGAGTTTTAGAGAGCAAGAGACCAGAGACTGGTCCCCAGTATCACACAGTGCTTTGGTTGAGCCATCTTAGTGACTTGTGAAACAAGAGAACCAGAACCATGGAAAATTCCTTAAGGAGAAAGAGTGCTTAGAAGAACAAACATCTCTGCACCTTTCTCCAAGAAAAGCTGCCCTGCAGTGCACGTAGCCCTAGGAGAACTAGACAATGACAGTAAATGAAATTTAGCATAAACGAGTGCAAGATAATGAATATTAGAAGAAACAAATTAAACCACTCATGCACTTTGATGGATTTCAAATGAACCATGATCACTCAGGTTACAGATCTAAGCGTCCCCATGGACAGCTGAATGAAACCCTGCACTTGGTCCAACAAGATGGGAAATACAGCAAACCAAATGCACTGCAAATGGGACAGAGAAAACTGAAACCATCAAGAACACTGTTATATGAAATCAGTGACAGCTCAGCAACCATGGCCTAAATGCAAATTTTTGTCAAATCAGTCTCTGGAAAGAAGCTACTGGAGGATGAAGAGAATTCAAAGGTTTGGACTATTCCATTCGGAGAGATGAATGGAGAGAGAAAAAAAAAGTATGAAGGTGGACCATAAAATTATGCCTAATGCAGCCAAGGTAAGCCTAATATTCAAACTTCCCTTTTTTACCATACAAGAATGAGGCAAACATCCTTTCACAGTGAAAAAAAAAAAAGGCACCACTATTTTTAGCACAAAGAAACTTATTCAACCACTGTAGCAAAAGCGCAGTTTATCATGTGCCTTTAAATATTTTGCAGTCCCTCACTTGCCCTTTGCTACTTATCTCCGTCTCCCCCAAGGCCTGGAAATGCAACAGCTGGTTTTGGTTTATATTGCCAGGAACATCTTGCAAAATGCTGGAAGTGGCAACAAGATTTCAGGAGTCATTTTGGCAGAGCAGCACAAGGGCTAGGCAGCCAGGGACCATCCCATGCCCCAGCCAGCAGTGTTGCAGCTGGCAGACAGCCCCAGCCCTGGGCATCAGTTTGCATCAAGTTTGCAGATGACACCAAGCTATGGGGTGCTGGTGATAAGTTTGAGGGGCAAAATGTCATCCAGAAGGACCTGGACAAGCTGGAGAGATGGACCCAAGTGAACCTCATGAGTTTCAACAAGACCAAGTGCAGGGTCCTNACTGGCACAGGTTGCCCAGGGAGGTGGTTGAGGCCCCATCCCTGGAGGCATTCAAGGTGAGGCTTGCCAGGGCTCTGGGCAAGCTGCTCTAGTTGGGGATGTCCCTGCCCACTGCAGGGAGGTTGGACTAGATGACCTCCAGAGGTCCCTTCCAACCCAAACCATTCTAGGATTCTATGATCAGGCACCTCTCTGGGGACAGGCTGGAATGTGGGCACGCCTTGACAAGGACCATGGCCAGTCAGGGCAGGGCTGTGTGGGCTGGAGAACAGCCTTGATGCAGCATCACTGGGGCAAGGGCTGAGAACCTCTCAGGTCCTGGGCCATGAGCAGGGTACAGGGAGCCCCAGGGGCCAACAGGAGGTCCTGGCTCCAAAGCAGAGTCAGGGGAGCCCCTTGGAGTGGGCAGGGACAGGAAGGTCCATTTGTGCCCTCAGAGCTGTGACACAATTAATCTTGAACTATTGAAAGTAATCCTCTAGCATCCTCTAGATGCTATGGTTCTCACATTACTTATACATCAAACTTAAAAAGTGGTAAAAGAGCACTGGGAATTAATTGTCAGTTAAGAATATTTCTCATTTTTATATCAGGCAGTATCTCTGTGCTCTATTCAAACAAGGAAAAGGGAGGATTCAGGGGATGATAGCTATGAGGGCCTAGCTTCAGCTTCCAGAAAGACAGCTTAATCAACAGGCAATCAAACAACTGATTCATGAGCAACAAGAAGATAACAAGGTAATAATAGGAGCCAACTGAGATTTGTCAAGACTGCATCATGTCACCCAATCTAATTTTCTCCTGTGATGAAGTAATCAGTCTTAAGAGAGTGGAGAAGGAGGCAATAGATACATCATGACTTTGGTAAGGTTTTTGATAGGGGCTGGTAAGACATTGTTATTAGCAAGCTAGAGAAATAATAGATGAAATAACTACTGCAGAATGGGTAAAGCTGGTTGAAAAGCCACAGCCAGAGAATTCCTAGCTGTTCACTGTCAAAGCAGAGGGGCTATAGTGAGAGCAGTCTTAGGGGTTTGTTCTGGATCCAGCACTATTCAGTATTTTCATAAGTACCTTGGATAATGAGACAGTGTATGTTTGTCAAATCCATAGGAAATCCAGCAAAAACGTCAGACACATTGGGGGACAGAATTAGAATTAAAAACTACCTCAGCATACGGAAGAAAAAAAAGTCTGAAAACCATAATTGCAATTCAGGAAAGGCACCACATACCTCTACAGTTCATCAGGTTTGTGCTAATACAAAACATGGCAGACACAGATCCTCAGAAAAGCACCAGATACTACAGCTCATTACAAACCACACAACAGCAAAGTCAGATTAAGAGAGGAGAACAAACACTATCCTACACTTTTCTTGAAGTTGTCTTAGAACAAATATCAAAAATATCGGAGATAAAGCGTACCATACAGCAGAGGAGGACTAACCATAGAGCAGTAGTTTAGCAAAGTAAGGATGACTTGGCAATATGCAAATGTTAACCAATAGTGCATTATTATTGTCATATGTAACCAGTAGCAAAAAGAAAAATGTGCTAGAGAAAAAGTATATAAGATGACACTTGTAGTTAATAAAGAGACTTGAACTTGCTGCTTCACCATAAGAAGAAACCTGTCCAGTGTCGTTTGTCCACCTCAGCTGCGACACACCACCAGCAATCAGCTGCTCTGGAGCTCACGAGTGCTTAGGGATGTTACAGAGACAGATGTAGCTCAGCTCTGTGACCCATACACAGATACATGGACAAGCTACGAATGGCACAGAGCATAGACAGGGCAGGACTGACCTGCAGCGACTCCCAAGAAATTCCCAGGGAGCAAGCTACTCTTGATGGGCTGAACAGTAAGACAGCATCTCTTGAATGTCTGTTGCCAAAAGTATTTGTTTCAGAAGGTGTGTTGCATTTCCCCTTGGGTTTAGGAATCCCAGTATGCACATGGCTCTTGTTATATCTTATGAAGTAATCTGTATGCTTCCAGGCACAGTCTGAAAATCACTTGGGGTCTCCTGTGGCCCCTGGTGCAATAACTGTGCCGACAGCAGAGGGAGCATTAAACTCATTGCCNAAATTGCTCAAAACACTTCAAGAGAGAAGACTGAGCCCTAACAGCACAGGACCTATTTTATTGATGTTTTGTTTAACTGTGAAAAGCATTTAAAATGCGGTTTAGTAACCATGCTCTTATGGAAATTGTTATGAAATGTTAATAAAAATTACTACAATTAAATAGAACCATCTCTGTTTGGGAAGTGCAAGTGCTGACAGAGAAGCTTAGAGACCAATCTGTATGTTTTGTTTGTAGCTTGCAAAAACTGAAGTAGCACAATGGAAGCAATAAAGCTACTTGAATTTATCAGCTCTTGCAGCAGCTAATTGGTTTCTTTACTGCCATCAACACTAGACAGTCTTGAGGTCTGCTGCCAGTTTCAAACTGGGTTGGAGAGACCAGTGGTGGGCAACCAACAGAGGCTGTTTTCAGTGCCCTCTGAGAAGCGGCCATGGTTGCCAGCTCACAGGGTTTCTCCAGGCCCTGTGATAGAGCTGTAATAAGCCAAGGGATGGTGAGAGTGAGAAGCAGGGAAAGGCTGCTGGGGCCTGCTTTCCAGCACTGCTACTTGTCCAAGGTGCCCCTCCACCTCCCTATTCTTTTCCACTCTCTCCTGGCATTTATTGCCTTCTGTGCTTGCAAAGGCATTTTTCGGCCAGCTCTGCGAGACCGTGTCTCTGCTCTCTTCTGTTTTAGCCCCAAGAAACCCTGTTGCTCAATCCTTGCCTCATGGTTAGGAAGTCATGGGATTCCATCAAACATTGTCTATGATGTTATTCTCCCTTCACAGTTTTGTCAGACATGGAGCTGTTGACAAAAGAAGTGTCCTCAAGCATTTAGCCTAAAAGGGTGGAAATCCTGCATAAGGTAAGAAAGCAGAAGCAGTTATTTTTCTGTGTTTGGTTTCCACAGTAGTGTTCTCCCCACACCCATTAATTTTTGGATGCTGCTCCAAGAGACACAGAAGATAGCAGTGTTTTCCATGTTATTGCCTACAGCCTGGATGAGGTGAGCAACACTCTCCTATGATGTCTGTCACAAGCAGACATGGGTTGTTAGCATGAAGAGTTGAGAGTCATGATGTTGCTGCCTTAAAGGTCACAACAGTATTGACAGACAAGGCTTGACAAGCCACTAACTTTCAAGCAGACTTGTCATGGTTTGACAAGCTGGTCTTCCAGGCAGTTTGGGGAATATAAGTAGGTAACACAAGAGAGGAAAATGATGTGGGGGAAGTTCACAAGGAGAGCAGTAAAAAACTCTGAAAGGAATTAAATTAGCACCTCTATTATGGGTGGTGCTTCTCTAACAGCACCACACACCCTTACCCAACTTCTCAGCATATGGACAGGTGGTGTCTGTTCTACCACAGTCCCAACTTTTTTGCTTCATGTCCAAGTACTCACAATCTTGCTTCTGAGACAGCCATGTAGCCTTCTGCCTAATGATCCTACTTAGCCATCTCTTTAGCAACTCTGTAGAGAAGCATCTTCCTTGTGATATTTCATCCTGATCCTGCATATCCTTGTCTACAGAAGGATAGAGATGCTTCCATGAAGCACATTGGATATCTTTGCCCAGGTCGCAAAGCTACGCAAAGCAGGAGTTAACAACTGGAGGACAGCCAAAAATAATGCACAGCGCTCAAGTGCCAGCTCTACCAGCACACATCAGCCTCATTCATTTTGCAGACAGCAGCCCTAAAGAGTGTGAAGTACTCGCTGCCATGCTGCTTATATCAGCTCAGCATCACACTGCATGCAAACAAGTCACTTCCACATGCAGTGACTGGCTTCAGCATGAACTAAGCCCTCTCCACCCCCATGTAGATGAGCAATCCATGTATAAATCATGCCAACTTGGATTCCCCTCTGAATACAGTCATAGAATCATAGAATCATAGAATGGCCAGGTTGGAAGGGACCCTAAAGATCATCTAGTTCCAACCTCCCCGCACTGAGCAGGGATGCCAATCACTAGACCAGGTCACCCAGGGCCGCATCCAGCCTGGCCTTGAACACTGCCAGGGATGGGGCATCCACAACCTCTCTGGGCAACCTGTGCCAGTGCCTAACCACCCTATGGGTAAAGAACTTCCTCATAATCTCCAATCTAAATTTCCCCTCCTTCAGTTTATATCCATTCCCCCTTGTCCTATCGCAGTCTGACCTCCTAAAAAGTCTCTCCCCTTCTGTCCTATAATCTCCCTGTAGGTACTGGAAAACTGCTGTCTGCTGTAAGATCCCCGCGAAGCCAGTCCTGGTATATATTCACTGTAGAATAATAACCTTAGAAGATGGAATTTATTACACATCCTCTAGTTATCATGCTCTACTGCTGTTCAGGATAGATAACAGTGCATATAAATACAACATATAGCAGAAGATAACTTCTATGAAGTATATCCATCTTCGACCAAGCTATGCAATCCCAAATAGAGTTTGAACAGTTAGCAAGGGCTAGATCCTACAGTTTTCTGGCCCAGCTGCCTAGAGGCAGGAAGGTATTACCCAGATCTGCAGGGAAGGGACATCATGCCCTGTGGCATCCTTCTAGTCTTTGGTTTTTTGCAGCACTGAATAAAGCAAGAAAAGCAGTGGAAACCAAAGGGGCTTCAAAGATAGATGCCTGAGGGCACTGTCTTCCAAACAGCTCTGAGGAAATGAGGCTGCTGAAAACGGTAGAAATCCAGACCCCAGATGAGGTGAAGCAGTTGCCAAGGCCTGTTTCTTCCCTCAGCTTGAAGTCTAATGCACACAGATGGCAATTATGCAAAACTGAAAAATTATATTACAAGTTTTGTTTTTAATATATTTATGACATTCACATACATGATTTTGTATAAACACCTACATGTCCAGACACACATACACCTGCCTTCTGTGTTCATTTGATCTTCGTCTCATTCTTTGGAGTAAAGCCTTTTGTTCCCTATTTGGCAGATTTTGTTGTAACACAAACACTACCATTTTTTGCTGATTGAAATGTTAGATTTCATATTTTTCTCTAGGAAAAAAAGCAATGTGGATAAAACTCCAAAAAATAGTGAAAAGATAGTCTTCAAAAATCATTGAGTACCTGCATTAAAGAGGAGTGTGAGGTCTGTGAGGTTTGTTTTTCCACTGAAACAGCACTTGCTTTCCAAGCACACCTCTCTCTCCATAAATATCCATGACAACATCTGGTATTACGGAGAAGACAGACATAACGGTGCACTCTTTGAATACCTAAGGGACTAGGCTGTTCGTGCTGGCACCCACTCCAAAACAGCATTGTCAGCAAGAGATCTCAATGGGGACACTGCCTCTGGGAATGACAGTTTTGTACAAAAAAAAAAAGATAGTCACATGGACATGGAGCTGTCTGCATTCTGACATCTGTTTAGTATCACACAGTAAACCTCCTTAGTAAAAGCCATTTAGCTTACTTACTGTATATAGAAACACTGCTCTGCTAAAGGTTATACAGTTTGTAAAGCTACATTTTGAGGTCTTTTAGAATACAAAAGGCACTCCAGGATGCTGCATTTTTTTATTGGAAAAATATCCTGGTCTTTATAGACATTTAAATATGTAAAGAATTCTCCTGTTTTCCAAGTGATTTTAAATTATTAAAACAAAGAAGAAAAAGGAACAACATTTTGTTATTTGTCTTCTAAGTGCCAGATGCTCAGTAGCCAGTACCTGAAGCCTGATTTATAGCATCTGTATCATGACACAATGACATAGAGCATTCTACATAAAGACAGATGATGCCCTTATGACTACCTGGTAGCATCTATAAAACAAATAAGACAGTTCAAATTAGAGTGGTTGAGGTCTTCATTAACGATCAGTCACATAAATTGTGTCTCTCCATGTCCACTGCCCCACCTAAACTGTCTGCACAGACAGAATTTGTGTCTCCTCTGTGCTCATGTACCACTCTATTCCCTCTGAACTCAAGTGACCTACATTCAGCCTTTTTCTCCCAGTGAATCAAAAGTGCCTAGAGTGACAGATGCCACCACAGATATTTTCACAGAGAAGGTGAAAGCAAGTTTAGACCTCACAAGCTGCTAACGTAGTCAGCAGTGAACTGGTTACTTAAGAGGTGAGCAGAGGTCAGCTAGCACTAAGCAGGAGGCACTGCTCATCCATTAAAATATTTAATTACATTAAGCTTGAGGCTCCTTTTCTTTGCCTTCAATACCATGCTCCAGGGGCTTTTTGCTAAAGCTAGAGAAGCTGAAGTACCTCTTTAAATCATTCATCCTCAAGAGTTAAGAGCTTTAAATGGAGATTAAGAATAAACCAGTGTGGTTTTGCAACTAGCTAACATTCACACCTCTGCAGAAATACTGTGCACATGCACAGCTGAGCCAGGAAGACAAAGGAACATTTCACATGCCCACCAGGGACAAACTTAGCCCCTCAGCAGGTGTGAATTTCTCCCCATCTTCCAGCAAGGTTAGATTTGTTTTCCTAATTTGTTTTTGTTAGCTGGTGTTGCTCAAACAGTCCTGATTAATATTATACTACTCCACACCAACCCTCTCTTCTCTCCTCATGTTAATCACTACAGATCCTGTTACAGCCTCTCACAGATAGCTGCACCATGCAGGTGGTAAGCATGGCACAGCCTGCAGACCAAGCTGGGTGGCATATGGGCCTTGGGGACACACACCCCTGCCTTTGCACCAGCCAGGTGCTGGCCCACAGCCCCAGAGCCTGCACAGAGCTTGTCTTCCAAGGAAATAACACCTGGGTAGGACAAAGCAGGTAATTTACCATGATGCTCCACACAGCTCTTCCTCACATTAGCTTTTTGCAGAAAGGCTCTTGACAGGACACAATATAAAAATACAACTTGTCTGTAAACTAACAACCAAAATGGTGTTTAACAGAGTGACAACACAACTCATGTCACTGTTGAATCATGACCTAGTTTCTTAGAGAAGCTCAGGAATGACCTTCAGCTCAAAATGCAGACTTGTATTTAAGAGGTTCAAAGCCATGAGATCTATCCCCAGAGACTGTAATGATACTCTTTCTGTAGTGAAAATAGTGATGGTGCATATGAATCCATGATTTATTACAAAAATGAGTCCTTCTGCACAAGACCTTGTTCACTCAGGTATGTTCTCTGCCATGCACTCAGCCCTGCAGCATACAACACTGTCTTCTAATAGTGGAAAAACTCATTGTCTATTTGCCAGGGAAGATTTGAGAATATCAGGCTGTTGGCATTTTGTTTAGGACACAAATGATATTCCATTTTAATTGATTAGTTTTTCAGTTACTGCATTGTTCCAATTCCAGGACTCAGCAATCAATTTGAACTGACAAGACCCTCAGAGCCATGCTCTGCTTCTGCTTGGGTCTCCTTTTTGCAAAGGCATTAAATTCAGCTCCCCAGTAGCAAATTTAATCAATGATGCATACCAATGAAGAATCATGCAATAAGCTCATACATGCCTGTCAAATATGAGAAACCCTTGTGTTATACTATGCAGGCCTCTGTTAATAATGTGATTGAAGTCTGGAATGACAAAGGCCTCCTCAACAGCCTCTCTGCTCTGCCATTTAATCACTGCCAACCAGGAAAGCTCTGGCCTCATAAGGAAAAGCAGAACTACTGAAGCAGGCATTACAAAAAACACATTCAGGACAGGTATGGACAAAACCATTGCTCATGGAAGCAGCTCTCTCACAAAGCACTGAGGTCCCTCATACAGCCACTTGTCTCATTCTGCAGGTGCAAACTGCGGCAAAATAAAGTCAAAGAATGCAATGACCAGCGAGGATCTTTAAAATCCATTGAGTCAATTAATGAGGATTATCAATCCCCATCAAACTCAAAGGGTAACAATCACCTGATTCCACACACATAATGCTCTCCGTTCTGTGAGAACTGAAGATCACAAGAGCATCTCATGAAGATACAACCTACTGTGTTATGGTGCTAGGACTCATAGCTTTTCTGTTGAAAGGCGATTTTTTTACCTTCATAGTTGCAGAAGAGAAAAAGGTAGATAGCTAGAAATTTAAAAGCCAGAAGGTGAAGATGAGGGACAATTTGTTTTTTCAAATCGAGTAATGTTTCAGTGTTTGTGGTCAGCAATAACACTGATACAGAACCTTGGACTATAGCTGGGATTTGAGCTGGTTAAACTATAAATTTAATCAGACAATTTTTTTGTTCATCTATTAAAAGATGTCTGACATTTCCCCCCCACATCTTCAACTAGTGATTTTTTTCCTAAGCTTCATTTTCAGAGATCTCCCAGAGCCCTGCAGCCTGGTCCCACTTTCCTCTCAGCATGCAGAGTACACTCCTGGGAGCCTCCCCCCACCATGGTTGCCTGGCTCCCAACCCAGCCACCAGCTCAGCATTTTTCACTCTGTGAACTCAAGAGTTCATGCATGCATTGGAATAAAAACATGGGTGTCTGTTTTTGATAACCAGGACTGTGTTCCTAACCTTTTGCTTCCCAGGAGTGTTCTGTGAGAATAACCAATGCTGTAAGGAAGACTGGTTTCTCTTCTGAAGGTCCATCAGATACTTTTTACAAAATTCTCCTCTTCCAGTGTATGACAGCTGAGTATAATCAGTAGGACTCAGTGATCTCCATTCACCTCCCTGGGCAATGTAACAGCTTCACTATCTCCAACTGCCTAGAAGCATCAGGCAGGTGCATTTTTCACCACACATTTCCTCAAAGAGAGACTACAGCTCCAAAAAGCCACCAGTGTTTTCATGGTCAAAGAATCTTTCCTGGGCCTGCCGCAGCCTTCCTAAATATGAATGAAAAATAAACTTAGATATATTCAGTCCTGCAACAGCTCCCTGAAAAAACATAGGGCTGCTTGTGAGGACAAGTTCTCCTTGGTGAGGTCTGCTTGCTCTACTCCATTTGCTCTTCTCCACAGAGCACAGCATGAAGCACAGAGGCTTTGTGTTGAGAAGAACACAATGCAAAAGCCTGAGCGTGCTGTAAATTACTAGTGAAATCCAGTGGCAAAATTCCCAGTGACATCTGCAGGACAGGATGTCAGTCACAACAAAAATATAAACAGAGAGAAACAAACACACCCATAGTACTCATCAAGGCCCCAGTTCTCCACTTTGTCATTAACATTGATGCTTTTTATCAAGATCTATTGGAAAAAAATAAAACTGACTAACACAAACTTCTTCAAAATCTTTATTTGTCCTGGAAAATTACTTGGGTTTAGACACGATTTTAATTAATATGTTGTTAAATAACTTTCATTACCCAAAGACAAAAAGAAAGTATCAATTTCTAGCTGGAGGTTGCTGTGGCAAAGTAAAGGTTAAATGCAATACAGCTTGTTAGCAACTTGGAGTCTGTTAAACAATTCATTTTCTCCCAAATAGAAAAAGATGTTGAGACATTCTTCACATTTCTGGCTCTCTCTTGTTGGGTTTTAGCATTTCTGGCTCAAGAAGAGATGAACCAACATGAACAAAGGAAAAGTGCTGACAGGTTTGTTCAAAGTAGGTTTAAAAAAACCTCACAAATCCAAAATAAAAGCTGTGACTGCAAGCGTGGGGACAGACAGCACTAAAGATATCACAAAATAAACTTAAAAAAAAACTAAATCCCCAAACTTGAAAGAACTGTTATAGACAGAACAGGACGTGGGAGGCCAATCCTTAAATGACAAAAAAGAGGAATTAGCTTGTAATTCTGCATTACAGAGTCTGGAAAAAGCATTTCTTACTGTAGCTGGCTGGATATAAAAGGTGTGAACATGGCAGGAGCACAGACTGACAGCACCCAGGCAGTGTACTCAGCTGCATGCCCTATTTCAGACAGCCTGTCCTTGCCCCTGCTGAAGGTGGTCTGACCAGCAGCACACCCAGTGCCAATAAAGAGCAACACTCTTCAGCAGAGCAGCATCTCCTACTGAATGAGTTTAAAGGTTCAAATCTTATTTTTCATTAGCATGAAGGCAGTTGCCAGCAAGATCTATGCACCACAGGGTGTGAGCCAGAGCATGCACAGCAGCTTTCATGCCCATTGAGTAATGTTCACTGCTCAGGATCCAGCCAATTGAACAACATTTTTCAAACTTTCTCCTTAAATAACAGATGTTTAAGCAACATCTGTTAAGATGAGCTGATGGAGGACTCTTCACTGTCAGTAATTATACTACTTCATACAGCTCTCTCCCTTGCACCTTCCTCCCCAAACCAATATTAAAAGGCAGATTTAAGGTTGGAGAGTCAAGCACTCAGCATAAAGGGCAATCCTGAACTACAAGTGTCCCCACAAAGCTAGTTCTGCCATGCATGTCCACTACAAGCATCAACTGGCATGACTGTACACGCTAACATGTGCCCTGACATAGGAGACTGAGTTCCCTGGAGTCCTTCCCCTGCTTCCTTGCAATCCCATGTAAAGTAGAACAGAAACAAATGACATGCAAAAAGGGTCGTGATCAAGTCCCAAGTGGTATCTCACACTCAGCACTTCAACAAATTTGAAGCCTGAAGTGGTAGGCAGGAACAATCAGACTGTGACTTGGTCCCCAGGGGAGCCAGAGCAGCAGTAAGCCAGAATTCCTTGAATTACAGGAGTCAGTAGGCACAGTCTGAAAATCACTTGGGGTCTTCTGTGGCCCCTGGTGTGATAACTGTGCCAACAGCAGAGGGAACATTAAACTCATTGCCCACAGGAAAGTGTGGGGAGTGATACCCATGTTCCTATAATCCTTGGATGGGTAGGATGTGCTCATTAGCCTTCTGGCAGTCATCCTAGAAGAACAACAACTCTTATTCCAAACCCGGGCGGATGGAGCTCGTTTAGCCCTGGAAGGCCTTCCATCTAAGAGGTTAAACCTCCATCCTAAGGACTTCGCTGCCAGCGTCCAAGCTTGCTAGGCCCTGGCAGATGAACCTTAGGACTAAAGGGTGGGTCCAGCTCTGCGCATGCTGTGTCTCACCTAAAAAAAAAATCCATTGCTCAGGCTCGAGAGTGCTATCCGCTATCCTTTTTAATCAGTGCACTTGGAAAAGGCGCTGATGAGGAGCGTGGATGGAGCCCTCCCTGGATCTTTATTGGCAAAGCCTAGCCACAACAATGACAGGAGTCAGTTTCCTTCTCACATGCCAGGATCCTGGGATCCTTTCAGGATCATCCCTCAGGGATGCTGCAGGGAAGCAAGACCTCTTTTAGAAGGCAGCATTTTGAGGTCTTTTCTCCCCTTCAAAGCCAGGCCTTTCAGGATAGGTGGTCTTCTCTCCTAGCATCAGCTTCTGTGATTATAGCAGGGCCCTCTACACCTCTGTAATTGCCCTGATGGAAGTTCCTTCCCTTTTTCTCCTGTCCTACTGTCCAATTCTGCCATATTTTTCGGGAGAAGGCTGTGGAGGGGAAGATGGCTCAGTTACCAAAACACCTCAAGCTTTAGGAGTGCTTTGGAAGAACATGCTCAGTCTCAGCCAGAAACTCAAAGCTCTCTGCTGCTAGCACCTCCCCTCCTACTCCACTGATTTTAACACTGCCCTGTAACAGCACCAAAATGGAAAACAATGAAAAAGCAAAACCCAGAACCACTGCACACAAACAATACCCCAAGAGGGAAGAAGCTGAGCTCCCTTTGCTTTCTCCCAGACATGGCACTAAATGTGCTGTGGGAACCTGCAAATGACATGCAAAATGAACTTGTCTTCTCTAGGCAGTCAAAGCCCCCCAAAAACCCAATGAGAGGCCAAGGTGTTCTTAAACTCAAAATGCAGAATATACCAGTGCCAATCCTGTAACCAGCCACTTCTCCTCAGCCACGACAGTGTTGTGAAATGCATTTGGCCCCTCATCAAGAAAGATAAGAAACACAAGACAAGCTAGCCTTACCAAGACATCCCTCCAGCCATCTGCAAGACAGTGCTTGTATTTCCTTCTCCCTAGGTACTGCCCGTGTGCATCCTGTGATCAAGTCACTGGGGCAGCAGTGACTTGGAGTAGGTAGGGCTCTCTTTAGCTGGAGGTGATCTCTCAGCCTTGAAGCAGACGCTCTACCAGCAAAAACTGTAGAAGCACTTTACATTCCATTGATTAAAACTGCAAAAAAAGGAGCATGTGCTTGTGATGGCTAAGTGAAGTTGTAGTACCTCAAACCATGAGATTTCGTTAAGTTTGTGTTCCCAAATTATTGAGCCTCTTTGAGGCAGGTGTTTCTTTTCTCTTGACACTTAACCTAGCTGTTGACCAATGTATGTTGATATGGCAGGTCTGGAAAACACCATTATGATAGTTGTATTAAAGGCTTCTTAATCTTCATTGCATGGGTGGGTACCAAACAGGTAATGACAGACACACCAACAGCCTCCAACTGCTCCTAGCCTGCCTCAAGCAGGAGCAGCAGTAGGTCTCATATTTGGAAAGACCCCAAGGTATCATAAACCCGCTGCTGTTTGCCTTTACAGCATCATTTCTGTCTTTGATTGCATATGCAACCACCAGGGCACAGGCTATAAAAGCCCAAGCCTGCAGTTGATAGAGATCTGTCTGCATTTCAATATGTTTGTTACCATAGCAATACCATTGTAATTTTTAGTTTGTTTTGTTCCTTTTGTTTTTTTTTTCAAAGCCAGTGCAAACAGAGCCAGGTCTTAGCTATGGGAGAAGGCAGTTAATACTCAGCATGCTGTGGCCACAGCAGGGCCTGCTACCTGGGAGCAGGGTGCTAAGAGGAGATGCTCAACTCCTGCCTCATTCCCCACTGAGATCACATGGCTCTGCCTGCCTTGTCCACCAAAGCAATTTCTGATGCCTGCTCCCAGCACCATGTTGCCACCTACCTCCTTAACCTCCCCAAGGAAGCTTCTGCGATTAACTCCTCTCAGAACAATCATCAGCTTGTTATAAGCATTCACTTTCAGCTTTTCTGTCCTAAACAGCTCCACAAAAAGTACCTTACAAGACCAGCACTGATAATGTAGAACCAACTTCTCCTCCAATGCTAGGGTCTACTTCCAGGGCCTAGTAACAATGTACAGAAGCCTTAATACAACTATCATAATGGTGTTTTCCAGACCTGCCATATCAACATACATTGGTCAACAGCTTGGTTAGGTGTCAAGAGAAAAGAAACACCTGCCTCAAAGAGGCTCAATAATTTGGGAACACAAACTTAACGAAATCTCATGGTTTGAGGTACTACAACTTCACTTAGCCATCACAAGCACATGTTCCTTTTTTTGCAGTTTTAATCAATGGAATGTAAAGTGCTTCTACAGTTTTTGCTGGTAGAGCGTCTGCTTCAAGGCTGAGAGATCACCTCCAGCTAAAGAGAGCCCTACCTACTCCAAGTCACTGCTGCCCCAGTGACTTGATCACAGGATGCACACGGGAAGTACCTAGGGAGAAGGAAATACAAGCACTGTCTTGCAGATGGCTGGAGGGATGTCTTGGTAAGGCTAGCTTGTCCTGTATTTCTTGACCTCCCAAGCATTGTTCCTACTTGCAGTTGCCAAAATCTGGAAGAATAGTATAGTTGTTCATGGTAACCTGTAGAGCAAAATACAAGATTACCACCTTAACAGAACAAAAGGAGCAGTAAGAAGTGCCTGCAGGCTCTTCAATCAAATCTTGTTTCTTTCAGCAAGCTACCAGAGCTCTCCTTCCCTTCTCCCAGCTGCATGGCCCCAGCAAGATCTTTTGGAGGACACAAACAGTGATGATCATGAGACCACAGCAATGTCTTGTGGAGCCCTTGAGAAGTGATNTACCATAGCAATACCATTGTAATTTTTAGTTTGTTTTGTTCCTTTTGTTTTTTTTTCAAAGCCAGTGCAAACAGAGCCAGGTCTTAGCTATGGGAGAAGGCAGTTAATACTCAGCATGCTGTGGCCACAGCAGGGCCTGCTACCTGGGAGCAGGGTGCTAAGAGGAGATGCTCAACTCCTGCCTCATTCCCCACTGAGATCACATGGCTCTGCCTGCCTTGTCCACCAAAGCAATTTCTGATGCCTGCTCCCAGCACCATGTTGCCACCTACCTCCTTAACCTCCCCAAGGAAGCTTCTGCGATTAACTCCTCTCAGAACAATCATCAGCTTGTTATAAGCATTCACTTTCAGCTTTTCTGTCCTAAACAGCTCCACAAAAAGTACCTTACAAGACCAGCACTGATAATGTAGAACCAACTTCTCCTCCAATGCTAGGGTCTACTTCCAGGGCCTAGTAACAATGTACAGAAGCCTTAATACAACTATCATAATGGTGTTTTCCAGACCTGCCATATCAACATACATTGGTCAACAGCTTGGTTAGATGTCAAGAGAAAAGAAACACCTGCCTCAAAGAGGCTCAATAATTTGGGAACACAAACTTAACGAAATCTCATGGTTTGAGGTACTACAACTTCACTTAGCCATCACAAGCACATGTTCCTTTTTTTGCAGTTTTAATCAATGGAATGTAAAGTGCTTCTACAGTTTTTGCTGGTAGAGCGTCTGCTTCAAGGCTGAGAGATCACCTCCAGCTAAAGAGAGCCCTACCTACTCCAAGTCACTGCTGCCCCAGTGACTTGATCACAGGATGCACACGGGAAGTACCTAGGGAGAAGGAAATACAAGCACTGTCTTGCAGATGGCTGGAGGGATGTCTTGGTAAGGCTAGCTTGTCCTGTATTTCTTGACCTCCCAAGTATTGTTCCTACTTGCAGTTGCCAAAATCTGGAAGAATAGTATAGTTGTTCATGGTAACCTGTAGAGCAAAATACAAGATTACCACCTTAACAGAACAAAAGGAGCAGTAAGAAGTGCCTGCAGGCTCTTCAATCAAATCTTGTTTCTTTCAGCAAGCTACCAGAGCTCTCCTTCCCTTCTCCCAGCTGCATGGCCCCAGCAAGATCTTTTGGAGGACACAAACAGTGATGATCATGAGACCACAGCAATGTCTTGTGGAGCCCTTGAGAAGTGATTAACACCTCCTTTCCATGTCAGCTCAAAGGGAGCAATGGAGAGCAGGAAACAGCTTCATCAAATACCTGTTTCCACATCTACCTAAGTCCTTCATCCAAGAGACCTTGCAAACCTCAAACCCAAATTGTTTATTTTAATTAACTGCTTCAATTCACTGTAAGGACACAAAATACTTGAATTCACTTTTTTTTAAAGGAAAATATTGTCCTGTAATTAAAAGCAGATAACAGTATTTCTCTGCCTGGCAACAGCCTGTGCAAATTCCTATTTTTATGCTCTTTTGAGACAGTAATGCAATTTTACATTACTCATATCTTAAAGAATAAACTTCTAAAGAAGTGTACAATCAATTAATCCCCAGTGCTGTACATGAGATTTTACATGGAGGAACCCTGCTCTGGCAGGGGAATTGGACTAGATGGTCTCCAGAGGTTCCTTTCCCACCCCTAACATTCTGTAAATCCAAAAAGCTAGGTATTTTCAGTAAATTCTTATCTCTTATCTAAATTCTTATTTGTTCTAAGGGTCTCTAACTCTTGTCCTCAGACATGTGAAAGATCTTAAAATCATTCATGTCTGGGTCCCCAAATTGCAAGTTAGACATTTAAAAAACTGCAGAGAAACTATTATGGGGTATTTTTCCTGACAGAGAAGGCACCACAGCCCACAGGTCACTGACTCTTAACTCCACAAAAGTCTCTTCCTCTTCCAAGAGTGATAGGCACTGCATGCTTAAGAATAAGGACAGGTAGAAATGCTTGTTCTCCCCTCCTTCATTTTGAGGTATCTCTAAATTCCAACTTAATGTCCACTTAAACTTGAAAAAATCTCATACTCAAATAAACAAACCTTCCAGGCCAAGACCTTTCATCAGATTGTATTTGGCAGAGGAGGCATTTTCATCCCTAACTCATGACATGAGAACACAGAAGACGAGAAGATAAAGAAGATTGCTTAATATTTTAAACCCAAAGGAAAAGTGCAAGAAGTCAAGAAGTGCACAGAGAGCATTGCACTCACTGAAGTCACAATACAATACATGGACAAACACTTGTCTCCTCTCTAGTAATACCACTAAGGCTTTTGTCCTTCTAGAGCAGATGCAGCTGAAAATCATGACTTATGTACTGTGAGAGCCAAAGTAGGGTTTGGCCCAGTACAATACAGGTGTACTGCTACCACACTGATCTCCTCAAAACACACTTTGTCCCTTCTTCCTGTAAGTGATCTAGGTGGGCTTCCCTTTCCAGCTCTGCCTGACACACTGGCATTACTCCTCAATGCTCCTGGAATGAGAGCAAAATCTTTGTCTAGTTAAAAGAGGACTCAAAACTTGTCTCTGAGACAGCTTCCATATATTCACTTCCTTTTTAGGCAGGGGAAGGAAACAGTTCTCCTTGGCAGTCTGTTTATACCATGAAGTCTATCTGGAGAAGAAGAAAGGAGACAACTGAGCTAAAAGAAAATTTTCTTGAGGAGAGAGATGGGGATTATTGGACAAAACACCCACCAAACCTAACCCTCCCGTGGTCTAATTGTTCCCACTAGCTTCAGAGGAAAGCCCCACTACATCCCATGACAAGCATGTCAAATAATGCTCACATGCTGTGGAGCTAGCAAGATATGAAAGGACAAGGGGCAATGGTTTTAAATTGGAGAGGAGTAGATTTAAGCTGGACATTAGAAAGAAGTTCCTCCCCACGAGGGTGGTGGAACACTGGACCAGGTTGCCCAGGGAGGTGGTCGAGTTCCCATCCCTGGAGGCATTCAAGGTGAGGCTTGCCAGGGCTCTGGGCAAGCTAATCTACTTGGGGATGTCCCTGCCCACTGCAGGGGGGTTGGACTAGATGACCTCCAGAGGTCCCTTCCAACCCAAACCATTCTAGGATTCTATGTTCTTGCATTACTCCCTGCAAAAGACGGACCCTTCAAAATCTCAATGTAGGCAATTAATCCTTGCTACTGAAAGCTAGTTTTCACATAGAAGAACCAAACAAGCAATTCTGATCTCCATTTCTTGAGCTTTGCACAGCCAATGGACTTTCTCTGGACACTTTCAATCCCTTGACCAGCTGAGGAAAGACATAAGGCAGAGAAGCAGGATGGAAGATCTGCTTGTGCCCCAAACTAAGTTGTTAATTTTGACATCATCATAGTAAATGCTCTCCTTGCACTCTATCTCTCCCTTGGTTAGTGGCAGTGTGGGAGAGGAGAAGACTGATATTTTAGGAGAGGGATGCTATTAAAGTGTCGTGATTTTCCCCCTTTATCACTGCAGATCTAGAAATTTTTAAACATGCACATTTTAAGCATCTCCTGATCAGCAGACAGCAAGTCTTGTGGAGCCACCTCAACTCAAAAGTCAGTAATTCATTAAATAATTAAAAGTATAATAGTGGCAGCACAGCAGTATCGCACAGAACTTCATCTCTGCTTGCAGACACCAAGGATTGCCACATTTCATAGAAACAGTAAACAGACACATGTCTGCTGATATAATTAATCTCTATCCCTTGCCATATTAACGGGAGAAAGATGCTCATGCTTATGACAAATTCTTCTAATTAAGAACTCTGCAAATGGCACGCATCTCACCCGAGGGGTTTTGTCTAAACCAGGAACCCAGTGCAAGGATAAAATGCAACTGCAGAGCTAGGTAAGCACAAATCACAGTGACAGGAGTCAATGAACCGTTCCTGGACAGCTCGTTACTGTTCGCCTCATTCGAGCCACTCATTACAAGGGTACTCACAAACAGAGACCCAAGCACTCCCAATGCTGCATTCCAAAGACATCCCAAGAGAAGTGTCATCCTTGGAGGGGAGGGGGAGCAAAGCATTGATGGCACTGTGCATCAGCAGGCTATATTCTCACACTTTCCCTTAAACCATCTCCCCTCCCTGCAAAAGAGCGCAGGCACTGAAGCTCTAGGGAAGGGGATGTCAGTCAAATGCCTGGTGGGAAAGACATTCAAAGAGAAAGTCAATGGAGCCTGAGTAATCAGTGTAAATCAAGGCTTTAACCTTTTACAGTCTCCTCAGACTCCTGATCTGTAAAAGAAGATACTTAAGCACTTACCACATTTCTGAAGAGTCAAGTGCACCAGACATGTCAACGCAAAAAAATACTATGCTTATTACCAAAAATACCAATTGAACAGTCTTAGTCATATTGTCTTTGGACTGTTTCCCCTGTAGAAACCACTGGGCAGAACAGAAGCTGCTACAAATCTGTATAACAAATACAGACTCACTTTCTGCCCAGTCCTATTTAGTAGGGAGATCCTCAGCTTGGTGCAATGTGTAAATCCTAACTAATCTGACAATTGAAACTAAGTCATAACTATAGCAGCCAGTACCTCCATTCCCAGTGCGTAACAAAGCAATTTCTGTTTATTGGCCAGCAGAGAGAAATCTGGCTGCCTAGGAGCTGAATCAGATGAGAACAGTACCTTTCCCATGCAGCAAAAAAAAAAAAACAAACCAAAAACATTCAAGGAAAATCATAGGCAGGCTGCTGCTCTCTGCACTAACACCATTAGGCCATGATATATAACCAGGTCATTTAATGGAATAGGAAAAACTCCACCAATGGCATTTCCCTTGCCTGAATGGGAGGCAGGCTGTTAAATGACCTTTGGAGAAGCAGACAGGCCTCTGACAGCAGCCCTCTCCTCCCAGATAGAAAGGAGCGTAAGGTACTTCAGCAAACCAAGGGGAACACTGATTTCTGAGGCTGTGAAGGTGATCAGCAATCTGAATAAAAGCTGTGAGATTTTAAAAAACTAACAGGTTTTTGAGAAATTCACAGTGACAAGTTCTTTTCAGTCAACACTTAAAGCACAGTATAAATACTTTTCTCCTTGATAGACCTGGTGTCTACCTGGAGGACAGGTAGCTGAGCTGCCCTCTACAATGACATAGAAGGCATTCCCACACAGATGTTTTTCACATATGCTTTGGTAATGCTGGCAGTACTGAACTGGCAGGAGAATTGCCAATAGTTCTTCTGGAATCACAGCCTACAGGGAGCCTGAGTGGCCCTACCAAACAGGTGGGGATCTTCTACTCACCCTTCTCAAAAGCAAAGGTATTTCCTTGAAGTCAGCAGGGTTTTCAGTCTATTTTGGCTATTCCACCCCCGTCAAGTAACTCCAAAGAGCCCATTTCTGCTCAGAGCCATTCTGAAGACCCAATTCTGTACAAATGGTTCTGCCCCAATCCCATAGTATAGTCTGGACGTGTTCAAGAAGCAACAGCAGGTCTACATCAAGCAGGACAGGCTTTCCTAGGGACTCTGAGTTGCTTGAAGCTGTTAGGAGTTTTCTTGAGGTGGCATATCACTGCTGCCCCAGCAACATTGTTCCTCACCTCTCTGATCAGGAGACACGGTCTCTGGCATGCCTCACAGAGTAGGCTATCCAGCTCAGGCAGAGCTATACCCAGGGCCCTTAAGTTTCCCATCTGCATTACAGACTTACTAGCAACAAGTATACCCAACATGACTCACTAAAATAAGAGGCGAAAAGCCTAGTCATCCATTTGTCACTTTCCATCATGCAGTTGATGTTTTCCAGACTGCTAGAGTTTGAACTAGTTAGGCATCCCTCTCAACACAGAACTGGGGCTTGCAGAAGCAGCAGTAGATGTCCTCCTTTCAGGCTCCTGTTTGGGTGGGAAGTAAGTACGAGCAGCTGAATACATCCATGTAAAATTCTGCTCTTACAAAAGTAAATGCTACTGCTTGTGCTTGCATTTGACAATTCCTAACTTGTGGCAAAAAGGCCATATGCCCAGTCAGATGGGATTGCCCATCACAACCTGTGCCACCAGACAGTCATGAAAGCATATCAGTGTGCAGGCACTCAAGTTGCTCTTAGCCACCTGCTTTAAGAGCTCAGTCGCAAGGCAAAACCCAAGTACATACTACAAACACCAGGAGTATATTCCCAGATGAAAGCTTTTTTTTCCTGCAGAGATAATGATTAAACAGCCTACTGTGTATTTCTTTTTCCCCCCAGAAGAGCATAGCACACAGGCTACCAGTCTGGGCACAGAACTGTAATCCACAGGCTGGTTACAGGTGTCACCACCCAGCACTGACAACACCACACGCATGGGGAAAGCTCACTTTAGTCTTAAGGTGAGACTTTAACTTTCCGAAGGCAGAGTTAAGCCTGAAGAAGCAACAGCCCCAAGAAGCCCTACTGTTGTCACCACCACAGCCCACTAAAGGGGTGTTTAAACACCATTCAGTATGAGAGCTGTGGTGGGGAGGCTGACATCCAGTACCCAGAGCTCAGCAAACACTCCAAGATTTATTCCTGTTCAGCATGGGCAGGCAGCTTATCATAAGTCATGCTGTTCAGTGGTTACAGTTTAAACATTTGCACATACAAGAAACATTTAGAAGCTTTTTCTAACTTGTCTCCCCACTCTCCTTCCCAGCAGCTTCTTCCCCAAAATGAACATGCAGAAAGAAATGCACATCAAAACCTGAGCTAGCACTCGGGGTAATTAAGGGGAAGAGGGAGAAATTCCCCACTTATCTTGCCCCAGACATGAGCTAAATTTATTCCCCATGAAGTTGTCCTAGCTTCCTCAGGCTACACTAAGTGCCAAAGTGGTTTTAGGTGGCCAATCCATTGCTGACCAGAAATCACAAGGGGTGGGGAGGTGGTCCAAACAAATTACCAAAGTGTGAAACTAACGAGAATGAGGTATGGCCAGGTGCAACAGCAGCTACCACAGGACAAACTGAGTTTTAATCGACTCTGGGTAGTAGATGGAATCCATTATCAAGCTCTTCGAATTCATGTTGGTAACAGCTAATAGCCAAGCTGTCTTGGCTTCACTGGTATTTTAATCAGAGTTAATAACCACAGATTAGCAGATCTGAATAACAAATACACTTTTTTCTTCATATCAGCAGAGATCAAGGCTTAATCTCACCTCTATATCAGGGAAATGGGGAGGAAGAACACTTTCCATCCTCAACTCTTCATCTTACTCGTCTACAGAGGTTACAAACTCCCAAGGACAGAGGAGTTCACATTTTACTGCGGGTTTTTTTGTTTGTTTGTTTTGGGGATTTTTTTTTTGTTTGTTTGGTTTTTTTACTGTTCATATTTTGCTTTGTGCAGAAGACTCCCTCATCCAGATACCTAAACACAAGGGGGGATTCTGCAGACGATCAGACTCAGCAGCATAGGCTGAGGGTGAAACCTAGGCTAGAAACAACACCTACAGCAAATCTCAGGCTGCATAACTTGGATGTGCCAATTGCTCAGAAAAGGATGACAAAGGTGAGTGGTAACTCAAGGCAGGCTTGAGGCAGCCCCTAACAGTTTACTACTCCAGAAGTCTCTCAACTTCATTCTCTCATTTTTTACCTCAATAGAAATGCTTTCTGTTCAAATTCAACTCACCTGCTCAAGACTGGAAAGATATGAATTGCCTTTAATGATTCAAAATAACCTTCTGGCAACATACTTCATGGCTGTCCTTGCAACACTGAATGGTGAGGAACACAAAGCTTCACACCGGGCTAACAAGTTAAATACAGCAGTGGGAGGTGTATTTCTAGTAGAACTGTAAAAGCATTAACAGAAAGCTAGACAAGAAAGTTGAGAATTGCCACAGAATCTCCAAGGCTGGAAAAGACCTCCAAGATCACCAAGTCCAGCCTATGACCCAACAGTACAGCATCAACTAAACCATGCCACTAAGCGCCACATCCAATCTTTTCGTCCAGGGATGGCAACTCCACCACCTCCCTGGGCAGTCCATTCTAGTGCCCAATCATCCTCTGCATGAGGAAGTGCTTCCTAATGTCCAGTCTAAACCTCCCCTGGCACAGCTTCAGGCCATGCCCTCTCATCCTGTTTCTAGTTGCCAGGGAAAAGAGCCTGATCCCTACCTGACTACAACTTCCTTTCAGGTAGTTGTAGAGAGTGATAAGGCCCCCTCAGAGTTTCCTCTTCTCCAGGCTGAACAGCCCCAGCTCCCTCAGCCTTTCCTCATATGACTTTCCCTCCAGCCCCTTCACCAGTCTCATTGTTCTCCTCTGGACCTGCTCCAGCACCTCAACATCTTTCTTGAAGTGAGGGTGAGTGTAATGTTGATCCTCAAAATTTACTTAGTCTTAATGAACCTGTCACAAGACTCAGTTTAGCAAATTCCTGGACATTTATTAAATGGCATACATGGCAGTATTTCCCAATTTCTCATATTCACTGCTATATTAGCTAGAGTGTTGAAATGTCACCCTGTGTTTCTCATACTTCTAGGGATTCTTCTACAGTGAATAGCACCATCCACCTATACCCCTCTCCACCCCTCAAAAAGTCAAGCTATTTCATTTAAAGTTTAAATGCCAGCCCAGCTGAAGGAATGGAGTTCAGCCACATATCAGGTTTTCTGAAAATGCAACCCACTGGCAGCAGCAAGTTCCTTTTGCACTCTTGTGAGCTGGGAAACTAGAGTAACACCCTAAACGGCTCCAAAGGTATATGAGACACAAAATAAAAAGGGGATTCATTCATACATCCAGTTCTCATAAGCACTTTCTCCTCCTGCAGCTGCTGGTCCTGCCCAACTGGCTGCCTGGAGTCCCTGCTCCTGTATTCACAGAATCACCAAGACTGGAAAAGACCCCCAGGATCATCAAGTCCAGCCTATGACCCAATACACCACAACACCTAAACCATGCCACTCAGTGCCACATCCAATCTTTTCTTAAACACCTCCAGGGACGGTGACTCCACCACCTCCCTGGGCAGCCTATTCCAGGACCCAATCACCCTCTGCATGAGGAAGTGCTTCCTAATGTCCAGTCTAAACCTCCCCTGCTGCAGCTTCAAGCCATGGCCTCTTGTCCTGTCACTAGCTGCCATGGAGAAGAGCCCAACCCCTACCTGACTACAACCTCCCTTCAGGTAGTTGTAGAGGGCGATAAGGTCCCCCCTGAGTCTCCTCTTCTTCAGGCTAAACAGTCCCAATTCCCTCAGCCTTTCCTCATATGGCTCCCCTCCAGCCCCTTCACCTTGTCACTCTCCTCTGGACCCTCTTCAGCACCTCAACATCCTTCTTGAAGTGAGGGGCTCAGAACTGGACACAGTACTCAAAGTAAGGCCTCACCAGTGCAGAGTACAGGGGGAGAATCACACATGGACTAATGCCAGTGAGTCAGGGAGCTGCCACAACTCAGGAGGTTACAGAGCATCCTGTGTAGACCTTGCAAGAACACAGGCACAATGGTTTAGGGAGAATTTTCTCATCCCTTCTTCAGCACTTGAAGTGGTGCTAATACCTGTTTATCCATTCCTGGCCCTTCTTTATGATGTCTCTTGGGAGATATTGGGGAAAAGCAGTAGAAAGATACAGAGCATTCCAATCCCCTTTAAGCTCAATGCAAGAACTATAATCCTCTAACTGAAAAGAAAGAGAAGAAAAATGAGATGGGCTATGACAGGTTGGGAAGACTAAATCCCTGTTAACTAGGGCACCAAGATTTAAAGGGCTCGGCTTTACACATATCATGTACCTCTAACTAGGTCCCCACAGTGCACTGTGCCTGCCAATTCCTCAGCGAGCAAGAAGCAAGAGTTGATGAGACCCACTGCCCCAAAGACACCAGCAGTAGGCAAGAGAACTCTACTGCCATGGCTTTGCTGTGCAAAGACTAATGTGTCCAAAATCATGGGGGTAGTAGAAGCACATGCCTTGATTCATAGGTACAAGGGGCAGCAAAGGTCAGAGTGGTACCAACCACTTATAGCCAAGCTGCACAAGTAACAACTGAACAGCATTAAAAGAGAATGTAACAAACAACTTGCCTTTTCTATTAGCCCTCACACACATAATAACGTGTGTTACCCTTTCATGTTTCCTTTCAACTCCAGCACACCTTTCCTGAAGTTGAGGGTTTGGGTCCAGTAAAATTGATGAGTAAATAATTTACAATTAATAATTACTTTTGATAACACTGTAAGCTAAGTGATCCAAGCAGATTGGAAGATTTTTCCTACTACCCAATGTGTCTCAATCTGTATCCTGTGCTCTAAGGACAGTGTTTACTTTCACTGTAAACTACCTCTTTGTGGCTTACCTAATGTGTAGCATGAGATTTGTGTCTGTTCAAGAAGCTGGCCTGAGCCATCAGTCCATCCTCTGACTTAAAACTCTTTCATGCTCAGCCAAAAAGGAGCTTTCGATAGGTGCTTGTGCAACCTCTCCAAGGCTAGACCTCACTCGACTGTATCTCATTATCACCTGACCCAACAGATCCACAGCTATTCCTGAAGGAACACTGACTTCCTAGTCCTTCCCAAAATTTCTTTGGGAGCCCCCAGGCAGTGTGGTCCAGTTCTCCCAGCAGACTAGGAATGCCCCCCAGAGCTGCTCAGCTAGGAGGCACAGCACAGCAATCTGGCATTCCAGGGCACAGCACAAGGAGACTCGGACCACACAAATGCAGAGAGGATGCAAACAGATGCCAAGTTTGCTCAGATTTGCTCCAACAGATTTTTTTTCCAAAGGGTTACCTCATCTCAGAGCATCCACCCTTCTGCTGCCAAGCCCAGCTCAGTATAAACACCACACTGCACTCCAAGCAGTGGGAGAAACATGACTGTGCTCATCCTAGCCTGTATCTGGTACTGCTAGGGGAGCTCAATCTGCTCTTCCTGAACACAAAACCAGGAGACATAGCATTACAGAACCAAGTGTAGCAACAGTAGGGACATTGCAACTCAGCATCCCTATGCTGGAGATAGGATTATGCCCTACCTATTTGTCCCTGCCCCTTAGCAACCCACTCAGAGCTTGCTTGGAGAGGCTGCACTTTACCTTTAGGTGTAAAACAGGTACTTCAGCCAAACAGGCATCTCAGAAGGTTGGAAAACACAGAGAGCCTATTCCATCAGCAGCCTGGTGTAGCTGGTAATTCCTACTACACAACCAGGTCTGAAAAATCTCCCAGAAGAAAGAAAAAACCCAACCCAACAAGAAAAAAATAACGCCCACAAACAAAACCCAAAAATCACATGCGTATGATAGCACTTGGGAAATACACCAGGAGCCTGCAATGAGCACTTGCAGCATTCACATTTCCTAACTCCATTAACTCTCACAATTTAAAATTACTTTGGGAAACTACATAGGGAGCAAAGAATTTTTTGAACTTCACTGTGTTCCCACATGCATTGCTACTGCATCCTCATTTCCACACTTGGAGACTAACTTAGCAGTTAACCACAGAACTCCACTGCTTTTTACAGCTCTTCCATGCTTTTCCTCATTTAGTAGGCTTTTTATGCCTCCTTGATGCCAAAAGGCACAGAGGTACAGCATGGCATTACTGAGCATGACACACGCTGGCACCAAATACTTTGTTCAGGGCACGCTGTGTGCAAGCAGATGGAAAGCATCAGTGTTTTCCAATTTTGCCCTGCAGGAAGACTTTTTCAGAGAACCTCTGAAGATACCTTCATTGGTTAAGAGCACTTATCCAGCCAAGCCCTGACTGTTTCAGAATTCAGCTTATCCAAAATGAAAAAAAAAGTGAGAAAAACGTTTTGGGTCCATGTCCCATCCCCCTGTCCCCGNAGCCTCCTCACAACAGCCACATTTCAGCTTACAAGGTAAAAAAAACTTGAAAAGTGAAAGAAAACAAAAGATTAAAGCAGATAATTTTCTGCAGCTTTAGCCAAATGTTCTCAGTGCCCACGCTGTAACAGTCAGAAGTTGGAACACTACCCTAGCCCAACCATGGCAGCTTTCAAGCCTGAACTGCAAAGTCAACCTTACAGCTACATCATGACAGAATGACCAACCCCAAGCATCTCTTGACTACCTAAAAACAGCTTCCCTACCCACGGGCTACCCCACATAGGATCTTCATTCACAACCAGGGGTAGCACTGGGCTTAGACACCAACAGGACTGTGGGACCTGCATTGCCACCACAGGAGGAGATCAGGCAGATCTCTGCAGGGATGATGCCCCTGAAGTAGCCAAAAGAAAGCAGCTCCGAAGGGTGCACACAACTGCCTATCAAAAACCCAGGCTCTGCCAACACTGAGAAATTGTTCATATGTTCAAAGTACATCACAACACAGGTAATTTCTCTGCAAACATGGGATCCAAGAGACTACTTTTTAATTTTTTTAAATGTACTCCTATACATCTTGCCATCTCTACAGGCATAAGCACAACTGGGATCTGGAAATCTGATGACAGTCCACCTCCTGTCCTTTATCACTTTTATTAGTTGCAAGAATATGGGCTTATAAAAACACAATTGAAAGACAGTGGCAGGTAAGACAAGCCTTTCCTCAAGCCTTGTGTTGCTCAGTGCACGGGGCAGCCTGTGCTGCACTTTTAACATCATCTTGCAGCAGACTGTCCCTGACATCCTGTGTTTCTGCTGATCTCATTCTTGGTTCAGAGGTACACAAACAATGAACTTAAACAAATGTTTTGTTAAAGTTCTCTCATCTCCAATCCTTTACAAACTTGCAAGCTAAGCCTCCCAGAAGCCCTGTTAAGCAGATATAACCTTCAGTTTAGACTTTCGGGAAACTGAGACACAGTAGCCTGTAAGGAGGATGAGTTTGCAGCTCAGTCAGTAAGCCAGCTCAACTCCCAGTCCAGGAGTCTCACTTTAGTTATGTCATTATCTTAATGGGATAGTATGGAATGTGTTGTGGATCATGGCCCCTGTGCTCAGTGCAGTACAAACAGAACTTCAGTGACAACCAACACAATGAGTCCCAAAGAGCTTACAAGCCTATTATTACAGAAGCTGGCACAAGACAGAAGCATACACCTCCAATGAAAGTGAGAATGAGGTCCTAGGATGGTCACAGAGATGCCGTGGAACAGGAACAACATACTGGGGAGAGCCAAGGAAGGGCAAGAGAACCCACCCAGCCAGGCTCTGCTCCAGGGATTTCCCCGTAGAAAGGGGACAATGCATGGCAGAGGTGAGCCTGTACTGACCCACCTGCTTCATCCCCAGCATGTTCACCTCTGATTACTTCATGCCTTTCAGGCACAGTCTGAAAATCACTTGGGGTCTCCTGTNTGCCTTTATGCTGTGCTGCATGTTTTCCTAATAACAATAAGGAAGTCATTTTTCAGTGCTCCCACAGAGGCAGTTCCAGTTTAGCACTGCTCGAACAAAAGCAGATCTTCTCCCCTTGCCTTTCAGGTGATTCCCAACCTGCCTGTCTCAGGATGAAGTGTCTGGGCAAAGTCCCACCACAACAAACAGTGACCTGGGATGTCCTTCAATGGCTTCTGTTTCCAGTAAACACTGCTAAATTTTTAGCTTTTGAATCTTAGGGCAGTTTTGTCTATGCACAGACAAATCTAACTGGGGAAGCAGCTGCATACTGAAGAATGCTTCAGTTCATGAAAACTTCCAGCTGCTTCCTGCACCAATTTAAGGGAAAGGCTCTGTTAAAACAGCCAAACAAACAAAAACCAACCACCCACCAAAAACACCACATCTTCAAGAGCACTGCACTTTTACCCCCCCACACACCTCTACACAGTCTCCCAGGCTGCCCAGACCACCATTCTCCCCAAGCCCCAGCTACCTCATCATTTTCATTAAAAATTAAGGCCACTGCTGCCAACTGGATTTTTCTTTTATTTTTATTTTTTTTAAAGCACCAAGTAGGCCCCTGGGACAACTTAAATACAAAGGGTTTTTTTGCCATTTAGGCAAACAACATTCATTCCCACATTTTTAAAACATAAACACTGTAAATAAAATATTAAGCTGTCAAACCGTCACCGAGTCTTCCTCCTGCAGTCACACCCCTGGAGAAACAGTTACAAGTCATCCTTTCCCAGGGAGCTGGCACAGGCCTCTCATCTACCAGGAATTATATCCCACAGAAATCCAAAAGAAGTCATTGTTGCACAGGCCACAGCAGGAACAGTTGCCACAAAACCCCAAGCATTGAGGACCATCCTCTCCACTCTAAACTAGAAAGAGCAGAGGCCATATAAGTGCAGGGAAGAGCTAGGCTGAATTTTGGCAGGGAAACCAGCCAGGCTGAGTGGCATGGACAAACCCAGCACTTGGACAGGGCACTTTCCCCTGCAAAAGCACTGGCACTATGACCTGCAGCTTCTTTTCCATCTCATTTCCAGCACCCTTGATATTTGCAGACCCACATGGAGCAGAGTTGCTCTGCCAGCTGGCAGGATGGAAAGCCCAAGTCTCCTTCACTTCCCCTTTAACTTGAAGGGAAGATGTTTTAAGGAAACAAGCATTTCCTAAGCTGTTGAATGTGGCAGCTTCACAAGCTTGCTCACCATGTCTCCCTGAACTTGAGTTCTTGCTGCCTTCAGCCCAAGTGGTTTGGCTTACAGGCAGTGTAGCAGCCTTGGGGAGACCACAGAGCCTCGTGCTAACTGACACACAGCCACCCAGCAGAAAGAAACCTCTATAGCCACATTCCTGATCTTTGCTCCAAAAGGCAAGAAACTCAAGAGTGAGCAACCTGGTAAGAGTCAAATGGTAAGGAGGCTGTTAAAATGAGCTGTGGCATCTTGTTAAATATTAGACCTTCTCTCTCCATGGCAGAGCAGGACATGAAACCAAACCTGTACTTTACAAGCCTGACAATAAGCCATTGCAAGGAATTAGTGCTCTTTGCCCTCTTATTTTTGGGGTTTGGTTTTTTATTTAGGATCCACCTAGGTTCTCAGAGTTACATCCCTGAGGTCACAACATCTGCCTATGTGCAGGCACACATCCACAAGCCCCATGGAATACAAGTGCCTGAGAAACAGTATCACTTATCAAACCACAGAAGCTACAGCTTATCCCAGTTGTGAGGCAAACAGCATTTGCTGAAAGATGCACACAGAGGGAATGTGATGAAGGGACAGGAATGAAATCATTCACAAATGAACAGTAAACATCAGCCAGCACCTGCTCTCCTGGGATTAAGAAACCCACAGCCAAAGGCAACAGAAAAGAAAAGCATCAGAGCCCACTGTTTGGCCAAGTTAGTTAAACAACCCAGTTCTGAAGGTACAGCAAGGTGATCTTATGCAGCAGCAAATACAAGCATGGCTAAACTCTCCAGTTCTGCTACTTTCAGAAGCAGGTAAACTCCACCCACAGTCTATTTTCTGGTTAAACAGGAGGGAGAAATTAAACAATTGACATCTTTCCTTGCTAACTTGCTTGATGCATACAGACAACCTCCTGTTCTCAATGGCACATCCCAGAGGAGTCTCCAGCTCACCCTCTCACCATGGGCAGGTGACCCTCTCTGTTCAGTGACGTTTGCATAGCATTTAGAAACCCTTTGCTATAAGGGAAAAAGACTTATCTCCCTGGCACTCATTTTCCAGGGCTGAGCATAGAGGTAGGAAGCAGCCAGGAGAGCTGAGCCAGGCAACCTGCACCAGTATTACATTATCGGGTCTCTCAGCTGCTAAACAGGCTCTAGTAGGGTCACAGAGGAGCTCCACAGTACACAAAAGCTAGCAAGACAATGAGAAGAGACAACACACCTACTCCAAACAGCAACTGGGTACCAGCCTAACATGAGTCAGAGCATTTAACTAATGATACTCTTCTGTCTCCATCTTCCAGGTACGTTGCTGCTTTCCAACCACCCCAGAGAAGTCAGCAAGCTGGGGAAGCCCGTGGGCAGCCTCACATCCATCTTTTGACTGGGAAATGGGAGCAAATCCTCCCATCCTCAGCTCACAGTCAGCCAAGAGGAAAATTCCTCTTTCAAAGCTAACTACCAGCCATCTCTCTAACAAGCTTCACCCACACAACAGCAACAGCCATGCCCTCTTCAGTGGGACACAGGTTTAGGCAAGCTGCCCATGCTGCAATCTTTAGAGGTGGAAGAACAGAGTCCTGAGCTCTGCCCATCAGCGCTGTGCTAAAGCAAAGGAGCAGCATGTAGCAAATATTTAACTACCCATACCTAGTGTGGAAATGATGCCACAGCCCTTCCAAACAGCACATTGCACAGCTTCTGCCTTGGGGAAATTTTCCAGGAGCAGGAGACAACCTCCTGCCTGGGACAGAAAGAAGAGAGCCTAGGGAAGAAGTCCATCCTCCAGAAACACCCAACACACATACCACCTGCCAGAGGTCCCAAGGCTCCTCCTAATATATATGAAACTACACTGTACTCCAGAGAAAACATGCATTACTAGGACTGTGGTACTCACGCACATTTCTACCCTCTGTGCCAGGGGAAGCATAGAGGGGCTCAGCATGCCACTGAGTCAGCCCTGCCCTTCACCAATTGCTGCATTTTTATTTCAAGCATCTGTAGGGCCTGTTTGGCAAGAGGCTACTGCAGAGAGCCCCCCATGTCATGATTTCTCAATATAAAGCAGGCATCTGGAGGATCACTAGTAAAGCATGAGCTATTTTTGGGACACTGGTATCTGACAGCCCCCTCTGCCCCCATTTTAGCATACAAATACTTGCCTTGCTTAATCCAGGAGTCAGACATCCGGATTTTAAGTTTAAAGTTGTGCTAATAAACATGAGGTCAACAAATAACAAACCAGTTTCATGCTGAGACTTGCAATTGACTATAGGTTTTACCTGAGGTGAATTTTATTCTTCACATTGGGAGAGAACAAAGAAGAAAACTACAAGCTCAAAAAGCACTTTGATTTATAAAACCCATGCAATTCACCTTTACTTGCCCAAGATGTGAAATGCCACAGCAGAGACACATGAGCAGAACTCTTGGACTCACTCATCCAAAAAAACAAGGTTGTTTTTTTTCCTTTTTCCAGACAAAAAAGCAATTTTAGGACACTGAAAGCGTATTTGCCAGAAACCCATAAGTCACGAGTCACCCTTACGTGCAGATCAGCCCAAACCTGAACTCCAACACCATCACTCACACAGAGCAGAGGAAACCAAAACCTGGATCAAAATGGGCAGCTTGTCTCTGGCTCTGCAGAAGGCAGAAGGTCACAAGCAGCACGCAGAACACTGACACACCTCCTCTTACACAAGACTGCCATTATATATTAAGTCAAGATATCTAACTTTGCAGGGAATGAACTCAGGGTTGAGGGCTCTGCAATGCCAAAGGACAGCTGCTGACCTAGCTCTGTCGTTGTCTCCAGTGGGGCAATTCAAATGGCATATTTTCCACACTGGCTGGGAAAGCGCAGTTGGCAATGCTGCAGCCCATGTGCCATACACCCAGGAGCTGTAGAAGGATGTGTGCTGAGGACCACTTGCACAGCTACAGCCCTGCCGACTCACACAGTCAGCTCAGCCCACGAGACCAACTGCTCAGTCCCTGGCTTGATGCCACCCTTGAGCAGGGGTTGCCATCCTAGATCCCTGCCAACCTTCCTGCCCCATGCCCACCTGCAGCTGCTTCTCTGTCTCTGCCCTGGAGGTACAGGCAGAGGCTACAGCCTCATTTCTTGCCTCTCCTAACAGTGAAGCACATCAGGCTTTCTGATAGCCACAACACCACACAATTACAGCAGCACATGTACTGCCTTTACACCAGCTTGCCTCTCACGGCAATCCACCAAACCCGTGGGCATCTGCTCTGCATGCATGAGGGGAAGCCCAAACACCACAAACCCCTCCCGTTTCCCTTCTCTATGCAAATGGATGGTGGCAGGTCAGGATGTGATATTTCCACCATGCTCCATTGTCAGGTGCATCAGGAGAGGGTCCTCCTCCTCCATCCCAGCCACCACTTGCTGGGGACACTGGATTCATCCAGAGCAGGGACTGACATACCCTAGGAGCCCAGCTACAGAGGGACGGGGGAGGCAGAGGATGATTATTTCTCTCCCCTAAGGTATTTCAGGCATGGAGCAGAGCTGGGATGCTTTACTTCGTTCTGCAAGCAGGACCGGATTGGAGTGGCTGTTGTACAGCACTATAGCTTGTAATGAGAGGCTTTGTGGTTAGCCATGAATGTATACTGCCTCCCCCCAAACACTATCAATATCACATGTGGCACTGCCACAGCATCCTCCTTCTGAGAATTTTAAGGTGCCTGGCAGACAGTATGGATTCATGTAACCTCACAAGTCCTCTGAGAGGAGTAAAGTAAGTGATGTTAAAAAATGGACAGAATAAGCAGGGGAATAGAGAAATAGAAGTGCCACAGCACCACATTCAAGCACACATAAGAAATCTGGGGCTGATGGGCAGCTTCCCATACCACAAAGGTGGAATCCAACAGGCTCCAAACCCTCTGTTTTTTCAACTTGGTCCTGGCCAATCTGAGAGTGTTTCCCAGCACACCCAAAGAGCTACAGCAATAACAGCACTCGCAGAGCTCCTCACCCAGGAGCCACTGTATTCATGTTCATAGTCCTGCTCCACAGAGTGTCTCACAGCACAGCAGCCTGGACTGCTGGCAGCCCTTGCCCTCATGAGCAGCACATAACATCCTCACTCTGCCCAAGAGCCTCACTTTTGATTTTTCAATTTTGGCAGCTGCAAGCAATGGCCAAGGGTCTCAGCTGAAGGATTTCCACCCTGCTGCCAGAGGGCTGGAGCTGCTCTGACAGAGTTTTCCAAACATTCACGAGGCTTCCCAAAACACACATAGACACCTGCCACACTCACTTCACAGGTGGAGAAAAGAGCCACAGGCCAAAAATTCAAGTGCGAGTTAAAGAGGGAAGCAGAGAGCCCCAGTGCCTGGCCCCTGCTCTGACTCTGATCAGGCTGCTGCTTTTGTTCGCTTCCATGCGTGCATAACCAGCTGATAAATGGATTTGCAGCCAAAGAGTGACACATGGTGCAGTTCCCAAACTGCTTCAGCTGGATCACTCCTGGGAATGGTATTGCCGAGCCACTTCTGCTTCAGGGGTTAGTTTATTTTTTTATGAAGCTATTGCCTAGAGTTGGGAAAGCTTTATTGCTGCTATTATACAAGTTGAAGGACGACAAACCTCCTCCACAGACAGATCAGGAAAGTCCTCATCATCCTTAAGGCAGGAGCTCAATTTTATCACTCTAGTGAGCCCACGGATATCCAAGGAGAGCAGTGTGTGGCTTTCAAAACAAATCTGAAGCAGCACATCAGGGTACAGCTACCACCGCTCAGGTAAGGAAGGAGCCCCAAGGGCTGCCCCCATCTCTCACCCCACTCAAACCATAGCCCGACTTGCAGACTGCTCTCTCTGCCTTAAACCAGACAAAACTCATGAGCTGCTGCCAGATCCCCTGTTCGGCAGCGAAGTGGGCAGAGTAGAGTCAAATGCTCCTCACAGCTCCCAGCCCAACACCCAGAGCCCAGCTGGCCAGAGGAAGGGCTTGTGAGAGGTCATGGCTCTTATGTGGTCATGATGGGAAAAAGCCATGGTCATGTAACTGTGTGCATATATACGTATGTATGTATACAAGAACCTCTTGAACATGAACCAAAGCCCTTCCAGCTGTTTAACTCACCCCTTCCATCAGCCAAGGGCAGCAGGTCTCAGCCGGCAGAGACAACTCACAAACACACTTTTACGCAGAGCATCGCCCTTATTCCCCCGAGGTCTGCCCATCCCTGCTGCCTGGCCCTAACGGCTGCCATGGTGACATGCAGGGATGCTAAAATAAACACAGAGCAGCCCGAAGGCAAGGCGAAGCCCTCCCCGCTCCCCTCCAGCCCCTCGCTGCCCAGGATGCTGGGCGGCCGGGGCTTACTCACGCTCATGGGGATGCTCCTCTCCTCCCGGCGCAGCTCCAGCCTGGCTCCAGCGCGCTGCCCGCTCCGGGTGCTGCCGCTACCGCCGCCACCGCTGCTGCTGCCGGACCTGCCGGCCGCCGCCGCCGCCGAACGGGGCTTGTTGTCCTGCCATAAGTAGTAGAAAGTACCCAGGATCCAGGCGACGGTCAGGATGGCGATAGCATTAGCCCTGATCCTCCTCATGCCGAGCGCCCCGGGGAAGCCTGGGAGAGCTGCCTCGACGGGCAGGGGCGGCTGCAGGAGGAACGAGAGTAGAAGGAGGCGGTGGCTCCCTCCCGCCCCGCGCATCGCTCTGGCCCCGCACCGCCCAGCCGCCGCCGCCGGGTCCTAACGCCTCGCCCCGCCGCAGGGGGCGGAAGGCTCCGCACCGCCTCCTCCGCCCGGCGCGGGAAGCAGGCGGCCGGGGCTGGCTGCCGCTAAATATGGGTCTGGCTGAAGCAGGGAGGTGGTGGTGATGGTGGGGTGGGGAGCACAGCCCCGGGAAAGCGAGTGATCCGATGTGGCGATAGGACTTCCCTGACGGGGAGTGAGTGACCAAGAGGCAGCTGCTGGGGTGCAGGTTAGGGAGTAGCCTGTCCTCCTGCACCACTAGCCCAGGCCCCTGCCCTTGGTGGCCCCAGCACCACTCGGTACTTCTGGCTGTAAGGAAGGTGGCCAGTGAGGACACCGTGGCACCCCGTGGCACACAGGATCTAGGCACCTACTCCATGGAAATGGGAACATCCCCAGAAGCATCCCACAGGGACTCTGTGGCGGTTCACCAAAGCAAGGCTCTTGGGTTGCCAGCCTTGCTGCCCAAGCACCCACCAGTGCTACACACAACCACCCAGCCCTTGTACAATCTGGGCAAGCACCATGGCCACAAGGCCTTTCTAGATCTGCAGGAGGGGGAAGTATGACAATGGAGGGGCAACAATACAATTTCACATAATTAGGCATTACCAAAGCTGTAGAAGTAAAAAGCTCATCAAATCCAGCCCCATGGGTAGCTCAAGCAGCAGACCAACCAGCTGGTGAAACCAAGCTACATTTAAGCACAATGCAGCTGCTGTGCTACTAGGGATTAAGGGTTTGAGAGAGCAGGAGGAGCTATCAGGAAAATTCTGCCAGTGAGGATACATACTTGGAGAATGTAGGTGCTTCCAAGGCAAGACTTACAGTACAGAAAATGGAAGGAGGGCTTCTAAGAATTTTGCCCACCTTCCTCATGGCCAAATCCCTCTAAACATAATTACAACCTGCCCTGCAAATTTGCACTTTCAGGTTTACCTGCACACTGCTTCCTTCCTAAAGCACAGCACAGTACACGAGTCATCCATCAGGCTTGCACCCTGTTAGCACTCAGACCAGAATGCTATTGCTAGGACCTCCACTTCCTTCTTAGGGCTGCAGCATGGCTCCACCATCTGCCTCTCTGCAAAGCACATTGCACTCCTGATGTAGAAAGGTATTACAAAGCATCTTACATCCTCCTAGGTACCTTTCCCAGTATAATCCATCAAGCACCCACAGCTTCCCAGGTAGCTGATCATAGCCAGCAGTAAGAGGGAGTTTGAGACATTCAAGGCAAAACTGAAGTCCTCCAAGGGATCAACAAAACCACAGTAAGTCCAAGTTGCCCACTCCATACCTAGTGGTACCAAGTAACGCATGGAAGCTGGACTCCCACTGTTTTTTGTCTCCTCTTTCACAGTCCTACAAAGAAAAGTTGGCTGCTCTCCTATGTGGTTTCAGGGCCATGAAGAGAGGCAGAAGAGCAGTACATTCAGGATTCATAAAAAGGACAGATACAGGAGAAAGGTGTGTCTTATGACAGCACAGCCAGCCCCAAACACTATTTCCTCTTTCACCACTCTGCAAATCACACCAGACTTTGCTTGAGTCCTTAGTCTTCTCTCACTATTCTGTGAGATTCACTACAGAAGAGCGAATCACTCAAACATTGGTGGAGAAATGTGGGGAACAGGAGAAACCCTCTGCCCTAACACTTGAGCCAAATAGACCACCTTCTCCCGCCTTTCCAAGCACGCCGCTTCCCCCTTCCACCTCAGTCATTCATTCTCTTCCTCTGTTGCCCTCCCTGCTAGCACACTCTGTAAGTTGCCATGCTGTCACCATTGCCTCCCCACATCACAATTCACCAGCTTCCATCATCCTGACAGTGATCCTCACCCCACAAGCACCTCAGCCTAGCCTGGAACAGTTGAGAAGTCCCATGCAAGGTCAGCTCAGCATCTCCTCTTCTCTGCTCAAATGAAATCCAGCTCCCCAACTCCTCAGGTTCATATTCTCAAGGGACAACATCATTCTGAGCACTCCCTTTCCAGAGCAGATACCACCTTCTGAGCCTCACACCTCACACTTTATTCCCTAGGCAGGGCAAGGTCTAGAGAAGCTGTATATTTTCCACAGCATTACCACTTCAGCTTTGCAAGTGCAGTCTAACAATTGCCACCTGCTAATAAATTCCAACACCTTGTCCACACCACAGCGTGGGCTCACACTCCAAGGGCTGGCCCCATGTCTCTCCATGCCTGGAGCAGCCTGTGCTAAGCCAGTGCAAAACACTGCCAAGTGAGCAAGGGAATGTGCAAAGCAGTGCTAGGTGAGCAAGGGAGCAGGGTTAATGTGGTCCTGCTGTGTGTCAGAGCTGCAGTTGCTGCCCAGGGGAACATGTCAGCAGAGAGCTCAGGTTGTGTTAGCATTAACCTCTGTGCATGCAAGTGCACAGGGAGTTGCCTGCACCCCACTGACCCTCCTTGCTGGAAGCCATGAAAGCTGAACATGTGCCAATGGGTGCTCTCTGCCATCAATAAGATCATGCTCCGTGAGAAGAGTCTCCCAAGCTCTCAGCAGTGCTTTCTCACACCTGCAAGACACACTGCTGAGCCCCCTTTTCTATTCTGGCTCTAGGACCTGCTGTTGTTCCTAGATCACTGCCAGCACAGAAACAAAAACTCTGATTTTATTTGTAGTTCCTGGGTAAATGTGGCCTGCTGACAACTATACACAAGTGACAGGAACTCTCCTGTGCAGAATCACTGCTTTCCTTCATTAAATCAAATCATTAATCATAAGAAAAACACAACCCACATAATTTAAACCTTTCATTTGAGGGCCCCAAATCCTTTTCAATGCAAGTGTCAGCAAAAGCAGTGAGCTTTGTAAGCAAGCTTCAGCAGAGCCCCCAGCAGAAGCCAGCTCTAAAACAGGAAGGAGAAGCTAAAGTTCAATGGATCTCTCTCAGAAAAAAGTCAGTTTCACTCTCCCATCCCTCCAGGGGTCAGCACCAGAACATAGGGGTTGTTCCTGCAGAAACGCAGCCAGAAAGGGGGGTGGCAAAGCTCTGCTCCAGCCCACAACGCCAGAAAAGGGCACAGCAAAAAGACCAAGTCATCCACCCTCAAAGCTCTCAGCATAGCTGCTCACACTTGCCCATAGGTACCTAATTCAGCACAGGTAAGACAGATTTGCCCAGTACATTGCCCAAGCTTTGGGACCTATATGAGCTGGAAAGGGTTAGGGAATGCCAATAGGGGCACTAGAGCAAGCTGTCCTGAAGACAGGACCTTCAACACAGCTCCAGCAGAAAAGACAGCAGCAGGCTTCCACATGCTTTGAAAATGTCTCCACAGCAATGTTGCATCTTCAAGGCCTAAATACCTCACTGCAGGATGACTAGCTCCTAGGTTCAAGCTATTGGTACCCAAGGTACTATGTCCTGCAGCCAGAATTTGCAATGATTCCACCTCTGACTGCAGAGCTTTGCTCCAGAATCTCCTCTCTCTTCTAAAAGACTCTTCTAACCTTGTATTTCTACAGGAATCTCTGACAATAAAAATTGTTCAGATATAGCTGTACTGCAAGCTGTAATGTTGCATGCAGGTAGTGGAGTCAACCCCATCAGAGAAAACAGGAGTACTGGAAGCAGTCTGGCAGAGATCTCTACTCAACACATCCTGCAATGTAGACATACAATGAATATTAACAGTGATGACACTTCACTGCTGAGCTTTGCAAAAACATCAGTTAATTCAATAAATGTCCTAAGAGAAGTGACCTGAGAAATGTAATATGATAAACTAATCAGAATTATACAAACCTAGCAGGAGAATTATGGGATCTTACCACACTTCTAGTTGCTGTTTCCTCTGTAGCTGTTCCATGTTAGAGATGTTATGACCTTCCTTATTTGGTGACACACTTTGTCAGCAGAATACCATAAATGACTCCTTGACAATCCAGGTGCCTGATTCTTTGATATGAGCATTGGCTAAGTATTTGGTAGGTAATCTAGACAGAACAGGGAGGGAAGAAGAGGAACAGCTACATGCAGGACATTTAAGTAGTGTTTGAGAATCTTATTTTATTTATTATCACCAAGGCCCTAATAGCATCACCTTCAAAGGAAAGAGATCTCCTAGGACCATGAACATTAAAAAACTGCTCTCAAGGAGCCATTTGTGCATCTTTGGCTGACAGCCTTAGTAACAATAACTAGGAGAACAGATCTGGGAAGTCCCAAATTCCTCAAATAAAACTGAGATGATCTTTGTTGTAATAGAAAAGACTAACATCATCCAGATTTGTCTTCAGAGAAAATGAAATGTGGCTGCTTTATAGTTATGGTGAGACAGTGCATGGTTTTGCAGTCATCTGCCATAAAATGTAGCTGAGCTTTCAACTATGAAACATCTGGAGAATGCCAAGAGGTTTTTCTTAGCACTATTCTGATCTGAGAAATCAGGACTGCTATATTTGTGGCCTCCGGGCATGGATGTGCTATCAGAAACAAGAACTTAAGGTATGTCTAGAGTCTGAAACAGTTGGAATAAAGTCTTCCAGAGAGTTTAACTAAGAGCATTAAAGAAAATTAGCATTAGGGTCCAGGGGTGGCATCAGCTCATGCTCCAGAGAGAAACAAGAGTAGCATGTTATCCTGCTAGGATGAGAAGACTTGCTCAGGGAAAGTCAGTTCTGCTTGCCCACAGCTAGCCTACAACTGAGTTCTACCTTGCATGAAAGTACTGTGCACTTAGCTGGGCTTCTGCCTGCTCACTGCAAGTGCTTTGGACTGAAGATTCAGAAAGTCATGTATTGTGAAGCTAAAAGGGACAAAGACAGAAGCACAGCTTAGTTTCCTAGAGTTCTCCAGCTGCAGGAGTTCCTCCTTTTAATTCTCACTCCAAACCCCATCCATACACACAGCTCAGACTACTCTGACACTTTTCTTAGCTAAGCCTCTCTTGTGGCTCCTAGCTAAGTTGTGCAAGGAAAAGCAGCCTCAGTTCAGAGGTTCTTCACAAGAAGACACTTCTCAGAAGCAAGGTGCCTGGGAGGTGAGACATCTCAGGATGGTTTTCTCTGAACTTGCTGCTACCAAGAGGCTCCTTCCTCCTCTTCTGGCCCATCCCTAGGCTGGACACCTACTCTGCCTCAGGAAGGAGGGCCCTTTCCCAAGCAGGGTCAATATTCTGCTTCTAGGTCAGGAATAGGTGGGTGGGAGTGAGTGAAAGCAATTTACCTATTGGAGGGAAAGGACTCAGACCTTGTCCTTGATTTCAATTCAGGAAAACTCAAGGAAAAAGGGGAAATGTTTGTCCTAATGGGCAGAAAAAGCTGAAATCCTCTCCCTGTAACAGATTAAAAGACTCCTCTGATCGTTTGACTGTTCTCTTCATCCAGATCAAAATCATACGCCTGTAAATCTTCAAGATACATTTAGCCATATCTTAATACCAAGATGGCAAAACTGTCCCATTATCCTCCACTACATGGTTATGGAAAAGAATAAGAAAACATTATCAGCATTGCTCATCTACACTGGCCAAATTCTTAAAGTGCCTGAAATACTCCCTTTGTCTGCAGAAGCTCCCTCGTGCTGGTCAGAGGGCATGAGTTTCTGAAAATCCACGTTGTTGTGCCTCAGGTCATATACCACCCTCTAAGTCCTTGGCCTCAGTCACCACTGGGAAACTACCAGGTTCACCAGAAGTCCAATGGCTTGTCTTAATCACACCCTACCCAGAGCTAAATACTATTCATGTAGTCACCAGCCCTTCACCTCCAATACCATGGTCACAAACACAGTAAAAAGGCAAGGCAGATAAATCACTCCCCTGAGAGTGGCTCCATCCTTAATTTATCCTGCTGCTCAATCAGAATAGGGTGAATGCCAATTAGTTCTGCATTTAACAGGAGATAAGCTGCCTATAGTGGCATATGTGCTGACCAGGACAGAAATACCTTCTGGGTGATTGTTTCTGGCCAACAATCAAACAACAAGGTAGTGGAGTGACTCAGGGTCACATTAAAGCATATAGTTAACTGGGAACCAGGGTTTCAGTTGCTTCAAGCTGTACAGGTAAACATTGTCTTAGGTGCCATTTGAGGTCACTGTAACCTTAATGTTGTTTTCATGAGCATGTTTCTTAATGAACATGAGACCACAGAGAAGGATTCCCAATAAGCTGTAACTAATTGTTCCACATTGCACTTTCGCTCTTCAAGTGTGAACAGAGAACATCTGCTAAAAGGCTAACAGTGGCAAGATAAATCTCCTTTGACAGCTTGTAGAAGCCAGAAAAACCTTCAGAGATAGTTAACCAAAATTCAGGACACCCACTCCGCATCTCCCCTGGGAGATGGTGCCATGAACCCTCTCTCAAGCAGGTAATCTGCCTGCCTGCCACCATGGTACTAGATGCAGCCTTAGTGAGGAGAGGAGTTAGGACAGAATCAAGCATGAGCCATCAACAGCACCAAAAAATGCCCTAAATTCATGCACCCATTTTACAATCTTTTAGAAGTGCAGAAACAGCATAAATATTTAATTAGTAATATAATAATTATACCTTACTACAACAAGAAGATGCACTTATAATCAATCTGATTTACTTCATGAGCCTGATACACTTTCCCTCCTACCACTTTCCTTATCTCCTTTTCTCTCCTCAAATCATTTGCTTCTCTTCCTTGCTGCATCTTTTCTAGGACATGGATTTATTTCCCACCTTTATGGTAAAGCACATACCACTTTTTCCTCGTACTCTGAATTAATTAACAATAAAATATTTTTATTACAATCTGACTACAGTTTGCTCTCTTTATTGGCAGCCCATCACAGCACTGACTGTGACCTGAACTGCAATTTAATCCTCATAGAAATTCAAAGCTTTTACAGCTCAGTGTAGCTACTGGGTTAGTGCTCGTAACAGTCCTCTTGGCTGCAAAGCAGAAGCAGCTTGAAATGCTCATCTGGCAAAACGATGAAAATCCTGTTTTCCACTATGGATAAATCCTATGTGAAAACAAAAAAATCTGAGAAATAACCTGTGAAAAATATCCTAGCCAGTTTCTCACACTTCCCATAAAAGGGGCTTGCACCCTGCAGAGCAGACAGGGTTTGAGTTGAGTGCAATGAAAAATGCTTAACTTTCCTGAAAGTCCCAGCAATCTATTTATTTTCGAACCTCTGCTGCTTAAAATAGCCCAGACAATTCATGGAAAAACTTTCCAAAACATTCCAACCCCAGCACCAAGTGTGAGAAACTCCAGGCTGAAGGGAGGCCAGAAATAGGAGCCATGGATCAGTCAGCAGCAGAGACATTGCAGTGTTCCCACAGGGAGCTCGATCCCATAACCTCTGCCTGTTAGGATTGAGGTCTATCACCAGATGGCAGCTGGAGAGTATGAAAATGTCAGGGAAAGGTTTAGAGTCCCAAGGACATCAGGCATCCCTGTAATGTCATGAACAAGATCTAGACAAATCAGCACAGTATTAAAAATGTAACAGTTTCTACCTGTGTTTTGCAGCTCCCAGGGAGGCAGGTGAAGGGATTTCAGAGAGGGCAAGAATACTTATTGAAATTGCAGCCCTGGTGGAACTGCAACCTGTGTAAACTGCTGACCTGCTGCAGAGGCTAGCAAGTAGTTAGGTCAGTCTGGAAGACAGCAGGGAGCTCCGTGGGGCAATGAACCAACAACTCCATTAATACGAGACCATTTCTGATTTAAGAGCAACATAAAGCGCCTGAGCCTGGCAGTGTCCCTTTCCATTAAGATTGACTTAAACAGTGATCCAGGTATTGCTAAACCTCCATGGAAGTGCCACTAACTTATTTTGAAGCTCTTGAAGAAACAGCTGCTGTCCTCCCTTGATTTTATAGAGTCATCCAACATGGGAACTGTTTGCACTGAGACCGTGCAGGTCCAATCCTCAGCAGCAACAGATTTGAGCATTAAACCCCCGCACAACTCCAGCCTGTGCCAGGAGAAGAACAGGTTAGCAGCCTATGTATGTCATACCTACACCTTCTTGCTCAGCTCTTCTCTTGCATTTTTTTCGTTGGGATTTCAGCATCAACAGTTAGTGTTTCTCTCTGAGTTAGTGGGGGAGGACAAGAAAGCCAGGCTGACCTGCACCATATACCTACCCAGAATTAATGGGGTACAAACAATTCAATGACAACTGAGGTGGTGAGAAGCCCTGGCAGGAACCACCACCCTGAAGGCAGCTGGGATCTCAGCATAGGTACACATATGTATGTATGTATGGCTAGGCTTCGCCTGAGGTACACATAACCTCCCTGGCAACAGCCTGACAGACTAATGCTGTGAGGTGCTGAGAGTGCTTGACTCCAGCTGAAGGTGTTGAATGTTTGAGCGCATTTGCTTTAGGGAACTGAATTCACATCATCCCTGTTTGGCATCTCCGCACTTGCAAGTCTTTTCCAGTCCTGGGCAGGTACATGGGACTCCCTGACTTGCAGATCGTTGTCCCACAGAATGAAAGGAGATTTGGAGGTGTAAACCTGAGGACAGTTTTCCCCCCAAAACTCCCCAGTTCTGGTGTCCAAGCTGACACCCTCACCACAAATGCAACTTGACACCAGGAGATATCTATTACAAAACAACCCAAGAAGACCGGATACCTATAAAATGTCGTATTTGGGACATAGTTAGCAAGAACATAAGTCAAGCTTTACTGAGTGAAACCAGTGTCTCATTTTGTCCTATTGCCCTATCTCCAGCAGCAGTTGCAAAAGATGTTGTCAAGGGAGAACCTGGGTCCCTCTTGCAGCCCATGCCTCTCAAATTCCCCTGTGATACCTGCCCCTCTTGTACGGGATACAGTCCTTCTATTCCCTATAGGATCTCTTTATGGCAACGGGGCCTATACATTTATGTAATCACCTTCTTAATCTCTTAACAGCACCTGCTTCCAACCACCTCCTGTGTTAACAAGGTCCAACACTTCACTACCCACTACACAAAAACACTTTATCTTTTAGATGTTATAAAAAAGACCTTCCTACACATATCACCAACTGCTCTCTGGCCCTTAAGGAGTGGGATTTGGTACATGGCACTTCTCTATCCACTGCCTTGGTGATTTTTGCCCTCTTAGCCAGCCTTCCTTTCCCCAAATAAAGAAGTTTCAGGCTTTTTAATCTCTCCTTGAAAGGCAAGGTGCTTCATCATTAGGAAGTCATTTTTATAACGTGCACTGTATAATAAAGAAATATAGGAGACATTACATTTGTAACAGTAATAGGGAAGGTCAGATTCATATTCCTTAAATATTCACATTTCGGGACAAATATTTCCACACACTCCCCCCAAAGCTGAATGCTTTAGAAGCGCTAAATGAAATGACCTCTACCTCTCTTACTTAGGAGAAGGGATGGGAATGATGAAGTAAGGAATTACCCTGTTTAAAAAATGACCCCTCATTTTTGCTCGTAATTGTCTCCAGCACCTGAATGCACAGCTTGGCAATGAAGAGCTGTCACTGTGGGAGCAAAGCAGCCAGAAAAAGAAGTGAGAAATGGGATGAACTGCTTAAGCCCACTGCACATAGACGTGGTTCACTTTCATTTGAACACTCACACATCTGTGGCGACACTCAGCTCATCACTGCAGCATTTTCAGATGCAGGGATACATCACTGCATACATACAGATACATGTTTCACACCCTTAGATGAGTTTCAAATCTAACTCAAGTTTGCAGCAGACACTACTTGCTCTCTTGCTGGCTAAAGACAAGGAAAATAGCTCCCATAGGAGCTAAGAGCCGTTGCAAGCCTGACCATTTCTCTTTGAAGGTCACAGCAAGATCAGAGAAATGGGCCATCTCTAGCAAATATAGAGCTACTTGCACATGCAATTCCTCTCAAAAGCTGTCTGCTGCAACACACCTTTCCCCACAGAGAAAGGGGATGAAAATGCTCTGTGCAACAATTATATTGCTTAATGGCATACTGAGAAACACTTACAGGTTATTTTCATGGAGTAAAAGCTATATAGACAAAAATAACCATACTAATAGGCCCATGTTTTAAAGCCCTATGCACAGCTGTGTGCAACCTCAGCCTGCAGAAAACTACACTACAGTACAATACCAGCTTTTCCTACTCCATTGCCTGTCTTTTCCCTGCTCCAAGCCGTAGGCTCAGCCAGGCAGGCTCTGTCCTAGCTCCAGCACAGCTCGAGCCCCACCATCACAGCACACCAAACACACACTAGGCCGTTACTTGCCATGTTCTTGCCCTGACTGAGTAGCAGCAGCAGTTCCCTTACCTGTGTCTTCATGAATGGGAGATAGCTCTTCCCTCCTTGACACCTCCATGGGTAGGTAAACTTACCAGGTTGCTTTTATTAGCAGGTGCAGGGAAGAGCTTGACCAGAGGACAGCTGTGTCTTGTAGGGCTGTTTAGTCCCTGTCAATCTCTGAAGAAGTGGTTTGCTTTGACAGATTTCTAGTCCTCAGTGACTTCTGCAACCTCCTCAAGATAATCCAGGATAAAATAGATTTTAAAACAGATTTTATCTGGTTTGGGTTTTATTTTGTTTTATCTCTTCTGCTCTCAAAACATCACATCCTCATTTGTCTCTGAAGGCTGTTGTACAAGCAGCCCCACTGCATTTGGGACTCAATGATAGCTGCACTTTCCAAGCTCTGGCTCACCTGAGACCATTCTTGCCACCCTCATGGAAGCCACCTTTGAAGCCTACCTTTAAAATTCAATTTCCATGTCTAGACTTTACAGCATCTCCCAGGGCATTTCTTTGCCTCCCAGTGTTTGCAGAGAGACCAAGATTCAGATCTAAGACAGCTTGTGGTTCAAAAGCAAAAATCCAATCTCCCCAGACTCTGCTCTGACCAGAGGTGTCAAGAAGAGCCACATTTCATAGCCCTCAGCTGGGGCAGAGTGTGCTGCAGCTCATTATTTTCAAGAAATGGCCTGAGATTAAGCCCTTCTGGCTTTTGAAAGGAAAACCATGTTTATTCTTACAGCACATAAATAACAGTGTTAATTGTAAAGGAAAATTGGGAAGAAATTGAGAAAAAAAATGAAACATGGATATTTCCAGTGTATTGGCAAGGAGGCTCATTGCATTTAGCAGAAACTGCCCTTGTAAGTTGTCATTTTTGAGGTGCTTTACAACAAAAGCATCTGTAAATCAGAAAGCCAGCTGCTCTCCCCTCCTTTTCCAGCTCTTCTTTTTCTTGCAGAGGAGCTAATACACAAAAGCTGGACCTGTCAGATACAAAGTTATCAGGCAGTTGCAGAGCTTTGGATTTGGGACTGCAGAGGGCATGGTTTCCCTCACTCCAGATGCAGGTGTCAGATGGGATGGTAGAACTGAGATTTCACAGACACAGCTTTCCTTCATATGAGGGATGTGGGGATATGGTCAAACCTGAGATGCTGGCTTCCATGAGTTCCTCTTGTTTGGGAATGTACCTGCCTCCTTCCCATAGATTTTAGCTCACTGGAAAGGAGAATAAGCTCAGTCAGCTGTACCCAGGGAAGGCTACATGTTTAACTACAGTATAAATAACAACTCTTGCAGTTAATTTTTGGCTCAGATGCATTTCTTTCACTAATAAAACAGTGGAACCAGTAAGCTGGCACTGCCTTCTATGGACTGAATTGAGGCAGATGGTGCATCCATCCTTTTTTTTTTTTTGCCTCCAGAGTGAGCAGAAGTCAATAAATGAGACACAGCCAGCACAGTGAGATTTAGAAGGCTTTGCAGGTACTTCTGATTCTGTGCCTCCACCGATTTTGTCATTTCTTGACATCAGCCCACGTGTCATGTTTGCTGTGGATTTATTGAAGTCAGGAGTTCACAACTTTGAATGAGATTCGAAGTATAGTTTATGGATGCCAGGAAGGTCAGAAATGGAGAAGTGGGAAAGACAGGCATACCTTAAGGAAGGCACTTTCACCCACTCTCTGAAGACTGATCAGCTGTGGCTCTGAAAATCCTGTTCAGCAACTTGACCTTCTTAAAATGCCCGAATCTCACTTTATTTCTGTTACCCCTCAAACTATTTTTCTGCATTTGGGAACCACTTTTTCCAACACTGTTACACAGTTTCCAGTTATGCTACCCTTGAGGAGCACTGCCCTACCACCACCCCACCTGCTGAAGCATGAGCTCAGCTATTTGGGGCACCAGAAGCCCTTTCTAGGGGCCTGAGGTTCTAGAACTGACAAGAAGGGACATCCCCATGGGAGCTGTCAGAAGGAGCAGTGACACATTTCCTGCACTTGTCATGCATGTTTTGGGTCTCCGTGATGTGAAGGTAACAGGGAAAAGGGGCAAAAGGTGAAATTGGAAGGTCTGTAATGACTGAAGTGAGAAGCTTCATTTGGAGAGGAGCTTCAATGGGGAGGAACTCCATTGCCCAGGACTACCTCTTACTGCTTTGCTCCTGAGGCAGACTGGCCTCCAGTACTGTGACAACCTCCCCCCTCACTTCAGTGACACTCCTGTGCCCACTCCTCAGCAGGCTCCTTTGTACAAATCTGCTGGATGGCAGCAGGGTTCCAGGCTGCCAGCAGCACATAAATGCACCTAGCCGGGAGCCTAAAGGTAGGGACACACAGATTTAATGCCTTTTACTCTCTGTTGTTGGCAAAAATACAATTTACTCACTGCATGCTTTCACTGTTAGAAGGAGGAGCTTGTTGATACACAAGTACTTTAATGTACTGACAGCATTAAACCAGTGCAGCTCCCTCAGGATGGGCCCAGCTGCCAGAGTTGAGGTGTTTATAGCACTGCATCGCCAGGGGAACGAGCTATAACCACATAACAGACCTTTGTACTTCCCAGATCAAATTTCGGTTAGATAAACAAAAAGACCACCCAAAAATTCAACCACAATAAAAATAATAATTAACACTATGTAAGCAAGGTCTAGATTTCTGGTAATCATGACAGTGACAGATGCATCCCAGGGTTCTCTTCAGACAGTCTGTAGGAGTTTAGAAAATAGGTCACTTCATGCATCTCAGTGGGCAACAATAGGCATAGCTAGTAATGACCATGGACATTTAAGTACTTCACTGCTGGATAGACACCCATCATGTTCCTCAAGCCTGAACAGATGACATCTACTCATCAATCTCCTTGTCTCTATCGTCCATCTCCCCAAATGGCTCATCATCAGGTTACCTTATAAGGGTTTTTTTTTTGCACACTGCAGCTACTAATGGGAAGGCAGAGTTGCAGCAGAGGCAATAAAGACCACAAAAGGAATTTGATTTCGTTCTTTGTCTCCTCCATGTCAAATCTGCAGAGCAGCAAGGCTAGCACATGCGTAGAGGTGTTGTGGTTGGGGCGAACAAACAACACTGGACAGGTTTCTTCTTATGGTGAAGCAGCAAGTTCAAGTCTATTAACTACAAATGTCTTATGTACTTTTTCTCTAGCCCATGTGTCTCTTTGCTACTGGTTACATCTAACAATAATACTGCACTGTTGGTTAATATTTGCATATTGCCAAGTCATCCTTGCTTTGCTAAACCCCTGCTCTATGGTACACTTTGCTATCTCCAAGGTCACTTCCTGACTCCATACCTCCACATAGAGGGAGTTCCTACTCCTCTGTCCCATTGTGATCGGCAAATCAGGTGATGTATCTCTGACACTGCTCTCCAACATCTTTTTGTGCCACTGACACCACAATCCACTGACAAATCCAGGAAGGAGGGTGGAGAAGGCCTTTTAGCCTTATCAAACCAGCACACCTCGAGCATTGAAGTCTTTGGGGTTAAAACACACAAAATAGCTTGTGTAGCTTACCATCAAGTCTGCCTGAACACTGGTGCTTCATTCCACAGATGCCTTTACTAGGTTTGCCATTACTTCCTGCATCTCCTATCCTTCAAAGCAAGGAAGAGCCAGTTAGAGGAGAGAGTGCTTCAAATATCAATTCCTGCTAAGATTTTGAAGTTCTTCCTTGTAAAAGCTCTGTTAACTAACCAATAGTCCCTCTATTCAGGAGCCTTTCTCAAGCAAACTGAAGCAGTGTTGTACCAGAGTCTTTCTTCCCCTCTTGAACCCTAAATGCAGCTTGGGAATTCATGTTGGTAGAAACATGTGTGGTCACTTTACCTGATGTTTTTCAGACAGCCAATTCATTGAGAGTCTCCTCTCTGCTGCACGTTTAGACAGAGGAAGGTGAAATGAAATCTGCTGACCATACCCAAGCAAAGCAGGCACTGCCACATATCCTGGTGATAGGAGACTTGCTAGAAAAATTCTGCCTAGCTCTCCTCAAACTATCACCAGATATACCAATAATTTTTCACCCTGAAATATGAAATGGGAAACACGAAGTGTGATAAACAGGCTAGCTAGAGAGAACCAAGCTCTCACTACTACTAAAGTCAGAGAAATTGTCTCGAACTAACTAGATTTTGGCTTCAGTCCAGTACAGCAACTTCTCCATCCCCTCATGGATCATTTGGGGTGTTGTGCTTTGTTATGTTTTTTTCACTGTGCCTGACACATAGCACCCCACAGCTTTTGGAATCCCCTTCAGTTGACTGTGTTTTCCAGGCTTCTTCCTCTTTCATTTTTGTTCAGGATACAAGCGCAGTCCTGTAAGGACTGAAGTGAGAAAATCATGCTGTTTTCACTGGCATATATTTCCCATTTCGATTCCAGCACAATTTGGTTTTTTGTACAGCAGTTCCATTTAACTTGCCAGGACAAAATCAAATCCACCAAAAATTTCCCCCAACAAACTCACAGGAAAAAATAAGGCTGGTGAGGTTACTGACTCCACCATCTCCTCTAAATGATGTCCTGAAATTTTAAAACGAATTAGTGCTTACTTAGCAAGAGAAAGTTTGTTTAGATCTGGAGGTCTGTTTCTGTATTTCTTCTCAAGGGAGCAGGGATTTTTGGAAAGCTGCTAAGCTGCATTAAGAAAAAAAATTCCTCCTTTGGCTCATGTGTCCTTTTTTGAAACATTTGACTGAAAGAGCAAAGCGTGGAGCTAACGCTTAGTGCAAAGAGTGAAGGGGAGGGAACACGTGCCAAGGTCACCTCCTCAGCAGTAGCAATGGCAAGCATCACAGCAGCAATATAAAACCTCCCTCTGATACAAGATACCACTCACAGCTACTTTGTAAGAGTTATAAAAATCCAGAGCAGACACACATTAATTAAAGCAGTTCAGAGAGAAGCACCGCATGTCAATCTTGGCAGCAGGTGACTGAAGGGCATGCAGCACATATGGGAGCAGAATGCCCATTGAAAGGGTTAGCTAAAATGTTTTAGTATTTGTCACCTCCAGGTTTGTCAGTGGGCAGCACAGATGGTTTGCAGCTCGGGAGCCAGCCAGTGCACTTGTAAGGAAGCAATGTGACCTGTGTCATGAGCAGTGACTACCATAAGGATGTTTTTCTTTATGACTAGTCCAAATCCCCTTCGTTGACATTTAAGCTCATAACCTCCAGTCCTAGCTAAACTAGAAAGCAGAGCACAAAAATCTCACTCCTCTTTACCACAATATTTTCTTTTCTCCTTGTCCCTCAGTTCTTTTCTTCCCCTAAGCTAGATAAACTCAGGTCTTCTGGGTTTTGCTCATAAGCCACATTTCCACACTGGTATCTCCTGCAAAGCACAGGACTCACCTTCCAGAGCAGCAGGTCTTGAGCAAAAGAGGCAGTGAGGAGGACAAGGACCCATCCAAGCTTCCCTCAGCAACTTTCCCTCCAAGGCTAGGGCAAGGCAGGCTGAGAGAAGGTAGAGGTTATTAATCAAGTGCAAACCTGTAATTTCTCTTCCTTGTCCCCTACTGCAGCCCTCCATGAGAAATTAGCTTTTGCTATGAATCCACTTGATGAGCCACAGTTGGCAGTGAAACACATCCAACTAAAGGATGATGGATAGCAGGAAGTCTTTCTGGTTTAAACTGGTGATTATTCCAATTAAATGAAATAACACACCTTTTTTTTTAGCTCTTACATCTATCTACCTGTATTGACCACACCTCCTGGCTTCTTTGTCCAAAGTTGCAGCAGGGCTTCTACAGTGCTGGAAGCAAGAACACCCTCCAGTATTTTACTATAACCTGGGAACCTTGAAAGCAGTGGAGCAGAAATGGGGGCCTGGAGCTAATGGGGGCTGAGCCCAGCAACATTAAGAACACTAACACCCATCTACAAGGTAGAGGGGAAAAAAAGATATTTGGGTATTTTTAAGGGTCTAGTGCTGAGCACTACCTATGGCTATCACATGGAGAATACGCATCTGAGGGCAGTTTTCCCCCTGTAATCAATTTGTCAAGAGACAGGCAGTCTAGTCTGATATTTTCCAGGGCTCTGTAAGGATTTCTTAAGTTCCGTTTTTATAGCTTGGATCAACTCTTCTACTAGTGTGGAGAAAATATCTTTAAAATTGAGCTGGTCTTTAAGACATCAGCAGAGCACTTTGAGATGTGCAGCTGAGCAACACTGAGTATCACTACCCATATATCACAGGAACCAGAGGGGGGGATGAAGAGGGTGTAACACTCTTAAAACATATGGAAAACATTATCTGAATAGCAAAAATCTGACATAAAACTATATACATATACTTCTAGGCCAGATTTGGGCTCTCCATAGCCCTTGTTAGACAAGTAGGGATAATGATTTTTTAATTCATAGTTCACTGAAGGAAGGTCCCACACCCATTTTCACATGACACCAGCTGTCATTCTCTCTGCTCTTCTTTATGGCTAAAAGTCCTGGACTGAGTTAGGGCACAGGGGAAAAATGGAAGAGCAACTGGCAGATCTCAGCTGATACAAAGTACAGTTTGGCATTTTTCAAAGGACAATCAATTGGAGAGGACTTGCTGTTAATCAGTGTGAAACAAATATATGCCAGTTCCCCCCAGAGCACGCTACAATGCAAAACAGGTTTAGAGCCACAGTTTTTTGTGGAGGGAGTTTGGACAGGCAGTTTTCCTCTTAAACCTGCATTTCTGACAGCTGTCTAGTATCTTTTTCCCAGAACTATGACATTTGTGCTTAAAGATATGAATGTCCTCTCTTTTTAGCTCCTTAACCACTGCACAATCATTCAAATTTTTAAGCAAAGAAAGAGAGAAACCATATTTTATATCATCCATAGCTGAAGCTGGAGTTTTTCCCGTACCACAAAATGGTTTTGTTATCTGAAGATGACATCTCTATTTTACAGCAAAAGCTTCTATCCTCTTTTTTTTTCAGTTCTTTTTATTCCCCCTATCAGAAAAACTGAACTTATCCGATAGCTTGCAAAGAAAAACAATAAAATAAAGATGGTTTTGCACAGTTTCCTGGTGACTAATACCACTGAGACCCCAGGTAGTATCACACTGGCTTATTCAAGACAATACCAGCACTGTGATAGCGAAGTGGGAAGAGAGGATGCAGCACTAACCTTGGCACAGAAAATCCTTGCCACAGCTTGCTGCTCCTCATTGTGGAATTCAGTGAGAGAGGAAACTGGTTTCAATATGGGAAATTATATTCCATGCATGTTTATCTGGCTTTTTTGTTTGGTTGTGGGTTTTTCAGGTTTTGTTTGGGGTTTTTTTCCCCCTTACTAAGCTTAACCTTGGTGGCTCTCTTACATTACCTTTCTACCCATAAAAGCATTTCACAGAACTCCCTTAACACATGGCTTATACAAGAGGACATACTGTGGCTTCCTCAGTAACTCACAGAGAAGCTGGATATATCTTCTTTGCACTTACCTCAAACTCCCTCTCCCTTTCTGCAGAACAATATAGCTTGAAGGTGGGGAAAAATCCTTATGCCAATAACACAGCACTACACAGAAATGAGAGCAAGGACTTTAAAACAGCCCTTATTCCCAAAAAACATCACGAGGTTGACAGTTTGTGTCAGACAGTGGGAATGAAGAAGGCAGTGTAGGTTTGGACTACTGTGGAGGCCCAAAGGAAGGATGAGGTCAAGGAGCAGTGATGAGAACTGACCTACTGGTTCAGGCTCAAAGTGCAGAACACTGCACACTAGCGAGGGCTTCTGGTAACTCCTTATTACAAAGGCTCCCTCTGCACGTGCAGAAGGCTCAGTTCCTCTAAGGCATTTAGGCACACGGCCAGAGCAATGAGGTAATTCTCAAGGCTAACCATGTTGCCATCACTGAAAAAACCACACCAAATCCACGTTACAGATTGTGTGAGGTTCAGGTACTCCCTAGGGAGCCAGAGCAATAGAAATGCAACAGCTATCTTTAGCTTTCTATCCTGCCATTAGTGAATACCAAACAGAGAAAAATGCAAGAAGCTCAGGGGGATATGTTGTCTTCAGTCCTGTCAGTCACAGATGTGACAGCTGGGACCTTTAAAGACCATCAAAGGAGGGAAAGCAAGGCACTCCAAATGCCAAGTCTGTCAGCAGCATAATTAACATGTCATGTATGGTCTGCTCAGAAATGCAGCACTTACTGCACCTCCAACTGCCAGACTATCAAAAATGCTGCTTGACTGGTAACTACTGCACTTTGCAACAATGTCTAAGTTACTGCAAACCCCAGGACATGGTTGTAGTGTTTGGCAAGACAGAAATCAGTTTGTAGCCCGTGGGGGATGGCAAGCCAACGTACCACAGGGGCTGTTGGTACTCCCACTCCAGAGAGTATCTCTGGAAACATGTAGAGAGTCATATTCTTAGAAAAGCACATCTGCTTCACAGTGGCAAAACACCTTAAAAAAAAAAAAAGAGTGGAGGCAAGTTCTGCAGGGAATTCATAAACCAAAACAGGTTTGGGGACCTCAGCAGCTGGAGTGTGCTCCCAACCGACCTCTAAGAACCAGTTTGAGGCAGGTGGCATCAAGCACTAGGTAAAAGGGAAAATTTCTCTCCCCCATCTCTCTCAGCACACCTTGGACAAACTTACAAACATAAAGTGACAAGTGACAGAAAGAAAAATCCCATGTAAAAGCCAGCCCACACAGAGAGGCTTGGCAATTCTCTCCCTCCACAGACAAAATGGTTGTGCATGGCTAGTGCAGAACAGTCCTAGCATAGGTAAGATTCTTGGGGCAACCTAGAGGAATGCCCAGGTTGAGCAAAATCTGCTTTTATTTCAAGCAGGTGGATCTGTAGCCATCATGCCTGACCAACATGGCCAGGCCAAGGACAGCACCCGAATCCACTGAGAACCTCAGAACAATTCAATCCTCAATATCAATACAGGCTGGGAGATGGTGTGATTGAGAGTAGCCCTGAGGACAAGGACCTGGGGGTACCGTGGATGAAAAGCTTGACATGAACCAACAATGTGTGCTGGCAGCCCAGAAGGCTAACTGTCCTGGTTTGAAAGGACAAATTCGGGAGAAGGCCCCTTTAAGAACTTCCCCCTTCCCCAAAAGCACAGAAAATGAATAATCCACTCTGTACACTGGGGGTGAGTTATAAAGAATAAATTTTAACATAGAAAATACATATAACAATGAAAATACAGGATGATACAAACCCTCCCGCTTCTCCCCTCACACCACCGGCCACCCCCCACACTTGCAGTAAAACCTGCTAGGGTGCAGTCCCATTAAGGTGAGGTGGCAGATGAGATGAAGAGTGGAGGAAACTCGGGTGGTGGATGGTGATGGTGGGTGGAGGAATGGGTGAGAGATGAAGGGATGGTCTGGCTGCCGCAAGACGGAGAAGACCACGCTTTCTCCCTCTCGCCGTCTCGTCCTCCTTCTCCCCCGCAGCACCCGGGGCTTCCGGCAGTCCATGCCACGCAAGTTCCTCCCTCCCAGCGTGCCGTGCACACCTTGCAGCCACGGTGATGGTTCTTCAACCATTGCTTACAGCTGCTCCTGGGTGCATGGGAGCGGGCTGTCACTGTTCGCTGCTCCGGGGGTACTTGCAGGTGCAGGCTGCCACTGCTCACCACTCGCCAGGGTCTGCCACTGCTCGCCGCTCGCTGCTCCGGGGTGTGCCACTACCCGGAACCTGGTGGGGTGTGCACCGTTTCTGGTGCCAGTGCATCTCCCGCGGAGCCAGCACCACCAGCGTGGCTCCACTCCTACCCACGCGGCCGTGCAGCTCAGCTGATGGAAAGGGCTACCTCCCACCGAGGGTTTACAAACAAACACATTAACAGCTGGGGGGGTAAAGGGGGAAAAGATGGATACCTCTGGTAATTTACATACCCTATAACACTAACCAAATCATGGGCTGCGTCAAAAGAAGTACAACCAGCAGGTCAAGCGAGGTGATTCTACCCCTCTACTCTGCTGTGGTGAGACCTCACCTGGAGTATTGCATCCAGCTCTGGAGTCCTCAGCATAAGAAGGACATGAACCTGTTGGAGTGGGTCCAGAGGAGGGTCACAAAAATTATCAGAGGGATGGAACATCTCTTTTATGAGAAATGGCTGAGAGAGTTGCAATTGTTCAGCCTGGAGAAGGCTCTGGGGAGACCTTATTGTCCCTTCCAATTTTATTCTTTCTATGATTCTATGACTTAGAAGGACAGGGTGAAACACAAGGAAAGAAGAGAAAAAGCAGGCACACGAAAAAGTAAAAAAGAGCTTGAACAGTGTGAAGTCTGGTAAAAGAGAAAATTTTTACTGACTGTAACAATTAATGATGAAGACATACAAGAAAGCTTTATCTATCAACTGTCAGAAAATTTAAAATCATAACCATATAAAAATAACCTATTTCTGCACAATAAATATATCACTTTCCCTCCTCTTTCAGGTTGACTTAAAATGATGTGAGTTAAGGATACCTTACAAACAACAAAGACTCTTAGCTAAGAAAATATTTATAAAGGAAGCATTCCTTGCAAATTTCAACTGAACAAGTGATACAGAAAAGAAAAACCCACAAAACTCTTAAATTATACCACTGATTCCTTAAATTTAGAAGACCTGTATTCCGTTCTTGTCTCAACATTATTTTCTTGTCTCAACAAACAGAAAAGACAGCAGCCCTGTCATCAACCCATTGCTTCTGTTAAACAAGGACAACTTTATCAGGAGTTCCTGCATCAGACAAAAGGGAGAAAAACCAAAGCAGAATGAAGAAGTGAGAAAACACCTTGTACTCCTGATCACTGGGAAGGAGTTTGAGCCATGCAAAGAGCTGTTGCCACCCTGATCAGATGGCACTAAAGACAGGAGATAGCATTATCTGAACACATGCTCAAAATACTTTGGAGAGCAATAGTTACATCCAAGCTGCTGCTGTAGACAGGAGGTACTTGCTGAGATTAAAATCAGCTATGTGAATGAGCACAGAGACAGAACATGTTTTTCTTAAGACCTGCACAGGAAAGAAATAAAATTGCCCTTATAATGAAAATGTTCTCATTTGCAGCTCTGTGATAAGTAGCATTTATCATCAATCTTCGATTCCTTGTGCTCAGGCTGCTACTGCAGCTCCTCTGGGATGACATTAATACACCATTTCTCCATGACTCCTACTTATCTCAAACAGTCTCTGCTACAAACAGGTTTTTCACCCCTGGCCTGTGAAATTTCTTGAATTATCTGATAAAGGGAGTTTTAGCCACAATCACAGCAGGTCCAGGAATCTGCCCAAATGTCATAATAAAAAAAACAGGTCAACTGTGGTGTACACCATACTGTGTAGAATGATAAGGGTTTTACTGAAACTTCTTCATAGAGACCTATAAAACTTGAGCATAGCTTCATCACTCGGGAGAAGCACACTCATCTCATGCAATTAAAAGCATCAAAAGTGATTTCACAAAAAAGGGGATGTATTTTTTAAAAGTTATATTTAACTAAGGACTAGCACCAGGCAAACAATATGAATAATTACAAAAGTCAGCCGGTAGCACATTTTAAAAACCAATAGTAATAATTAGCACAGACTAGCTTATCTTTTCAAAGCATTTTACAAAAACATTATTTAATTAAGCCTCACAATACTCTTGTGAGATAGTTAAGTATTATTAGTCCCATTTTAGAGACAGGGAAACAGGCACGGAGAGCATATGACCTGCTTACTATCACACATGTCAAATCCAGGAACAGAACACCAGATTTTCCAATTTTCTGCCACACATGGTCTGATCTCTTAAAAGATGCTGGTCTTCAAACGTAGTTTGTTCCCTCTCAATCCTTTTAAAACACTTGACCTCATTTCAGCCTGATATGCAAAGGTACCCATCAAGAGCTATTCATGCTAAACAAGTGGAATTAGTAAAGAACATTTTTTTATAGTGTGTGTTTTGCTGGAAGCTGTTTAAGGCTTGACATGGATGCTTTCCATACTGCCACAGTCAGAGTGTTGTATCTCATCAGGCAACTGCCAGCAGGAAATTCACTGAGGCCTATCATTAAATATGACACCTATTTTAAAATATGTTAAAAGCAAGAGGCAGACCAGAAATAACAATGGCCCTTTACTTGATAAGGATGTTCACCTCACAAGGAGGGACATGGACAAAGCACAGACATTTAATGCTGTCTTTGCCTCAGTCTTCAACACCAATGATGGGCTCTGCGGCCTCCTAAGTTCCAAGCTAGAGACTCATGACTGTGAGAATATTAAAATCCCAGCCAACCCTGAACTCATGTTGGACCTTCCTGTAAGTCTCTGGGGCCTAAAGGGATTCATCCAAGGGTACTTAAAGAGCTGCCTGATGTTATCACAAGGCCTCTCTCAATGATTTTTCAGTGTTCTTGGGAATCTAGGGAGGTCCCAATGACTGGAAGCTGACAAATATTATCCCTTCTTCAAGACTGACAACACAGTCACTGGTCACAGCCAGCATGGGTTCACGAGGGGGAAGTTCTTTTACGACAAGGTTACCCATCTAGTCAACCAAGGGAGATCAGTTGATGTAATTTTTTTGGATTTCAGTAAAGCCTTTGATACTGTCTCCTACATACAGTATCCTTCTGGACAAAATGTCCAGCACACAGCTAGATAAGCATAGCATGAGATGGGTGAACAATTGGCTAAAGGGTTGGGCTCAGAGGGGCTGAGAGGGAGGCTGGTGACTGGTCACTAGTAGGGTTCCACAGGGATCCATCTTAGGGCACATGCTCTGCAGTATCTTAATAAAACGACTTAGACACAGGACTGGAAGGGATACTAAGGAAGTTTGCTAATGGCACTAAACTAGGGAAGAGCTGTTGACTCCCTCAAAGGCAGAGAGGCCCCACAGGGAGATTTTGACAGACTAGAGGGCTGGGCAATCACCAACCGTACGAAGTCTAGCAAGGGCAAGTGCCAGATTCTGCATTTGGGACAGGGCAACCTTGGCTGTACCTACAGACTGGGGAATGAGAGACTGGAGAGCAGCCCTGCAGAAAGGGATCTGGGGGTTCTGGTTGACAGCAAGTTGAATACAAGTCAACAGTGTGCCCTGGCAGCCAAAAGGGCCAACCATGCCCTGGGGCACATCAGGCAATGCATTGCTAGCTGGTCAAGGGAGGTGATAGTCTCACGCTACTCTACGCTGGTGCAGCCTCACCTCGAGTAGTGTGTGCAGTTTTGGGCACCACAGTATAAGAAGGATATTAAGCTGTTGGAGAGTGCCCAGAGGAAGGCCACAAAGATGGTGATGAGTCTAGAGGGGAAGCCATATGAGGAATGGCTGAAGTCACTTGGAGAAAAGATTGAGGGGAGACCTTGTCACAGTCTACAGATTCCTCATGAGGGGAAGCAGACAGGCAAGAGCTTATCTCTTCTCTGTGGTAACCAGTGATAGGATCCAAAGGAACAGCATGAAGCTGTGCCAGGGGAAGTTTAGGCTGGATATTAGGAAAAGTGGGTGAGGGCCCCCAGGGACCCTCCTTGGGATTTTGGGGGAACCAGTGTCTGGGGGTGAGAACAGAGTGAGGTGATCAGCTTGTCTTCACCCCACAAACGCCCTTTCTTGGGGTGGGGTGTCCTACACCCATTGGGGTGGCAGCAGAGCATGGACAGACCTGTGCCACCTGTGGGATCCCTGGGCTGGGGGTTATCATGGGCAAGCTCTGCCCAGGGCAGTGGTGGAGTCACCATCCCTGGAGGGCTTTCAGAGCTGTGGAGATGTGCTGCTGAGGGCCATGGTTTAGGTGACCTGGCAGTGCTGGTTAAGGGTTGGACTCCATGATCTTGAAGGTCTCTTCCAACCAAACCAATTCTGTGATTCTGTGATTCTGTGAAAAGGTTCTTCACCCAGAGGGTGGTGGAGCACTGGAACAGGCTCCTCAGGGAAGCAGTCATGACACCAAGCATGACAGAACTCAGGAAGCATCTGGACAATGCTCTTAGCACATGGTGTGATTTTTGGGGTTGTTCTGTGAATAGACAGGAGTTGGATTTGATGATCCTTGTGGGTCCCCCTTCCAACTAAGGACATTCTATGATCCTATCTGCAATGCTGATACAACTCAGAATCTGTAAAAAAAAGGTAAGGTTTCTTTGCCACTTCCAAACAAGGAATCTCTCTCTGGTGGGGAGTCTTCTCTGAGAAGAACCTGTACAAGTACAACTGCACTGAAAGCAAAGGAAGACTTTTATCAGGAGACTCTTGAGGTGCAGCCAAGGCTGCAGATGTATCTGTCAGAAAACCTGGAAATGTTAATCTATTGTGCTGTGTTATGAGAGATGGTTTGGAGGCATCAGACATCCTAGGGGTTAGGAAATAACTCCCAACAGTAATTTTGAGGAGACAAATTCCCTTAACATATCCCTCTTGCACTGAACTAGTCAGTGACACACTATGATTAAAAATTCCAAACCACCTGAAAATTCAAGTCGATTTAACTCTTGCAAAACACCAAATCTGGCAGATCTACTGCTGCCTGTTTGCAAATCCAGACCCAGATGTTAGTGGAGACATCAAAATAAAAACAGTCTTTCCACTTGCAGTTACATATGTCCATTAGATGTTATTTAAGAGTTCAGGAAGTTAGCTTCATGACAGCTCGATCTGCAGATCCTCCCCATACTTTCGGATCAGCTTCATGTGGTTATGATCCACTGACCATTGCTCTGGGAGGTGTTTAGGCTGCATGCTGTCCAAGAAATGCTGCCGCCACCGTCTCTCCAACTGCATAAGGGAGCGCAGGCCTCCTTTAGCAGAACACTGCACCACCTTCAGTCCATGTGGCATGTAGCTCTCGTTGCAGATCCTGCCAGGACACAAGCAGAGTTTATTTTCACACGAGCCCACTGTCAGACTCTAAACTTACCTCCAATGAACAGAAAGACACTGAAGGTACTTTCAACTGTGGAGTTTAATTACAGACACATGGTAAGCTAACCAAGAGAGAGAGTTTTAAAGCTTGCTTCAATGCCAGGCTGCTTTCTAGAACACAGTTAGTACCAGGAAGCAGGTTTCTTTGAACTGGGAAACTGCTCTTCTTCTACAGCAATACTAAACAAAGCTCTAAAGATCCATTACAAGCTCCTCAAGAGACAGACTGCAAATTTCTCAAGGCAAGAAACCATGACACTCCAGAGTCCTGATCCTGCCACTGAATTCCCTGCCTGGGTAGGTTCCGAGTTATAATGTCAATACAGAAAGGACATGGACCTGATGGAGCTGGAACACCTCTGCTATGAGGACAGGCTGAAGGAGCTGGGATTGTTCAGCCTGGAAAAGAGAAGACTTCAGGGGGACCTACTAGTGACCTTCCAGTACCTAAAAGGAACTTACAAGAAGGCTGGAGAGGGCCTGTTTGCAAAGGCCTGGAGTGAAAGGACAAGGGGCAATGGTTTTAAATTGGGGATGAGTAGATTTAGACTGGACATTAGAAAGAAGTTCCTCACCACAAGGGTGGTGGAACACTGGACCAGGTTGCCCAGGGAGGTGGTTGAGTTCCCATCCCTGGAGGCATTCAAGGTGAGGCTTGCCAGGGCTCTGGGCAACCTGCTCTAGTTGGGGATGTCCCTGCCCACTGCAGGGCGGTTGGACTAGATGAGCTCCAGAGGTCCCTTCCAACCCAAACCATTCTAGGATTCTATGTGGGCACATTACAAACAACAGTGAGCATAACAAGGAGAAAATACCAATTTCATGCAGAGACCAGATAGTGTTAAGACAAGATATTTGGGGAAGCTTTGAGGAAGACAAGAGGAGACTTCTGGCGATTGTCTTTGTCTCCCTCCCTGATCTGTCCTACAAAAGAAGCAAAAAGTAGTGGAGAGGAAGATGGGAGTGCAAGAATGGAAGGAGACTGGTAGAAGAGAAAGGGAAAGAGGGGAAGAAACAAGAGCTGCAGTTCACAGACAACTGCTGGGTTGAGGAGAGAAGGGGGTAAAAAAAAGAACAAACAAACAAAAAAAACCAGTTAGAAATGCAGAGTGTGCTTGTCTGCTTAGAACTTTAGGCTACAGCACAATTATCTTCTTCCTATCCTTGTTTTCTAGTTAAATGCATTAAAGTACTATAAATCTGGACTCTGCAGGCTTACACAAGTGATAAAGTTATGCTTTTAAAGGCTTATTTTTCCTGTACCGATCAACTCTTAATAGTCTCAAATTCAGACACTTCTTGACAACATTATTTTAGGGAACATACATAAATATCCCAAGGAGACCAGCAGCAGGTTTTGTCTTATTTTCATTAAAAAGCTGTGGGGTGAAGTAAGGATATGTGATCCTTAGCTCTGCAAATCCTGCTGGATTGTCTTTCACTTTACAGCAGTAATATTCACCCAAGGCTCTGTATGTAGATAACATTTTATTGAACTTATCTGCCAACATAAATGACTAATGTTACATCTACTGATCAGGCACAGTCTGAAAATCACTTGGGGTCTCCTGTGGCCCCTGGTGCGATAACTGTGCCGACAGCAGAGGGAGCATTAAACTCATTGCCCACGGTAAAGTGTGGGGAGTGATACCCATGTTCCTACAATCCTTGTATGGGTAGGATGAGCTCATTAGCCTTCTGGCAGTCATCCTAGGAGAAGGACAACTCTGATTCCAAACCCGGGCAGATGGAGCTCGTTTAGCCCTGTAAGGCCTTCCATCTAAGAGAAGGACACTCTAATAAAACCTCCATCCTAAGGACTTCACTGCCAGCATCCAAGCTTGCTAGGCCCTGGCAGATGAACCTTAGGACTAAAGGGTGGGTCCAGCTCTGCGCATGCTGTGTCTCACCTAAAAAAAATCCATTGGGCAGGCTCAAGGGTGCTATCCGCTATCCTCTTTTTATCAGTGCACTTGGAAAAGGCACTGATGAGGAGCGTGGGTGGAGCCCTCCCTGGATCTTTGTTCGTGAAGCCTAGCCATACATACATCTACTGATAGTCTTGTTGTACCTGGTTTCCAGACCAGCTGCTTCCTGGAGCATCTCTGGGGTGACTGTCTCTGTGTTAAAGAAGTCCTTGATGCTCTGCAGAAGTTCTGCCCTTCGGGGATCAGGCAGGCTGTCTGCATTCAGCAGGGCTCGAGCCCCTGAGCGCACTTGCCTGCGCAAAGGGTCCTCCAGCAGACGCACACCTTCCTCAGAGCCAATGGGGGCACCAAACTCTTCAGCCAGCTGCTGCTTGAGAAGGTTGTCATAGTAACTGGAGATGGCATGGCAGGATGTGCAGAGTAGGAGCACATCATGGGAGTTGTGGTCCTTCATCTGGATGGGGAAGTGTTTTCGGTATTCATGAGGAACGATATTCTTCCTAGGAAAGACAAACCAGCCAGGTCATTACATTTGTGTGGAGCTGCGTCTCCTCATCTTCCTGGCCCACAAAGGGTCAACTAATACTAGAAGTCCAGGAAAATAGAGGCCACCACCGTCAGGATAGAGAGCTGCTGGAGAGAGTCCAGCANAGTCTAGCAATAGATTCTTCAATCTCTTTTTCTTCTTACTTCTCTCCACAGGTTTTATGTACTCCTCTTTTTTTTTTTTAACTTCCAAAATTTCATCTCTTACAATTAAAAAAAAAAGTGATTCATAGATTCATACTATAAAAAAAAAAAGAAATGCACTGTGAGAAGTAGAACTCTCAACTAAACAGCAGCAGCTGCAAAGACAAAAATCTCACCCTCTGTGATCTCATGGGCTTCAGGCTCACATAAACCTTTCAGAAACATAAGGATTAAGTGGTGGAAGGAATAGTACAGCTATTTTCAGAAGGGAATGCCATCAGAACAGTGTGTACTGGCCTACTGCTGCCCCCTGTCACTCAAACTGCAGCACACACATGTTCCATATGCTCTGTTCTCTCTAAGGACTGATACCTCCTTCCTCTGTAAGAGCAGGAAACAGCCTTTCCTCCTGTTCAGTGTCAAACTTACCCAAACACATAAGACTACAGAGCATTCAAATAGTGATAGCCCATCCAGGATGTGACCAATCATTCTTCAAGTCATAATCAAGCTTCTGGATGCCAGACTAGATGCATTCCCCAGTCTTTTTTTAAAGGATGCATTTTTCTCCTACCCCACTAAAGAACTCACCGGATATAGGACTCTCGCTTGCCACATACAACACACAGGTTCTCTTTGACTGTCAGATAATAATCAACCTGAGACTCAGGACGTCCTGAAGGCTCAAACCGCAGCTTCACAACAAATGGGTCTGTGCTAACTAGCTCTGAAAGGCAAAGAGAGAACATTCATGACAAATTTGTATTTGAAAGCAAAATAAGAATGCTAAGACATGGGAGACATTCTAGTGAATCCTCAACAGCATTTCCAAAGAGAAAGGACACAAAAAATCAAGGGAAATTTGGTATGCTCACCTCCAATCCCCTTGTCCAGATACCACTGAGCCTTCTTGCGATCACAAGTGCACAGAGGCTGTCCATCTGGTGCATGCAGGAAGCAGTTGTCATACAGTGGAGACTTTCTATGAAACAAAGGCAGCATTACAGCAACTACAACAGTATAGCAAAAAACCAGACCTCTCTATAGCCATGTGCTCCACGCTGCAACTCATGCAGCCTCCTCCCAATCACCTGAGTACCCCTAAATGCACACTTAAGGTTGCTCAGCACTGCATAGGATGCTGCTAAGGGAAGTAGAACATCTACAAACTTACCCGGAGCACACCAACTGACTGTAAGGTATCTTTGCTTTCCTGCTGCCAAGATAACATAGCCCTAAATCCCAGTTTTCAAACCATGCCATCAATGATGACAACACTTTAAAAAAACAGTTACATTAGAAAACAAAAGGGAACTTAAAAAGGATGATGGGCTAAGAGTAAGCTACAAGACTGCCATCTTACAAGCAACACAGTTTCAAGGATCCTCTCACTGAGCCTCTATTTTAATATTTTACTAGGATGACCTTTCTAAAACTTAAGTGTGAACAGCAATTGCTTCATTCATCCAAGAGAAAGGATCCAAAAAGGCTCTTGCAGGGCTCGAAGTCCAAACACATGAGTCTATAGGAAAAACAAAGCTTAGCTGAGGCCCTCGGAAAGACAGGCACCTAACCTTAGTCAGTGGTGAACAGCCATGCTCAAGCAGTCTCTAGGGGTTTTGGCATCATGTGGAAGGGCTCTGCTTTGCAGAAAATGATTTCTTACTCTGCCAACATCCTTCAAACAAAACTGAAGAAGGGAACAGGTTGGGCTCAAGGAGCACCTGAGAGGAACTGGCCAGAGATACAGACATGTCAAAATACACTGGGGGAAAGTTTCCTTTCTTCTCCCTGGAGAGATTGTATAAGTAAGTTGTCCTAGTTTGAGTACTCAGCAGAGCTCTACCAGCTAAAAAGGTTGATTCATAGGCTATGTAATCTGACAAAAGGATTTCTTCTGAGTTCCATGAGTAAAAAAAAAAAACAACAAATCAATAATGATACAGTAAATCTCCTTCCACTGAGCATCAGCAGTTCAGCTTATTCAAGTACTTCCCAACGCTAAATGAATAAATATTAAAACAAAACAGGCTTATAGAAAGCAAGAGTGAAAAAGGAATTCTGAAGCCACATCCAGTCTTATTATCTGCTGGAGGTATCTGTAAAAAACAGCAAGTCCACATATCTCTAATGAAGTCAAACATGGTTAAAAACAATAAATAAATAAACAACTATGGGGAGATCTCAATTCAGCTTGGAATGCAATTTTGTTTAAATTTTAATACTCCCATGAGGTGCAGTCTTCCTGGTTTGCATGACACAGGCTCCACCTAAAAAAATTAATAAATTTGGAGAGGCTTACTGTGTGCAACACACCACCACTAATGACTACTAATGAAGTCAATATTATTGACTACATTATAATGTCTCCATTGCCAACCCAATAGGCTTGAAAAAGAGAAGAAAATACTAAAATTACTGGCTTTCCTTCCAAATGGTAATTATAGATGATTTTAGTTCCTACATCCAGTGATAAATTTTATTAGATTGTGGCCACACACATAACCAAAAGTACTAGCTCTCCGCATCTTCCACTGCATTGAGCTTAAAGAGATTTCTCCAACTTGTTTTAATTTTAAAATTACTTAACTCTCGTTAACAAAAGGCCACAAGAGTTTAGGACTTGCTCCACAGAATTGACTGTGGGATGGGGATCCTGAATCCAGCAACAGCTGCCTCTGCAATGCCAAAGTAGTACTGGACTTCTCCTCTCTCTCCATGGCCAATACAGAAGTGCAGTGCTTTGATGCCACCACAGACTGTTACTTCCCATGCCCTCTGGCACCTCACTCCTCCTAACCTTAGCTTTCAGCTCTGCTCAGTACCCTGACATCTCTATGGCCACAGTGACCTGGGGCAGCACAGTACAAACAGCAATCACAAGTCAGATCATGCTGAAAGGACAAGCTCTATGCAGTTGCCATCCTTTCCCTGGAGGAGAAATGGACACAGCTGTTAGGGCAGTAAATGCCACCCGAACAGCCAGCTACCTCCTCTTAGGACTCTGCTCTCCAGCTAATGGCTCCACAGAAGAACAAAGGGCAAAAGCTGAACACAATTTCTCAACCTGCTCATGACCTAGCACAGATCCAAGTACTACCACCACTTTCAATACCACTTAGAGGTAAATGAGAAAAACAGAAACAGGATCTGGCTCTCATAACTGTTAGGTCCTTTGTTTCCTTTTCTAGCTAATATTATATGTATGTATGGCTAGGCTTCGCAAACGAAGATCCAGAGAGGGCTCCATCCACGCTCCTCATCAGCGACTTTTCCAGGCGCGCTGATAAAAAGAGGATAGCAGATAGCACCCTCGAGCCTGAGCAATGGATTTTTTTTTTTAGGTGAGACACAGCATGCACAGAGCTGGACCCACCCTTTAGTCCTAAGGTTCATCTGCCAGGGCCTAGCAAGCTTGGACGGTGGCAGCCAAGTCCTTAGGACGGAGGTTTTATTAGAGTGTCCTTCTCTTAGATGGAAGGCCTTACAGGGCTAAAAGAGCTCCATCTGCCCGGGTTTGGAATCAGAGTTGTCCTTCTCCTAGGATGACTGCCAGAAGGCTAATGAGCTCATCCTACCCATACAAGGATTATAGGAACATGGGTATCACTCCCCACACTTTCCCGTGGGCAATGAGTTTAATGTTCCCTCTGCTGTCGGCACAGTTATCGCACCAGGTGCCACAAAAGACCCCAAGTGATTTTCAGACTGTGCCTGAGCTAATATTATCCACTTCGTTTAATAGAGCAGAGCATGAGGCATCATTGAAAGTTTTCCATCTACAGTGCAAAGAGTAAAACGTGCTCCTAGACTTACCGTGCAGAATACCCCACGCCCAGAGGCTTTCGCTTTTGCCGCCGTGGATCTCTCCCTTGCTGACTGCCAGAAGGCTGGCCATTCGCTGAAGATTTCCGATGCTTTGTTTTCTGAGGAGAGTGTCCCTCTCCATTCTTCTCCTCTCCTGTGTTGCCATTTCTTCTTCCTCTAAATGGAATATCCACCAAGCCCCGGCATTTACCCAGTGCTTTTTCCCAAGCACTGACAGAATTTTCACTCTCAGATGTAGCATGGAGGCTGGCAAATTCCAGCAAATGGAGGAACAGAGCCACTGAGACCTGGGCATCCCTAGCAGCATAGAGAACCTGCAGAAAAGCATAGACATTGAGATCCTGACAACCAGCAAACACTCCCAAACATCATCAGTCCTTAACACTCATTACAGTAAAGCCAGAAGCTGGATTTATTTTCTTTTGAAGTTTATGCAAAGTTCTGGCAGTTGAGTGGCACTTTTATAGTATCACCATACCCCCATTTTTAGGGTCAGTCAGACTTGAAATACTCATGGCTGCCCCCAGGAACCGAAGGGATTGGAAAAAAAATAAAAATAAAAAAAATAAACCAGGTCAGCCTTAAACACCCTCCTGTGGCATCATGCCCTCCCTAGAAACCTCCCCCCTTTTTGACATTGTGTCTAGGTATCTTCTGTGTGGTTATTTATCCTGTCACTCCCTCTACCGGTCGCTCATACCGGTCTGCAGCATGACGGTGAAGAAGGTGAGCAATCAGGGAAACCATAATAGCCTAAAGACCGTTAACTAGGACTCCAGGGTCTGTCTCTAATATTGCACTGACTGCTACAGATTGGAGGAAAGAAAATAATAAAAAGGTGAGGGTTTGGGTGCACAAACACTTCAAGGAATCTTCCCTTATAGATCTTTCAGGACTAAAAGAAAACAAGGGTCAAGAATCCAGAGAAAACAGCAGAAAACTATCTAAAAGGAAGAGGAAAATGCAGGAACATACTCTGAAATTACCAGGCACAGTCTGAAAATCACTTGGGGTCTTCTGTGGCCCCTGGCGCGATAACTGTGCCAACAGCAGAGGGAGCATTAAACTCATTGCCCATGGTAAAGTGTGGGGAGTGATACCCATGTTCCTTGTATGGATAGGATGAGCTCATTAGCCTTCTGGCAGTCATCCTAGGAGAAGGACAACTCTGATTCCAAACCCGGGCAGATGGAGCTCCTTTAGCCCTGTAAGGCCTTCCATCTAAGAGAAGGACACTCTAATAAAACCTCCGTCCTAAGGACTTGGCTGCCACCGTCCAAGCTTGCTAGGCCCTGGCAGACAAACCTTAGGACTAAAGGGTGGGTCCAGCTCTGCGCATGCTGTGTCTCGCCAAAAAGAAAAATCCATTGCTCAGGCTCGAGGGTGCTATCTGCTATCCTCTTTTTATCAGCGCGCCTGGAAAAGGCGCTGATGAGGAGCGTGGGTGGAGCCCTCACTGGATCTTCGTTCACAAAGCCTAGCCATACTCTGAAATTAACTTCAGACCATAGTCACATGTAAGGTTTTGAGGCAGAACTCAACAGTGCGCCCAGGTGGCCAAGAAGGCCAATGGCATCCTGGCCTGTATCAGGAACAGTGTTGTCAGCAGGAGCAGGGAGGTGATCCTGCCCCTTTACTCAGCTTTGGTGAGGCCTCACCTCGAGTACTGCATCCAGTTTTGGGCCCCTCACTCAAGAGGGACATGGAGGTGCTGGAGAGGGTACAGAGGCTACCCAGCTGGTAAAAGGCTTAGAACATAAGCCTGAGGAGGAAAGACTGAGGGATCTGGGCCTGTTTAGCCTGGAAAAGAGAAGGTTGAGGGGAGACCTTATTGCTCTCTATAACTACCTGAAGTGAGGTTGCAGAGAGACAGGGACTGGTCTGTTCTCCCTAGTGGAGAGTGATAGGATGAGGGGAAATGGATGGAAATTGCGCCAGGGGAGGTTCAGGTTACATATTAGGAAGAATTTCTTTCCTGAAAGGGTTGTCAGCCATTGGAACAGGCTGCCCAGGAAGGTGGTTGAGTCACCATCCCTGGAGGTGTTTAAGAGAAAGGTGGATGTGGCGTTGGGGGACATCATTTAGCAGGTTGATAGGGCTACGACAAAGCCTGGACTTGATGATCTTCAAGGTCTCTTCCAGCTGTAACTGTTCTATGATTCTATGACAAATGCTCAAATATCCCTTTTGTAATGCTTCCCCTCTACTAAGAAGGTTGCTTTTACTCCCAAAACACTAAGTTGAAATGTAGGACGCACCTGATCTTGTTTCAGTTCTTCTGCTTCCCAGTTGCTGCAACGCACATGAGAAGACTTGTCAAGTGGGCAGTTGAGGACTTTTTCAGCTAAAGCCTTAAGGCTAAGGCAGTTGTCAGGTAGATCCTTCCTTCAGTTTAAAAAAGAAAGTGAAACAAAGACATTAAAAACAAGACTATACACCTGCACAAATTCAAATGGCCTCATACACCCTGACCCTACCAGAACACAATGCATACTCCCACGCAAACAGTACACAGCTGCCTGTCAGCTTTACAAGCAATTTCACTCCCCTCTGCTAAAATGTCCTTTCTACATTTAGTAATTATATGGCACCTGCAATATGTAAAATAGACAAGGTTGGCAGTTGGTAGTATTTAAGGATGAAGTGTTTGGCTCTGAACTACCCACTTCTGAACTAAAGGGGTCTACCACAGAGTGATGGGCCACCTGCCCCAGGGATTCATGAGCAGCATGAGAGCCAGGAATGACTCAGGGGAACCCTGGCTACTAGAGACAAGAAGTCCATCCTCAGTGCTAAAAAGGCACCACCAGGTCAGCAAACCCATGCCCCAAATCACTAACACCACACCCAAGCATACATATACTGTAAGTGAAGACTATTCCCAAGTAAAACATTTTATTTTAGGAAGAATGATGAGAAAATGGCATCATAACTGTAACCTTCCAATGGAAGCATTGTTAATAAAAGAGAAAATTAGAGCTGGTTTATTCAGCCATTTTTCAAGAAAACCTGTAATTCAACAGTTCCACTTCTATGCCCCTGGCATATTTATCCCATACTTCTAGGCAGTGCATTCAAACACCTGCTGACATAGTGATCACTGTCACTGTGCTGTATCACTGTGCCTGGACTTCTTAAAAGCTGAAGCATGACAGTCAGAAAAGCCCATAAGGGTATTGCATGAGAAGACTAACAGACATAACTAACATATGAAATCTTTCATTTCCATTAAGACCATAGAACAGAAGTATGACATGTTCTTGGGCTGCAGCAGTCAATGCTCAACCTCTAAAATCACGCTGAGAACTCCAGATGTACATGCCTGGTATCATTCAGCATATGCAAATTACTTTTAAAATATTTTCCAACTCCAAGGATGCCTCAAACAGAGCTGCCTCTTTTTCAGACACTCACCTCTGCCTCATGGCTAAATACCGGAGATCCATGCTCCCTTTCACCAAAAGACCATAATCATGAAGTAACTTGCAAGCATCTTCCCAGCATCCTACTCCAACTTTCAACACAGCACTATCTGCCAGGATGTCTGACAGGGTCTTTGGGACAGTCTGTCCACTGGCAACAAGCCTGGGCAGCCGAACAAGAACGCAGAGGCCACTGGAAGAAGCCATCTGTAGGAGGGATACAGGATTTGCTTTTCCCCCCACAGATACCTGAAAGAATGACAAAAATCAGAGTCTGGGTTACAGTATTATTAGCAATAGTGGAGCTGGAACAAATTGCAAAAGAGGCCAGTGAAGACATATCAGTATTTTACTGATTATGTGATCTGTTTCACAGGATTACTGTGCTCCAGCTACCTCTTGCCACAATCCCACAAGAGAAACTTTCCTTCTTTCACCCTTCCCCCTTACAGCTGAGCTGGTGGAAGAAATCAAACACATTTCTTAATCCACATCAGCACAAAGCTGCCTGCTACATAAATGTTCATGGCAAACACATTGTTTAACCGTGGTTTGTACTGTGGGGTGAATAAATTTCCAGCCAAATTTAACAGCGAATCCAGGCTTTATTAATCACTCAAAGTCTGTTTTGAGAGTTCACACAGGCAAATGCAGAAGCAGAAGAGGAATTTGCTTTCTGGTAGTCCCAGTGAGTTATACCTAACTATCAGTATTATTGCCCTTTTTGGATTTATTATTCTTCAGAAATTGTTTAAGTATGTAGCTGGATTTCACATAGTGCAAACCCAAGCTACTTCTAGAAAATCATGTTTAAAGAGATATTATACAAAACACATAATGTTATATTCAGTCATACAATTATCACTATGTTTAGTATAGTCAATTCATCAAACCAACACAACTCCTGAATTGAAAATTTGCAGTCAACACGCTGAAATGTGAGAACAATCAAAATTAGCAGCTACTTCACTGCTGTCATGACAGATAATCACACAGTTTCAGTAGTCAGTCCTGTTGTACCCACTTAAGCAAAGGAATCAGTCCACGCTCAATGATTTCCCATTGCAATTTTCAACCTCAAGCAGAGGCCCTTCTGGATCACTCACCCACTCACAATCAATTCCAAGCACTGGCCACCTCTCCAGATCCTTCTTCAGCAAAGGTTCAACGTGATCCCACTCCTCCTGCTCTGAAACTATCACTATGTGTGCACCAAGGGTCTTCTCTACCCAGGAAAAGGTGGGAGATCTGAAGAAGGAAAGCACCCCCTTATCCTCTGCCTTAACCAGTTTCTCATCTCCTGCATTTGTAACTGCTTCCTCTGGCTGACTACTACAACATGTTTTTCCTTTCCGACGCTGGGTTGCTTTCCACAGAACCAGGCCCCCCAATGCAACACCCAGCAGGGTTGCCAAAGTAATCGTCACTGCTGTTTGCTTGGGCATTTTTTAATCCCCCTTTTCCCCCCTCAAAACGGCATTGTAGGATTTTATCATGGCCTGCAAAGAAAAATGAGAGAGGTGGAAATTAAAGACAACTTAATGAAATATATTTAGAGTTATTAAATACATCCATTAGTATCATAACAAGGTTTGAGCCACAACTTGTGATCCTGACAAAGGAGAAGGTCCCACTTTGACAGACTGAGGGTCAGGGGACAGACTGCTGCAGTGGTGGACTGGGCAGTAACAAGAGACTGAATGCTGCTGTTGATCACATCACCAAAAACTTTAAATGGAATCCATTGCTTTATACCGCTGCAACTGGATGCTTCCACAAACTCTGATATGCCAGAAGTAAATTAGTTGGGGCTATAACTCGGGAATGAGGTATCAGTTTAGAACCAGATCAACCTAAACAAGGACAAGGTGAAATGACTGCAGAATAAGCATGACCATTCATGCATTAGTAAATAATAGGCATTGTCCATTACATTCACATCCATACCAAGGTCAAATGCCTCTTCAGGCATTGAAAAGCCCTAAAGAAGCAGCATCTATTTAGAACATAGCTTTCCCTCTAATATACAAAAACTTAGCTCCCCTTCAGCACACTGAAAGCAACCCCGCCCCTGCATCCCACTGCGATGGGATTTTTAAAGGTCTATTTACAGTCTTTAATGGTCTATGAACGTCCGTAAAAAGACCTGGTTTTGAAGGTCTCCCTCACGTGCTCTGTGGTGTCAGTGCTACAGTAACAGTGTGCAGAGCACGGACACTGACACCTGCCTAACCGATTGTGAAGTGACAGGTCATTTAGTGTCACTTCGTAACCTGCCTGAGAAGATTGTCGGCACTGAGGGCCACGGCCTCTCGCCGGTCCAACAGCTGCCACCTCTTTGGGAACCAGAGGATACTGGCGCAGAGTGCGGCCCTGTGATTCCAGACATGCCGCTGGTGCGCATCCCCTAAGCCCGCCAGCGTCCCGGAGCCGGGGCCTGCCCTCCGTAGACCCCCCGAGGAGGCAGCAGAGCGCAGTCCTCTGGGCCGCCCCGCAGGCCCGGCGAGATAGGGACAGCTGGGGGTGGGCCGCAGCTCCACTCAGCACCAGCGAGAAGACGCTGCCCGTTTTAGGGCTGGTCGGAGCTTTACCAGGAAGAGGCCCAGGTGCCGTCTCCGCAGAGACCCAGCAGGCAGCAGGCGCCGAGGGCCTGGCCGGGGATGCCGCGGACCCACCGGCCTGCCGGCGCAGCCCGCCCCAGCGACACGCGCAGCAACCCCTCCCATCCCAGTTCCCCACGCGCCTCCGCCTGGCCCCCGTCCGGCCCCACCGGGGAGCCCACCTGCCCACCCGCTACCTGCCTCTCCGCGGAACGGTTGTCTCCGGCAGCAGGAACTCCCAGCGGGGTAGCCGTCCCGCACACCGGGAGGCTTAGAGCGGCGGACGCTTCCTCTTTCCTGGCCGCGCCAGCCGTCAGTGGGGGCCGCCATGTTGTACGGCAGCTCCGGCTGGGCAGCTCTCGGTACCGGGCTGGCCTCCAGCACTATGGCGGGTCCGTGACACTGTACCCGGCTCCTCCGCGGACACTTCGGTCACTTAGAGCCCCCCACTCGTACCCGCCGAGCGCCTGTGTGGTTGTCTCGCCGCGCCCGGAGCGGCAGGGTCCAGCCGAGATCTCGGGCGCAATGCCTGGGTCAACGGCGCGAAGTAGGGCCGAGGGAGTAGCGGGGGTTGGCGGGGTTACGGTTACCGCGGCCGAATCCCTGACAAGGCGTTAGCGCGCCTTCAACCGGGGAATACCACCTCAAAATAACGCTGCGGTGTCAAATATTAATGAAAATACTGAAAAGCGAGGCTGCTTGTGCCCAGCAAGAAAGGCTCGATGAGGAAGCTGTGATAGCCCCAAACCCAGGGAGCACCGGGAAGCAAAGTGATGCCCTGTGAAGCAGCAGCTGGAACAAAGGCAGACTAGAGGGATCTGAGCGTCCAATTTCTTCCAATTCCTTTGCAATTCCCAGTTTCTGTGCTGTTGGAATCCCAGCTCGCCGCGTATGTTTGAAGGAGGCACTAAAACCACAGGAAATGCTGCTTTAAATTGCTTTGACAATTTGACAGTCTGCATCAAATTTAATTTTGTTTTAACATTGCCACTTGTAATCGTTAGGGTAGGAGGATACCCCTAGCAGAAACATGGCATTTAGCAGACAGATTGTCAGAGCTATATAGCTGTCATCAGAGAAAACATCTATGGAAGCAGTATTCTTTCTGTCTGTAGGTGAATAGTTGCATTTTCCCCATCTCCCTTCTTTGTTTTTTTTTTAACTCGGGAATGAGGTAGTGACCAACTGATACCAAACAAGGAAGAGAGTTGGTTTCTGGAAAAACAGTTCTCTGGGCAAAGAGGCCCCTCTCCCTATCAGAAATAAGGTGACTAGTCCATTAAAGCTTGAAACAGATGCTTGTTCTAAGGACTGGTCTAAGCCAAGATGGTGCGATCATGTCAGATCTCACTGGTGTTGGGGTCACATCAGGAAAGTTTGTCTTCCATTGACATGTCTGTATTTTGAACATACAAATGTTTTATACCTGAGAGTTACAGCTTCTGTATAATGTCTTTCTGCAAAGACCCTCAGTCTTGCTCTACAGTGAAGACATTTTTATCTGGTTTTGTATTTATCCACTGGGGGTTATAAAGCATTGCAATCTCACACATTGCAGTAACTCTCTGGTTCATTCTCTACAGGGAAGGCCTGCATCTCCTTTCAAGTCACTACCCAGCCACAGCTTCTCTGTCCATCCCCTATGCTATGATGCACCAGACACAGCTGACCAGTTGAAATGGAGGTTACTGAGCAGGAGCCAGTGATACTCTGAAGCTCATCTCATGACTCATGCTCCAGAGACAAGTGCATCATGTGCATGCTCAGGAGAAAAAGCTAGAGGGTTCTGGCTATAACTGAGTAACCACAGTCATATGGCCACGTGGTCCCTCCCACTTCCCTTCACCCCACAATGCCTGCTGCTTTGCTCTACATAGTCACTGTAATTTAGCATAAACCTGGATGGCCACTTGGAAGGGTAGTCCCATGTTTCCTGTTCAGCCTGCCTGACTGCTCACTCCCTGCTCCCTTGCTCCAGCACCTGCACTTCTGTAATGACAGGGTCAGAGAATCAGGGAATTGATCCAGCTGTAAACTACTTGAAGGAAAAAAAGAGTCAATGTGTTAATGTATGGGGACACAACAGACTTATATCAAGGTCCAGGCGACTGTAAGGAGACCCAAAAGGCCAATATGTCTGGGCTCTAGGATCCAGCTGCCGTGTTATGGAATAAGCAAGGCATCCTTCAGAGAACTCCAACAGAGCTCCAGATGAGCTCAGAATAGAAACCAAATCTGAATAAATCTGCAAAGTTTGTTAGTAGCTAGACCCATTCTGGCATCCACCTAGAAATCTGAAATAGCCCAGTTTTCCCTTTTATAAATTGTTTATTTTACTTTTCAAGGTAATAGGAGCTTAAGTGTAAAGTTACAAAACAGGAAAACAATAAAATACCCCAATATTTATTACACAGTGAAAGTTTCACAGCAAAGATGCTATACAGTGGAACCCTCAAGTCTAGCTTCTCTACAACAGACTGTATCTTTGGCTGCATGTAAAGCCTTTGGTTATGTCAGTGATGCCATGAAAAATAGAGTCCTGTAAACCATAACTCTCTTTAACAGCATGTCTCACTACCTACATATCCATTTATTCAAGTATAAATGTTAAATTAAAAGTAAATGAAAGCAACTGATGCATGAATGCATTCTGGCAAAAAAACCCAAGTTCCCAAAGCCTAATGGGGACATTGTTGAAGATGAGAAGGTAACCAAGTAGGTAAACACCAACTGCTGGCTTGGCCTTACTTATGAGAAATCTGTTGCAGCAGGTAACTGGAAGCCTTTACATGGTAAACAGCAAGATTTACTTTTCTTTCTGCCTCTGTAGCCTGATCTGAGACGTCTGCAGAGGTCTATCAAAACACCTCTTCTTAGCTTGATCTCCTAAGGAAAGAAGGCTTATACAATTACACTGTTGGTGTTTCTGCCTGTGGGTACCCTTTCTTCCCTGCCTTCCTTGCCAAAAAAGCATGTTTAAGCCTTTGCCCAGTTCCATCTAAATTTGTACAAAGGTAACTTCTGTGAAATGCAAAGCCAAATCGATGAAACAGATCCTAATAAAGCTGTCACTGATAAAAATGGCAAGCATGTGCAGACACTGCTTAATATACATATGAGAATCCACACTGCAGTGCTACATCAGGACAAGTCCATAGGAAACCAGACTTCACTTGTTCTGCTGATCACAGAAAAAAAATTATTCTTATAATCTCATTAGTTCATCCTTTAACAGGGAGAAGACTAGGCTAAATGACTCAGTGTTCAAAGAAAAAATCAATGATCATGGAATATCAAAGGAAAGAGGCTCCAGTCAAGATTTAAACTGCTGTTAGCAGACAATGAGCAGACAGCTGCATGTAGTCCCCACTAGCTCATTAATAACACTCTATTTGGGGCCTCATCCCAGGTTACAGAAGAAAGCCAAACTTGCATTTTCATTCCTAATGTGATTTATCTCCCTCATGTGGATGCTAGTAGCCCCATGACAGTGTATTCAAGCAAGTGACTTTGAGCAGGGATTGTTTTAACTGGGCTAACATCAGGGAGGCAGTAGGACTGCTCCTTTCATTGAAAAGTCAGAATGAGATCACTTTCCATCAGCTGTGAAGCCACATCTTAAAGGTGGAGTTTCACACTGCAACAAGGTGGACAGAAGGTTTTGCTCCTGTTGAAAAGGCAGTTCTGCTTCTCCCTTCCACCTGTAGACATTCTTCTACTCCCTCACTTCTGCAAACACTGGCTCCAGTTTGATTCAAGGAATTAAGTGACCAGAAAGCTAGTACAGTAAAAAATAGATTTTTCTCCTGGTTTAACTCCCTGAACTAGCTCACCACAGAGCCAGATCTCAGCAAAACTACATCCTAAGCCAAATGATTAATCAGCAGTAACTTACTGCAGGGATCTGCCAGAGTTTGCAGGTTTTGCAAAGAATCTGAAAAAACCTCTCAGAAGTGTGAGCTGCCAGATTGATCCCATGAGGATGAGCTGTATTAACACTGATCATCATCAACATATTTCTTAATTGCCAACTCTCTCACCATTTATGTAGGAAGAGAGAGGAATTTCACAATCCCACTTCTTGGAGAGTTGATTACCCCACAATTTACCCAGTGGTTCAGTTCCATAAGGGACACTAAGTTGGGCTCACAGTTCATGGCTGCTAAGAAGGTGACATCTCTGATCTCCCAAAACCACTCCCAGCTGGGCACTTCTGAGTAGCCTGTGTGGATTTTGGCACTCATTTGGACACTTGCATGAGCCAAATGAACTCAATAAACCAGCAGACAAGCAGGTCTAATGAGCAGAAGCATCATCACAAAGAAAGGGACAGAATACATAGCCACAAAAAGTAAAGTCACCTTTCAGTGGCCACAAGTCATTAGATTGGCTCAGCTGCACGTTAAAACTACATCTTTAGCTGAACAGCCCCAAGGGAGACATTTGAGAGAACAGTGCTTGTTCTTCCCCCTTTCTGGCCCATGAAATTAGTAAGTGAAAGGAGAAGAACTCGGAAGCCATCTAATTTCCACTAGAGGGAATAAATTACACAAGCAAAATTATTTTTAAAAAATGATAATGGCTAAAATACGGCATAACTTCTTGGTTTATCCTCCTTTTTGTTTCTATTTCCCCTCAAAAATAAAAAATTGCTATAAATAAGCAAATTAATAAAAGCCTTGAGTTGGCCCCACTTTCCTAATAACTGCTGTCTTTCACTTCTGGACTTGCTCCATAGACATCTAGCGATCAGTGTCCAAACTTCTCCATTTCCACTCTGGATTAACCAAAGCCATTCAAAGGCTCAACAAAGCTCCAAACCAATTTATTTAAACCCCATCCTCTCTGACTTGACACAACCATAGAATCATGGAATGTCCTGAGCTGGAAGGGACCCACAAGGATCATCTAGTCCAACTCCTTTCAAATTCTACCTTTTTTTTTTTTTTTAACCTATTTAAGCCTTGCTTGCAAGAGTTCTTTAAGAGACTCTCAGAGATCTGTATTCTTGTTCTTCTTTTATCTTCCCATGTTATCTCTGAGTTATCTCATCAGAAATACAAATACAACTAACACCTCTCTGCAGATGATTTACAGATCTGCCCTTTTCCCCAGGGCTATCTCCCTCTACACAAACTCAAATCATAGCCTTTTTGTCTCTTTGGATGGCTAGCAGAAAGTTAAAGCTCAACAAAGCTAGAACATGGTTCTTTCTCTTCCCCAAAAGCCTTCTCATATCACAGTATCACAGTATGTCAGGGGTTGGAAGGGACCTAGAAAGATCGTCTAGTCCAACCCCCCTGCCTGAGCAGGATCACCTAGACGAGCTCACACAGGAATGCATCCAGGCAGCTCTGGAATGTCTCCACAGAAGGAGACTCTACAGCCTCCTGGGCAGCCTGTTCCAGTGCTCTGTCACCCTTACTGTAAAGAAGTTTCTCCTCGTGTTAATACTAAACCTGCTGTGGTCCAGCTTGCTCCCATGACTTGCTCTCATTATGTTCTTTGTGCATATCAGTGGATAGCATCACCAGCCTACCTGCCACTCAAGCTTGCAGGTCAACTGTCAGCTCTGACTGCAATAATTTTGTAGATCCTAGCACCCAGGGTACACTTAAATTTTAGACTTCTATGGCGTCTCTAAGACAAAGTCCTTTAATCCACTTATGCAACTAAGACACTTGTTTAGGTCTCTTGCCTCCATGTTTAGACTGCCCCAATACATCTCCCTCCAGCACTAACTAACACAGTTTGTAACGCAATAGCCATCATCTGCTGTAGATGCCATGAGCTGACATCTGATAGAATAAAGCTGACTGTAGGCCTCCTATTAACGATCAAATACACCACAGCCATCAAATGAAAACCACTAATGCAATTTAACTCATTCTGTCAATTCAAATTTGTTCATAAAAAAATGCTGAAGGGCTGATTTGGTACCAGCAGACATTAAAATCACATCAGGTAGTGTCAGTCCTTCCAGAGACAGGACAAAAATCCTGTAGCATGGGCATAAGCTAATTCAAGAGCAATGTGACACCACAGACATACCTGATCCAGCCAGATCAATTCAGTACTGCTGGGAGACTGGGCTGTGCACAGCCCTGGAATTAGCAACTCTGAAACTGCAATGCAAGAGTGTTTACATAGATTGTTACGCTGACCACATCTCTGCTGAAGCATTCTGTGAGTCCTCTCTTCTGTACTGCATTAACCATTATTTACGCATCTTCATTTCCAAGAGCATCTACAGAAAGTCACCACCCTGTTCATTACCTCCCATTTCCTTTCCAATCAAAATTCCAATCAAAACATTTTTTGTGCTTTATTTCATGCTACTTTTGAGGCACGGAGCAGACTATAAACTTCCTACAGAATTAAGCTGCTCAAAGAGTGTGTACAAACAGTCCCTGATTTACTCTGCCCATTGAGTCTAGCCTGTCTCAACCCAGTTTAGTTTGTGCCATTCCACATGCCAACGTGTCCAACAGAACAGTAGCCTAATGAAGCCAAACATGTTTGACCAAGTACTGTCCATACCTCAATTCCATTCCAAGCAGTGGAAGGCTCCTATTAAAAGTAGAAAAAGATACTTCATTGATGCTACTTCAGCATGACTCAGGCCAACAGTATATTTGTTTTGAAGAGATTACAGCACTCTGGCATCATTAACACAGCAACTTGTTATTTTCAAAGGAAAATATTACCAGTATAGGTCATGATGATTTCCTTATGTTCAAAATTAATTCAAACAAATGAATCAGAGAGTGAAAAGAATGCTTACCAATACTTTTATAACCTATATGGTCATGTGAGAGAATATATGCATGTTGCAGAGAAGATCGGCAGTCTTATTTTGACAACATGGTATTTTCTTTCATACTGCTTATAAATGTGCTTTTAAAAATTCAGTTAAATCTTCCCTGGAAATTCTAGCACTGGGGGTTTAGGAAGTAATTTTATTTCTATTTGTCCACATAAGTACACATCTTTCCCATAGACTGGATCCAGTGCATGGAGAAAATGCACTGGAGAATTTATTGTGTTGCATTTCAAATGGAAGGTTCCTACACCTACTTATTTCAATATAGAAACCAAAGATATCCAACCTAAATAATAATTTAGAAAAAGAGGAGAAAAATGAACCACACATGAAAAACTGACAGCCACAGTGTTCAAGGCCAGGCTGGATGAGTCTTTAAGCAACCTGACCTGAAGGTACCCTTTATTATACCTGTAATTAATTTCTGATATTTATATCTATTGATATCACATATAGAAAAGACACTATGTAAAAAGTTGAAATGTAAGGAATGTTCCATATTTTTTATACATTCTCTTACATTACTTTTTTTTTTTCCTGATTAGAAGAAAAAGTTTTTTACATGTTAAGGCTATAGTGCTGCCAAGTAAAAGCCACAGTTTATAGGGTTTTATGTTCTTTCTATACTCCTAATCAAGGAGAATTCCAAAGCACTTCACTGACTTTCTAAAATGAACTAATTTCCATTTCTACTGGAAAGCTGACCCTGGAACATAGCAGCAGTCTAAAAGCACTCAGTAATGTTGCCATACCACAGTTTAGGTCAGGAACGGTTTTTTGTTTGTTTGTTTGTTTTAGTTCAGAGACTCCTAATTCCCAGCAGGTGCAGTTCCACATAAAGAAGACTAGGACTGTCAGGCTAATTCTTCACATGAAAACTGTATTTTCTAGGTACTGGTGCCAGTTCATCTGTGCCCGTATGGAAACAGACCTGGAAGTTTGAAGCTACAGGCCTGGGACTGATCACCTTGGAGACGTTACTCTTTTGAAGGACACTCTGGTTGTCATACATGGCATCAGATGTGACATGGGAGGGACAGGGTCCTGTTAAAGACAAGAAGTATTTTTCCTCACAAACACCGTGGTTTGTGGGAAACAGGGAAGAACAACACAGATCAGTTCCACCTGTTCAGCCAGCTGACTTTTGGGGTTTTGTTGATACCAAAGGGTAAGAGAAGAAAATTCACCTGCATTTCCAACAGTCTTCTAGGGCTACAGAGAGGTCTACCAATTCACTTAAGAAGGGACAGCCCTCCCAATTTTCAGTGTTGCTTGTGTAGGAACAAGAGAAGGAAAGAAAGAGAACCATGGAGAGATCTTAAAGAACAAAAAAATCAACAAAATTCTGAAGACATAACTTTTGGAGATCCCACAGCACTCACGCAGATTTGACAAAGGACAAACCCCACTGAAAGCCAAGCACACTTGGGGTACTTCTTTCCTCACCCTCCCTCCAGTGAGCTGTCCCGGTGCACTCCGCGACCGTGGCTCCGGGGAGGTCCCTTGGGAGGTCCCTTCCTCTTCACCTCCACGGTGGACAACGCCCACCCGCCCGCCCGCCCCGGNCATGAAGAGGAGAGGCGGCCGGGGGGGCATCATGCGGTCGGTAGTGGGGTTCCTGTCCCAGCGGGGCTTGGAGGGGGACCCCCTGCTCACCCACGACTTCCAGCGGAGACGTCTGCGGGGCTGCAGGAACCTCTACAAGAAGGACCTCCTGGGCCACTTCGGCTGTGTCAATGCCATTGAATTCTCCAACAATGGAGGCCAGTGGCTGGTCTCAGGTAAAGCGAACGCTCCCAATCCCTCGCCCCCTCCCGCCACCCCTCCTCAGAAAGCATCTTCCTTTTCCTCCTCCTCGGCCACCTCCCCCGCGGTGCGGGGGGAGGGGA
>VWZO01016228.1:309059-346648 GCA_013396975.1 Bucco capensis
CGGTGGCGGCTCTCGGAGTCGTTTCTCAATCCCACTGATGCCCGGGAATAATGTTTCCCAAGTAGAGACCTAAAATGGTTGACAGGTTTTAAATTCTACTGTTACTGGGGCGGGGGGGAGCCCTGCACAAAGTTTTTTACGAGAGTGCTTCCAGGGCGCTGGGGGTGCCCTTTTATTTGATGGCTCGCCTGTTTTGCTCCGTGAAAAGAGGGTTTAATTATTTTGTGGGGAGACGACAACAGAGGGGGAACACCCCCGCCCCCCGAGGCGTGCATTGTGAGCGCCGGGTGACATTTGTCAGCACCGGCCTCCGGGCCCGCTTACCAGGANCTCCAGTACAGCTTGGCGTCGGGCGGGGAACCGGATCGGTTTGATTGAGGGGCTGGTCACTTTAGGACCACCTCCCCCATCATCTTCTGAGGCAGAGTAGTAGGGTTTTGTTTGTTCCTCCTCCTTCGTCCCTTTGGAGGGCGCGCTTGGGGAAGGGGGAATTATTTTCGTGGTAATATTTTGGGGGTTCAAGCCCCCTGATGCCTGCCCTGGGCCAAGGGAGCCGCGGGATGTGTGTGGGGGATGCTGTCAAGTAGGCGGGAGGAGAGAGCTTTGACATCAGCTGCGACACTGAGGATGGGGAAAGGCTCTTCACACCCTTCCTCCCCCGCCGGGAAGGGACTGGGGCTCGGCGGCCGGTTGCTTGCTTGCCCCCCTAACGCCAGCAGCGCTTGGCGCAGGTGCTTCCTCCTTGCCCGCCTCCGGGCTCGAAGGGGCAGCAGGGGAAGGAGGCAACTTCAGGCCGGGGCCTGGCCGGGCGCTGCAGGCCGCGCTCTCCTCGGGCGGCCCTTAGCGACAGGCCAGGGAATCGAGGGCCTATCCCGCCCGTGGCGGGGCATGACTGGGCCCCCTGAGGGCTTAGGCCCGGAGGAACGGCGGTGCTTTGCTCCCGCCGAGCAGTGACGCCCAGCGTCCCGCTGCGAGCGTATAGAGCCCCTCTAGGCGACGAGGAGGGGGCTGCCCCCTCCGCGCCGCCCTGAGGTCGGCCAGGCCGCTGAGCGCTATGTCCATCGCAGGCCGCGGGCTGTGGCAGTTGTGTCCCGGCTGCCCCACGTCCTAGGCCCCTTCTGCTCTCCCTGGGGCTAAGGGCTGAGGCTGCCGGCAGCTCCCCTTCCCGTGGCAGGGCTGCAGTGTGGAGGACTCATGCCCTGTCGTGTGGGTCATGGCCCTCGGGGGAATCACAGAGCTCCTTGGCATAAGGCCGTGGCAGCTTTGTTGAGAGTGGTCTCTGCTTGCAAGAGGGTAATGGCCTAGTTACCAGCCAGGGAGTGGAGGAGGAGCAAGAGGGTCTCAGTCTTGGCTGGCCAGGCTCTGGGGGGCTGTAAATATTGACGTGGGCTAATGAAGACGGTGGTGGTGGCGTGGCTGAACAGGCAGCCTATTGCGTTGCTGTGATGTCTGGGCAAAGGCAGGTTCAATCACACAAAGTATCACAGTATGTCAGGGGTTGGAAGGGACCTAGAAAGATAATCTAGTCCAACCCCCCTGCCTGAGCAGGATCACTTAGACGAGGTCACACAGGAATGCATCCCGGAGGCTCTTGAATGTCTCCAGAGAAGGAGACTCCACAGCCCTCCTGGGCAGCCTGTTCCAGTGCTCTGTCACCCTTACTGGAAAGAAGTTCTTCCTCATGTTAATACTAAACTTCCTGTGATCCAACTTGCTCCCATTCCCTCTTGTCCTGACATTGGACAACAAAGGTGTCAGTAATAACTCCAGAAATAACACAGGTATTCAATAAAAAGTTATTGTGCCTGTTTGGTTACCTTTTAAGCAAGGGTAGAATAAAACCAGCTTATAAACGTAAGCTGATACACTGAGACCTTCCTAAATTTATTACCTGAAGAACCTTAAAAGATAAGTCCAGTGATTTCTGGAACAGGTATCTTAGTGTTACTGTCAAGGATTCTTTGACCTATGTGCACATGCCACTTTTAAGATAAGCATCCATTTACCTTGTGAATATACATATATATATATTTGTACATACACATGTATATATGTATATACACGTGTGTGTTGGAAGGGAATGCTGATTCAGCTCTTCTGAAGTTCCCAGATGTGCTGGAGTTGACATGCTGGTCCTTCACCAGTAGTAAGTAGAGCTCAAGTGCATCTATTGTTTCTTTGTTATTCTCTATAATAAGTGATGGAAACACCATCAGTATTTTCTGGTCTTGCTCAAGAAAGCCTCAGGAGATGCTTCAGGTCTTGTCATATCATTGATACATTTACCTGTGTTGACATACATTCTTTAGGTAGAAGCTTAAACAGTTGAGGGCTAGAAGGAACTTTTAAGAATTAATTTTGTCCAAACTGCCTGAATCAGGATAGGTAAAGTGAGAGAATGGCGGCAGATATCCTGTCAGGTGGATATACAAAGTGCAGGTAAAAGGAAGGCTTTTGAACTATGTCCAGTTTTCAATTTCTTAACTTCTGATAAAGCTTCAGAATGTTTAAAGGGAGTAAGCATTTCCTATGTATGTAGGGGATAAATGGTTCTAGAGTTCTACCCTCCTAAATGTCATGAAATGGCTAGGAGCAAGTGAAAAAAAAAAAAAAAAAAAAAAAAAAAAAGGTGGGGGTTGGAAGAGAGTGCTTGTTACATGTATTAGCAGTGCACAAATGTGAGATAATTAAGAACAGACTACCTTAAGTCTGACCTTGTGTTGATGCCCTAAGAAATTTAAGAGCTCTAATTATGGTAACTTTGAAACAAAATTTTACCTAAATCACATAATTTACGCAAATCATATGTGACTGTAAGATTGAGAGTGTGTTATGTGACATAGCAGCAGCAGGCAGGTGCTTTGTTCTTCAATCAAGAATAAGAAATTACAAGGCAACAGATTTGTGGATGGTCTGTTAAATTTCATGTGGTTATAAGCCCAGGCTTCATTAAAATTACACTCAAAACACTCCTTTTTTTAAGGTCATACTTAATCTTGAAACTGGGAAATAGCAAAAGCAGGAAAGAACAGTGAGAAGGAGAGCTCACGTGAAAGATAAAGGAAGGGTATAAATTGCCTCTAATCTGAAGTTTTCTAGAAGAGTTGCTTCAAAATGCAGATAAAGCCTTAGAATAGATGGCATGTGGGTCTCTCCTCCCTCAAAATAGTCAGTGTGCTGAGGTAAGGATGAGATGTTAGATGCTTCCATCTGTGCTTACAGCAGCTAAGAGAGTTAACAGGGATATTGGAGTGTGTGAGAGTGCAAGCAGTCTTCTCAAGCAGTCTTTTAAGTTGTTCTGTCTGAAGTAATAAGTGTATTCTTAACTTGGAGAAGTCTGCTTCAGCTAATTGACTTGTTAACAACGTAGACCTTGTTAGAGCTGTTAAGTACAGTGAATTTGTAGTGGCTATACTGATGCCATTTAAATGCTAGCCTGCATCCAAATTAGTGGTGTTCTCCTCAGTATTTGCTGGAATGCTTTTCTTGGGTATGTGTCCCACATTTATTTTTATGTATCTCCCAGAAGCAAGTCTGTAAGGCTAATGATGACTGTTTCAGTAAACATTTTAAACTGCTTAAACAGGGTTTATATTACAGTTCCAGATGGTTTTCCTGTTAGGATTTTGGAGAGAACTTCAGACAAGCCTCAGCAGGCCTTTTGAAAGCATGTTTGTAACTTTTTGGTATCTTAACTTCTTTAAATCTTGTGTTGGAGATTGCACATTTAATAGCAATTTTGTTTTTAACTATATTTTAAAGTGAAAAAAAGTTGAGATCAACAAGTTGGATTGGGTGGGCAGTCTATAGGTTTTTGCTCTACCTGTGTGGAACTCAGTAGTGTCACTTTAGAGAGGTGGAGAAGGAGAGAGAGACACTACTGTTCTGGGGAAGGAGTACTAGAAGAACAGAAAGGCATAGGTACAAAAGTTAAAGGAAAGTGAGAGAAATTAAAGGAGGAGTGGATAGTCAGGAGAAGATGCATTGTGTCAAGTAGAAAACACCTATCTGTAGAATGACACAAGGGAAGAGGAATGATTAACATATAAGAAATGTGTAAGTGTGCTGAAATTAGTTAAAACTAGCTACTGGATGGAGTTGAAGGATTTCATTGGACAAAATGTGTCTTTGCAACACTATATATACTAGGTGGTGGTATTCTTCTGTTAACAGTTTCATAGAATCATAGAATGGCCAGGTTGGGAGGGACCCTAAAGATCATCTAGTTCCAACCTCCCCACACTGAGCAGGGATGCCAATCACTAGACCAGGTCACCCAGGGCCACATCCAGCCTGGCCTTGAACACTGCCAGGGATGGGGCATCCACAACCTCTCTGGGCAACCTGTGCCAGTGCCTAACCACCCTCCGGGTAAAGAACTTCCTCATNTTTGAGAATCCCATGACTGTCCCTGCAATGAAATTCACCACACAATGATGTGTAACTGATGACTTTCCTCAGATATGCCAAGCATCTCCTTCTGCAATTTGACTTGTGAAAATCATCTTTCCTTTCTCCGTGTAGTGGACTTTCTCCCATCCTCAAGTTTGGTGGATGTGTTTTCCCTTTTGTTTATCTGGCTGTCATTTTTCATGCCTGCTATCTCTTACAAACATGAGTATCTTTATCAGAACCTCCCCCTTCCCNCCCCCCCCCCCCCCCCCCCCCCCCCCCCCCCCCCCCCCCCCCCCCCCCCCCCCACTTTAAACTGCACTTTCAAGATAACTTCTGGGAAGTACTGTAATCTGAGGCTTACTTAATCCTTGTGTTATGTTCTTTTTCTCTTTGCCTCTTTTTCCCTCACCAGGTACTGAAAAATTAATAGCTCTTCTATGATTATAGATTTGTAGGGCTGCAAAAAGTACTGGAAATTCATCTGGTTGTTGTGTAAATCTGAAGGAGCATGAGCCTAAAACAGGGAAATGAGGTAACTTTAGCAAAGATAGTGGAATATTACCTCTGAAGTAAGGGGATTGTGTATCAAGTATGTTTTAAAGAGGGGCAGTCTTAATCTTAGTCTACATATCAGACAGAATTCTGTGTGAGGAGGGATTTTAGGTCCAATTACTTCACAATGTTTTCATTATTGTCTGAGAAATTATAAAATTTAAAGGTGATACCAGGAATGGTAGCTATAATTTCAGGGGCCAGGAGTTGAATTTAAAGTTAATGAAGAGACATTACCTGGAAAAAATGTTTTGTGGTTTCACAGTGACAAGTGTAATGTCCAGCACATAAATAAAAATGGTCAACTCTACAAATACACTGTGGAGACTAGACCATAGCCATGTAGAATAGGATCCAAATGTGATGGTAGACCACAACACAAATAGTCAGACATGATAAAGCATGTAAAGTGATCCTGATTTGTTTGGTGCTCTTGGAGCTTCAGATAAAGTGCCATGCTCAATTTTGGGCTCTGTACTTTGAGAAGATGTGGCTGAACTAGAGAAATTTCAGAAGAGGGTATGGAGAATGATCAGAGGTCTAGAAAAATGAAAGACTGAATGAAAGGTGTCTGTGTAGCCTACAGAAAGAAAAAGCTGAGTAGAGGTGCAACTCTTAAACTGCATAAATGTGCTTTTAACTATCATTACATAAAGTTGTAAACTCTTCTTTGTCCACTGGAGATAGGACAAAGAAGTGGTCTTAAATTGTAGGAAGTGAGATTTTAGGATGCTATTTGATCTTGCACTTCCCCTTCATCCTGTAGTTCACTCTCTTATTTTCCCTCTGTAATGTGGAACTTTTAAAGCTTAAAGTAATAAGCTGGTGTGGTGGAAGCAGCTGAACAGGGGGAAGGAATAGGGCGGGAGAGGTTGTTTGACAGTTGATTTTCTATCAGGTCAACTTCTTTAACCTACTCACCCTCTGGCTGAATCACCACTGAATTCAATGGGAGTGAAAATAGCAGGAGCACATGGCAAGGAGGAGTGAGATTATATGTAATGTCAAACTGCACCCTTGGCTAGATGTTAGGATAATCTGCCTGATGGCAAGGATAATGAAGCACTGAAATAGGCTGCCTAAGGAGGGTGTGAAACCTACCTCAGTGGTGGTGTTTTAAGAACCATCTAGACACACATCTTCTCTGAGTAATTCTGACACAGTCTGAGCTTTTGCCCCAGGCCAGGGTCAGTTAAGTGATCAACTTCTTGAAATACTGTCCAGTCCCACCTTCTGTGATTTGTGCAACTACTTGAATAGATAGAAGCGGTAATATTAGTCTTTTATGTTAAGATTTAGGAAAGTTGTCCACTTGCCATGTAGGTTCTTCAGTGACTGGACCTGGTATGTGGGAGAGGAAAAATAGCAGCCTTGAGCTTTGTCCACAATCAGCAAGGTTAATGCACTTTAAAACTGCAGTTTTAAAGTCCTGACTGGTATGATTTTGAAGTGCTTCTGTTAACACAAGAGCTCAAGTATGTTTTACGAGCTATGCAGATACTGTTTAGATTTGGTTTTGGCAGGGGTATGTTCTGTCCCACTTCAAACCATTTTAGGACTAATAAGAACAGTCCTGGACTATAGGTAGATCACTGTTACTGGGAGTAGACTCTTCTTCCAGATTTAGTTATGTGTAAATTTAGTGATTACCTGTTTAGAAGGTAACTAGATCAGGAACTTCTGGGGAATAACTAGTCCAAAAGCAGGGCAAAACTAAAATGCTTTGGTTTAGGAACTCTGGAGGCAGTGAACTGTTTATGCTGAAATATATCCCATGCTGAGTCATTTGGGACCTCTTCAGTTATCTTGAATAGGCATATTCTATCTATAGTGTTTGTCTATGCTACTGGGGACAGGGAACCAACTGAAAAAACAAGCCAAGCCAAAACAAAACAAAGAATGTTTTTGGGGAGCCCTTTTTGTTCCCCTCCCCTTTATATCTTGGGGGATGCAGCATGCAGAAACCATTCTGAAGTAGGCAAACTGTGAAGAAGACAAGGCACTTTTAATTCTTCCAGGAGATCCACTTCGGGTCCACAGGAGCTAGAAGATTGTCAGACGTGAACACAAAATATTTGTGTACTTAAGAATCTGTTTCAGGATAGCTACCCTGAGATTTGAAAGGCAAGCTTTCTTTTTTAGGTATGCCTTGTTATGTATCTTCTGAGTAGAATTCTTTAATCCTGTCGATGTCTCTCAACAACATTACTCAGAAGACCCAAAGCATTGACAAAGTATTCTGGTGGCTTGGGGGGGGAAGAAGAAGTGTGTGTGTTTATTTTTTCATTCACATGTGCTTGTAAAAAACAAACCCAAAAAACCTCAAACCAAAAAAAAAATAAAAATCCCAAACTTGGAATACTGCTCTTCTCTATATTTTGAGTAGTATGGAAAGATGATTTATTTTCCAGCCTCTGACCACAAATACATCTTTGGTCTGACTTTTTGTTCTGTGTCACTTTGATTTTTTTGAATGTAGAAGCAGGTATGGCCCGTAATGAACACTGAAGGACTTGACTAATTAAGTCTTCTAAAATGTGATTCCTTTTTGGAAAGTAATTCTAGGATAGTGTTGCACTAATCTGAGGATAGTGTTGCATGAATCTTAGCTGGGTCACACAAACTTTTACTTCTGAAATTGTCAGTCATTTAGTCCTAAGCAGCATCAGCCAAATAAGATGGAATTTTATTTCCTAATTTGTAGATGTCAAACTTATTACTTCAGACACCATGAATTGAAGAATTACAAATTCAAGACTCTGTTTGGGGGTTCATTTTCTAGAAAATCCACAAGGCCTTGATGGCTAAGGTATTTTCATCTTGAGGCCTTATATACAAGTTTCCATGATGTACAGTAAACCCGTTGCTGTTGGTATATGCTCTATATATCATGTCAAGAACATAACCTTGCCATACACTGGTATTCTCTTTTGGGGAGCATTGTGGAGATGAAGTTTGTGCAGTGAGTTCAGTGCTTTTAGAGAAGTGTTGAGTGGCTCCTGCTTCCCATGTTGTAGAATCCTACAAGAAAGATAGGGAGGGGCTTTTTATCAGGGAGTATAGTGATAGGATGAGCGATAGTGGTTTATAACTCAAAGAGGGTAGATTTAGATTAGATATTAGGGAAAAATTCTTACAGTGAGGGTGGTGAGACACAGCAACAGGTTGCTCATAGTTGTGGATGCTTCCCTCCTGTAAGAGATCAAGGCCAGGCTGGATGGCCTTCCTAGAGGAAGCTATCCTTGCTCATGACAGAGGAGTTGGAACTAGACGATCTTTATGGTCCCTTCCAGCCCAAACCATTCTATGAATTGGAGTTAGAAGGGGACTTCCAACTCAGTTAACATTTTGTTAAACTTTTCTGTAGCAGAGGGATGTGAGAGGAATAAAACTCAGGCATCAAACAGGAATGTAGACGTTCTCAAAGACAAGTCATCATCATCATGGCTAGGCTTCACGAACGAAGATCCAGGGAGGGCTCCATCCATGCTTTTCATCAGCACTTTTTACAAGCGCGCTGATGGCTGAAAAGGCCAATGCAGGACAGACAAGAGCGGTTGCAAAAGGCACAGCGGAAGGACTCCCTAGGAGGTATAACCTGCAAGACATGATTCTTTCTACGCTGTCTTTTCTCCTCAAGAGTCATCCTGCGTGCCCTTTCAAAAACATCCACGGCATTAAAAATAGTGTGTCTCCAGACCTCCCGATTGGAGGCTAGAGTAGACCAGTTAAGGTGATCAGTATGGCCAAGGCTGAGATATTGTTTCAGGGAGTCCTTGTATCCCCTCTTCGGAGCTCCTCTCTTGTGACAGCCATTGGCAAGTTCACCATAGAGTATGATTTTAGGGAGGCGGTAGTTCTTCATCCTGNGACAATATGTGGTCAGAGAAGGGACAGAGTTGTATGAATGTGGGGAGTATTTAAAAGCTTTTAAACTGTGGAACGTGCAACTGCAAAGGCAAACGCAGTTCTCAAACTACTGTCAGGTTTGACGCTCAGTAGTGAGGCCCTTTGTGCCAAAGTCTAGGTGTCTAGGAAAAAGAGACATTTGGATTCAGTAGGAAGAGTTGTCTCCTCTGAAGACAGAGGAAACAGGTACTAAGGGTAGGAGCTTATAAAAAAGGTGGTGGCAACTTCTAATATTGTCAAAGACTTTTCTGCACAAGTTGTAATTTATCCCACTCCTCCATACTCTGAGAACTACAGTAATGTTTGTTGGTTTTGGATATCCTTATTTTAGTTCATATCTGAAGTGGGTGGGTAGTAGAAAAGAATATGAGTTTGCTGTTCAAGTGAAATACCTAGATGGTTGTGATAGCAAATAGGAGGATGTGCAGACTTCCTACAGTGGTTTTGCAAATTTGTGTGCTATGGTAACAATTAAGAACAGTATGTTATTATTTACTTCAAAATGTCTTTTACAGAAGTCTTGAAAGGCAACAAATGTAGTCTGATAGAAGTAATGCTGGCATTCACCACCTTTAAGTGTTGCTTAAATTGTTTGCCATGTAGTGATAAAATTAAGACCTGGCTGTTGGCAGCTTTGGAGAGTAACCACTTTAAGTGTGACAATCACTTCTTGATTTTAGTGTGACTAATGTGGTCGAATGGTTCAGCAGTCATATATTTCTATGTCTCCTTGTTACTAGTGCATCTGCAATCACTAGAGTGCAAGTACAACTTTCTCTTTTATTTCTAGACAGAAAGGAACCTAAGTTCCCATCAGTTTAGGTGACCATAAATTAGTTAGTTTTTCTGGACCCCATCACATTTGATTCTTATTCCCAGTAGTTACCAAATTTGTCACAAATCTTTTCATCCTGTATTTTTGTTTGCTCTGTAAAGTACAAAATCAGGAGGAGGAATACACGATTTCATGGAGCATGGACAAGCATAACATGCAGCTTTACTGTCTATCAAAGTGATTGTCATAAAATCTGTTAGGAGTCTTAAAGGCTGAGAGAGTGGTAACATAAAGGATGTTTGACATAACTCAGTTCCATGGGAAAACTTCTGAACAGCATCATATGAGGTGAAAAGTTTCAAGAAATCTGATTAACTGTAGTCATGAATTCTATTTATGCATTAAATTGCAGACCAATTGATTTCAGTTTCCTTTTTCTCTATTTCATCCCTTTTTCTTTCTGGATAGCGGCTCAGAAGGCATTGAGTTTATGCTTTTGGTTGTGCAGAGAAGCAGTCAAATGTTTTAACTGAAATCAACATGTTTCTAGTGGCACTTTTGACTTGTGATGTCCTTCTCTTTCATTTGTTATTAAATACAGATACCAAAAATACTTGAGTCTGACTTAAAGAACTTTATTCAGATTTTTACAGGCATCCAAAACAGATGCTGAGAGTGCTGTCCAATACAGTAGTATCTTGAATTTTTTTCTCTTCCTAATAAACAATAGGTTAAGGCAACTGAAGCACGAACAGAATCTATTTGTTTTATATCTGACTGTTTACCAGACAGAGAAGGAGGCACTTAAATATATTTGTGCACAGAACTTTGAACTGACAGTTGCACCTAGGCAAGCAGGTAGAAATAATACAGCAAACTGTAAAGCAAGAAAGAGATGAACTTCTTTTTCCCTGTTATTCTCTTTGTCAGGAGTTCACCTCAGAAATATCTATCTTAACCTTTGCAGATCTAGAAGCATGACATAACTGTTCATGCTAAAAACTTCTGAATGCTTCTGTAAAATCATTTCATGGCCACATGTCAGTCCTATAGCCAACCTATGCTATGGAAGCTTTGCAAAGACTGCTAGAGGAGACAAAGTTGTCAGTGAAAGGGGAAAAATGGTTCCTGTTTTATGAATAACATAAGCGATGCTGACAGCAAGGAGTTGGTGTAGAAGCATTTTGCCAACATGCATATGTTAATTTGGCATGTAATTCATCTACAGCTTGCCATAGAATTTTTCATACCAGTAAAATTCTGAGTCTCTACGTTGCTATAGGTTGTCACTGTGTTGGCAGAATGACAACTCTTTAATCTAAACTTCTCATGATTCCTCTGTTTCCATTAATGTTAATTGAATACCTGACTACATGGCATCTTAATGTAAATGTGTGTCTATATATCCAAACCCTTGTGAGGTGTAATTTTTTAAATGATAATTAGAGTTTCAGCAAAGCCTTTTATGAACAACTGCAGAGTTAAATAACTTGTCTGTCATCAATTTACACATGGTTCAGGCAGTAATGCACATTTCCTTTCTTCATTCTAGGAGGAGATGATCGCCGGGTCTTACTTTGGCATATGGAAGAAGCCATCCATTCAAGAGTCAAACCAATTCAGCTGAAAGGGGAGCATCACTCTAACATTTTCTGCCTAGCTTTCAACAGTGGCAATACGAAAGTGTTCTCTGGAGGTAAGGAAAGAAGAGCACCTTGATTTCACAGGAGATTGTATTGTGAATGCCTTGGAGTAGAAGCCAGAAGCGAGATCCTGCCCTACATGAAAGGTCTTTTCCATAGTCTAGTAAGGATATGGAAGATGTCCTTAATCAGCAGTTGAAGGTTCTTTGGGAACAGGGAATTCTTTTTTTCCCAAACCCTGGTGTAAGCACATCATGTTGTGAGCTGTCACAAGCATCCTGTGTCCGGTCTGCCCCTACTTATGCTACAGACTGTGGAACATGGTCTTTGTTATTCCCTCTTAGCTGTACAGAAAGCAGGCTCTGCATCCTCTGTGGCACTCAGGTCTGATCCTTGAAAATCTCTGCTGCTACTGGCTGATTTTAGTGCACCCTTAGGTGGCTAATGAAGGGCTATTGCCATCTCTTGGTGGATTAGTTTTTCTCAGACCTCATTTCAGTCCTCATTATGTAAGTGCCTTTTAGAACTGTTGGCACATTGGGCTCTAGCTAGCCTTGATATTCTTCATCTTTCTAATACAAATCTAGATTTTAGCAGAGTTTAATTCAATCTTAAAACTAGTATCAGGAAAGTGGGCATGAACTTGTTCTGTGGTAATAATTCCTAGATGTTAGGTTAATTTCACCACTTGATTTTTTAAGCGTTGAGATAGGGAGGAAAATGGAATTAATTAAAAGCCAGGCACAAGACTGTCAAAATACAGTCAGTATCATTTTCTGCTGTACTTCATTTCCTTTATCTGACATGATAATAGAGTGGACAGGAATTTGTATCTTTCATCCATTACAGGTAGACTTATTTTAGGATATTATAAGACTACTTGGTCAGAGCCCTTTGTTATTTTGAACCCAGATTTGTGAACTGCAAATCAATCCTATAAAAGGATTCCAAGTGCATATGAATGTTGGAAGCTTCGCATCCTTCAGTACTGTGTTAAAAGTAGAACATCTCTGAGAACAAAAGGCATGACAAAGCTTAAGACGATGTCAAATTTTAAGGATGAAATGATTCAGATGTACTTCTCAGATGCAGAAAAAAAACCAGAATGTCGAATAGTGATGCCTACCTTCTGATTCTGGGGGCAGCTGTTTCGTGAGAAAGGCAGCAGTCCACACTGTCTTCAAATGAATGTATCTACATGAGTGATTCCAGTGAAATTTTGGGCTAGAGCCTGTTTTACTTTAGTTTGAATTCAGACAAATGGAACCTTACATGAATATTCAAGGAATGAACTGTGCCAAAACTTGCTGGACCAGCTGTAATGATATTTTCTCAGTTCCAACTCAATTCTCTGTCCATTGGGCCCTGCTCTCAGAGGCTACTGTTTTCACAGGAAGGGCAGAAGAGTGGTTTAACTGTATCTTGCTACTGCAGTTAACACCTGTAGTTAAAGATTTACATCATTGGTTCTGATGGATTTTTGCTAAGTTGCCAGGTTAGATGAGCTCTAACAGCTGATGCACAGACAAACTGGCCTACTCATCCCTTTTTCCTCCTCCAGTCTGCATAAACACACTGTGCCTCTGCCAGAAATTATTTCCATTGGAGGAGTCAGGAACTCTTTCAGCTGCTCCACTAAGATCTGCAGAGCTTATCTGCAAGGGCTGTGAGTCTGACTCCTAGATCCCTTGTAAAGAGTCATTTTGCTGCATGGCCTAGATGTACCATCTGTTTTCTCTCTGTCAGTAAAATGGGGCTAGCTATATTTATTCACTCAACAATATTCTGGAATATTCTTTAAAGGTCTGAAAGAATGGTGATTCCTAAGATCTATTGGTTGTCATCCCCCCTCAATAATGAAGTTGGAGTTTTATTCAAATCATGTAAGTCAGAATGCTTCAGAAGTCCCTAAAAATTGGAGTATGGAAACTAGCACAAGGCGCACAGAACTCAATTCATTCTGTAAATAAGGCCACTAATGACTAATGTTTTAGGATCTGACAACCTTTCCCTGAAGCAGCTCTTGATAACAGAGAAGAAAGGTTTTTTCCACTTCAATACAAATTGGATTGCATCCAAGGAATTTCGAAGTTCTTTGCTTTGAAGGAGTACATGTGTAGCATGCACCACATGTAGCCATTACAGAACTGGAAGGCAGGAACTGAGAGGACAAAGTTTTGCATGGGATCTCTGGAGAAAACAACTCTGTCTCAGGATACTAACAGAGTTCCCATCCCTACAGAATACTGTTGCCATTCTGTGTCTATACTCTGTGAGTAGAGCAGTGTTTGAAATGAGATCCCCTCTTAGTAAACTGCATGGATCGTTTGGGTGGAGGGGTTTTTGTGTTTAGCATTAGGTATATGAAAAGCTGAAATAAACCTACAGGGAACTGAATCTGTTTCTGTAGAGGCCTGATGTGACAGATAAGGACTTTAGGCCACCTTAACTGTGCTCCTCTCTGCGTGTTCTGCAGTATTTCATCCTCACAGGTATAATTGAAGGGAATGGCAGAATACTTTTTGTGTTTCTGATCATTGTAACTGCAGTTATCAAAATGAGATTATAAATGGGAGAGTTGAGTATACAATTACAACCCCATTAGTCTCAATGAAGAATGTACTCTCCTGTGTTAAGGTAACACACTCTCAAGTGGGAACCCCGCTGTGCTGAACAGAAGTTGCATTTTCTGCAGGGTTGAATCCTTACCAGAGGCAGCCGAGCAGTTTGTGGTTAGATTTTTGTCACCACCTTCTCCTCCCACACACAAAACAGAAGCAGTGATTATTGTGCACAACCCTCTTAACGTTCATTGTTTCCCATTTTGGAGCTTGTGATGGAAGGGAAGTTTGATCCTATGATGACTAGAGGTCTGAAGCCAGGCATCTAGAATGATTCTTGCATTCATAGTGTATGGAGAGTGAGGAGCAGGAGTGACTGCTGGAGGAAATTCTGTCACTGGAGAAACTGGGCTACATTTTTCACTAATGAAATAAGTAGACACAAGAGTAGTTTTACTAGGTAGAATATTGTAAGGTATAATGGGCAGTTTTCATTGCAAGTAATGATCAGAGGACGCTTACATGTAAGTGACTTGTTTATTGTACCATGGAAAAGATGAGCTACTGCAATTATCTGTGGCTGACAATTTAACTACGAGCCTATGCAAAGAACAAGTGGTTGTAGAGAAATGTCACACCTCGTTAATTAAAGAGAAACTTTCTCATATTTTTTCTGTTGGGTCAGAATACAAACTGAAATGTATGTGGAAGAAATGAAAACTCCATCAACTGCACACTTAAGAATCATAATGTGAAATCTTGCTCCTTCTGAACCTCTGACTTTGGTGTACATTAGGAAAGCTTCACTATTTGGTATTGCTACTGTAAAGACAGACTGAGCGTGAAAATATGATTTTGTGGGATTTCTGGTTTTATTCTCCCCTTAATTGAGTATAAATGTGTGTGTGTCTAAGTATTTCTAAAGAAGAGGTGCCAAATTAGAATCATAGAATCATAGAATGGCCAGGTTGGAAGGGACCCTAAAGATCATCTAGTTCCAACCTCCCCGCACTGAGCAGGGATGCCAGTCACTAGACCAGGTCACCCAGGGCTGCATCCAGCCTGGCCTTGAACACTGCCAGGGATGGGGCATCCACAACCTCTCTGGGNAAGTCCTTCTCTGCACTGCTGCTTACAATGAGCTCTTCACCCAGTCTGTACTCATATCTAGGGTTACTTAGACTAGGGTTACTAGGGTTACTTAGACTAGGGTTACTAGGGTTAATTAGATGAATTAATATTCAATGCAAAGAGTAAAAAAAAAATATTCTGTTGCTATAGCTTGAAAAACACTGCATGAGCCAGTGGAATTAGTTTGTAGCTGTGACCCTTTTAGCCTTCGTGCATGTGGTTACTTTCCGTTGTATTCAGTGGATGTGATCAAAGGAAAGTGACATGATTGTCTGGTTACTTGGTTTGGTTTTTGTTAATACAAAAGAAATTACACTGGCAGTCGAGTCCCTGCCTTCTCAATGGTTGCAAACTCCTGAACGCTGGCAGAGTGAACTGGCAGCGTTTGAGCTGAGAGCCTGGGAGATTTTACTTACATCTCTTCACACCTTCCATTATCTTCTTATGGAGCAGGAAGAGAGGTGTATTTGTGTGAGAGTTAAGTGTTCTGCAGATTCATGTAATAGTCTTTTCTGCAAATTTCACAAAACTCAAGCTCAAACTAGAGAAGGAATGATCACTAACACAGAATTATTTGCTGAGCAGTAGCAGATGGAATGGATTGGTGCATTTGATCATGACTAGAAATGCTGCATGGAGCCTTTCAAATAACTGAGCAGAAGGATGACCACTTGGCAACTAAACTTGTCTTCTCCCTGCTTCAGTTTTGTTTTTGAAATATATTTATATTTATAAATCTATTTAATACAATATAATTTATTATGTAATTTATATATAATATATATAAATATATATAATCTAATATAAAAATATATATATAATCTAATAAATATATTAGATAATTTAAAATATAATTTTATATATAAATATATATTTTATATATTTTATAATTTATAAATATAAGTATATTTCTAAAATACAAATATATAAATATATTTTAAATATAAATATATAAATATATATAACAAAATATAAAAGAAAATATTGTTTTTTATTCTTTTCATTATAATGCTTTTTAACCACTGGAACATGATATTAAATGTTTATATTTTTCTTTATAGGCAATGATGAGCAAGTTATACTCCATGATGTTGAAAGGTAAATACACAATTTGTGTTTCCACTGCTTCAAGAGGTCCCTTAATGTCAACTCACTGGAGGCACTTTTTGTTTTAAATTAATGGTTTGGGAGGAGAGCACAGTGTTTTAATCTTGAAACATGTTTTTAATCTATCTAAATTCATATCTGGAATGAGGTATTCCCCATCACCCCATTTTTTTTTTTACACTTGGATTCTTGACCCTGAGAAATAGAATGGTTATTAGATACATATGCTTTCCTGCAGGCAGCATAGAAGATTCTGAATAGATTCAGTCCTAGATTATTCTGGCATGTATACAAGTACTGTGCAACATGTGGACTTTTTGTTTTGCTTTTCAAAACACTCACTGACTTGTATTTAAGATAGCTAGTGCTTGGTCTACCTAATTACCTTTTAAAGCTTTTTATTTATTTTGATACTTACCTTTTACCAAAACTGCAAAGCAGTTTCAAATTAGGCTTTGTCGTGCTTTGGCTGTTAGTCAAAATATAATTAATACACTGGTGATAAGTATTAGATTGGAGTTCTCTAGATATCACGTCTTTTGAGCTTGCTACTTCTGAAGTAAAAAAAAAAAACTATAAAGTTAAAATTTTGATCTGTACTAGTAACTTCTACAGATTTAAACAATGACTGTTTAAATAACATGAACTTGAGAAAATCAAGTATAAGGAAAAAGCGGGAAGATATATATGCAAGAACAGAAAAATATAAAACCTCAAATCTTTGAGTTGCTCTTGCTTAGATGTTTTAACAAGTCTTTTTGATACATAGGTGTTTTTAATGTGCTTTTTTTATCAGGGATTTTTAGGTATGCTAGTTCTAGTTGTAATGCATACACAATTCATTCTTGCTAGTCTGACACGCTGAATTCTGATTGATTTCTACAGAAAGTTGCTCTGTCTTCTTGGATCATGACAGTCTGTTAGTTGCTTTTTCATACTTTTAAATGCCTTTTTCTGTTACTGCTTTCTTGGTTTCTCTTAATGGTCCATGACACAGAATTAGTTGATCTGTCACTAACAACATCAAGTGCCATCTGAGCAAAATATTGATTTTATGTGGGATCTCTGGTGGAGTTTCCATGAGGTATAGGGATTGTATACCCCTAAAGAAATAAAGGGGTTTTGACAAAGAGATAGAACAACCCAAGTATTTTATTAAATATTATTATTATTAAACTTGCGTTTTGTATTCCTTTTTACAATAAGTAGTAAACATTTAGTCCACAGATCCAAAGACCTCTTTCCTATTACCTACTCCCAAGCTTAACGTAATACAACACGATTTCCATAGCATTTTGCAGTATCTGAAGGTTTTTTTTAATATGTGGGTTTTGATCTGAGGGCTTGTTCTTCCCCTCATAGCATGACATCTTGGTCACTTGATATGGGCTTTTCATTTTTGGTTTGATTTTTTTTCCCCAAGGTCTTCCTATGAAGTTACATAAACCTTGTCACTAAGTATTACTTGGTAAATAAAGCTGTAAATATGCTGCTTTTTAAAACATGTGAAAGAAAGAAGAATGATAACATTTTGTGTCCCTTCCAGCACTGAGACCTTGGATGTGTTTGCCCATGAAGATGCAGTGTATGGCCTTTCAGTGAGCCCAGTAAATGACAACATCTTTGCCAGTTCATCAGATGATGGCCGGGTTCTTATTTGGGATATCCGAGAGTCTTCCCACGGAGGTGAGATCTCAAAATGGAAAAGACTATTGATTTAGGAAGAATTTCAGCAACACAGGGAAGGGAAAAGTTATGTTTTTCTAGGACAATCCAGGCAGGGAGTGTTTGGGAAGGGTGAAAGTGACACACAATTATTGTGGCTGATGATAAGCAAGCTCTGGTCTTTACAGTTCAGTGTTATTGTCTTAAATGACCTCGTACAGTACTAACATATAGTGTAGGCTGCCATAGCACTTGGTATGAATCAGCTTTAATTTAGGTAAAGCAGCATCTACTTTATCAAAGAAAGAGATCAAATTAGTATGATGTGTCTAATTTACCTTTGCTAAATCCAAGTGTCTCTTCATCCCCAATTTTTCTGGTTTTATAATATCCAAGTGATGAGACCCGACACTGAATATGGTTTCCAAATTAGAAATGGTGAAATGCTCCTTTATTGACTTCTCCTGAATTCTACACATAAAGAATTGTCTGTTAGGAGAACTACTTGTTGTTGACAGTGGATTTCAACAGTTGGTGGAACTACATACTTAAATGCATCTGTATGAAGGTGCTCAGCATCACAAGCTAATGTCCAATCTTATCTGAGTTTCTGAAGTCATATGAAATGAAATTTGTCCTTTGTCATTGTTGGTTAAACCTTGTTGCTGTTTTTACTGTTGCTGAGACCTTGAATGAGAAGGCTGCAGCAGTGAAAATGGAGTGAAGAAGTGTTGACTGTGGTCCATTTGAGGCTGTTTTGGAGTAGTGTCATAGGTTCTATGAATTTTAAATAAAGGGCTTTTGCATGTTTATATAGGAGTCCTGAGTCAACATTTGTATGTGAGCCCTGCCAGTGTTTACTACAATATGATGCTTGTCACTGGGTAATCCCCTTGTCTGCAATGGCATTTTCATGGGAATAGGCACTGTGCCTGCTAGTGTGAGTATAGTATGTTATCCTTAGTGGCCAGCTCATTAAAATCCTGCAAATAACATCCTAGTTCAAAATAGTGCATTAAAAGAAGCTGGAAAAGGAGTGTCACTTACCTTTTCTTTCTCTTTGTCTTTCACTGCTGAGTGATTTGCACAGTAATTTCTATAAACTCCCTTCTAATTTTTGTTAGAGGTGGTGCTGAACTTCTCCCTTGAGAAGCATTTTCATACTCCGGTGTACAAGAGCTACAATTGTGAATGAGCATAAAGAACAATAAAGAAATCCCCCTACTTTTCATTAAAGTGACTCAATGGTTCATTAGTTTGGCTCCCGTAATCTCTCTTTGCCAGGCTGAAAGGCAACTTTTGATATTGTAGAAGAAAACTGTGGTGCCAGGCTCTTGATAATAAAGGTGTGAAGGAAAACACCAGTAATTAGTGACAATGATTTGACTAAACAATTGCACACAAATTAGAAGTTTACTTTAAAAAATAACTCTTTATCTGGCAATCTGATGTCCTTTGTCTCTCCACACAGCTAATGCAGATCATTGCTTCTCAGTGGGGGCTGCTATTTTAATAATACAGCCTTTTATGTCCCAGCAGGGATCTGACTTGATGATGCAAATGCTGAAGGTCAGTTTTGGTGTAAAACCTTATTGGAGCTGCCAGCAGACCAACAGCAATCTCTGTAGCCTTTTGGCAGGCTGGCAGAACAAAAGTTTGCTCCTGTTCTTCCCTTCCTTTCTGCTTACTATGACAATTAATAGCACCAGGGAGCTTCAGCAATGGTCACAGACCTCTGTTTTGATCACTGCTAAAAGAATGCTAAAAAAGAAAGTCCCTGTGTCAAAAAGCTTGTAACTGAGCATAAGAGGAGGATACAGATGGGGCAGGGCAAGTAAACTTTAATTCTTTCTTGGTTGCTTGATAGACAGTAGTTTCAGAAGGTATTGGGAATTTGGGAGAGTTGTCTGTTTAACCATGTTTTGTATGTCTTAATGAGGAATATGAGGAAAGAAAATGAGGTACCTTTGGAGGTGCTTGTGGGGTGAAAGATGCCTGCACACAGTGGCTCAAATTCTCCAAAGCTCATGAGCAACACAGTAGTTGCAACAAAACAAACAGTGATTTGGAAGTCTGGCATAATCTCTGGCTCAAAATAGATGTTGATTCTGGTTTCTTAGTTGAGTGCAAGAGTGGCAGCATGCAACAAAAGATACACACAACAAAGAGTTAGACTGTGTTGAAGTCATAAAGCTAGCAGATCAGAGAAGGATGGCAGAGTCAAGGGTTTTTCCCACTCTTTGTGGAGACATCCTTTTAAAAGAATGATTAGGGCAGAGTAGCAGGTCAAACACAGTCTTGTTACACTAATCAAGATGAGAGGGAGAGACTCTGGAATTTTTTTAGCTCTCTGTGGACAGCAAAAGCCAACTGTTAACTTGCTTTGAGGTGAGTTCCATACAAACTTCTTTTATTTTTGTAATGTTATTCTCCTGCATAAGCAACTGCTGCTACAATTGCAGTTTGGGTGATCATCAATGGCTGTGGAAGCTTCCAGACATATATTGCTAGGAAGCTTTCAGAAGCTTCCCCGTGTATAGTCCTTTATCAGATGACCATTTGATCATGAACCTTAAGAAGATCCAAATACTTGATGTTTGTGTGGCTAGTTTTGAACTCTTACAACCTTCCATAAGGAAAACGGTATCTTGAAATCTAGTATGTGTCCTTTACCATATTTAGACAAAGTTAATGTACATGTGGGTGCATTTTAAAACCTCAGCTTGAGGAATAGTTTGAACATGTCTCCCTATCTTCAGATCTTGTTATGCTGTCTCTATATTAAGCTGACAAGCTTATTGCATTGAACAGTTGTATGCATTGTTTGTTCTTATGTCTGAAATCTCAACTTTTTCAACAGAGCCCTTCTGCTTGGCACATTACCCATCGGCCTTTCACAGTGTGATGTTTAATCCAGTAGAACCCAGATTACTGGCTACTGCCAACTCTAAGGAAGGTGTGGGACTCTGGGATATTCGTAAACCTCAGAGGTATGGGCTGGCTGTGCTTGTCTTACGCTGTGCTATTTCTTTCCCTTAAGAAGTGATGTTATGCCACTCTTTTTTGTTTGATTGGTGAGCTTCTTTTTGTTTTCAAGTTCAGATGGTAAGAAAAAGATGCAGAACTAAGTTAACATTAATGTTACTAATGCTGAATTAAATTATTGTGCGTAATTATCATTCTTCTTCATACATACTATCTAATTTGATTTAAAATGGGACTAGATCTTCAATATTAAGGTAAGTGAATTTTTGGAAGCCTGCCTGGCCTTACCACTGTAGATTAATTCAGATTAGTGTTAAGTTCTCATCACTATGTTTAGCACCAGCTTGCTAATACTGTAAGAAGCTGTGGTGGGCACTGCCTGGTTTACAGTTTGTCTTTTCTACCTAGCTCAGTTTTAAGTGGCTGATAGAGCTTGTGATCAAGGCAGCTTTTTATTTGATGCTTAAGAGTTTTATGTGACTTTGTGGATAATTAGTTTGGCTGTGTAATATGCTTCTAGTTTTGCATGGTTGTTTTTTTTAACAAATGAAGAGAACAGAATAAGTTTGCAGCATGGAGTGTGGTTAGACTGGGTTCTAAAGTGGACATATGTAACTTCTGATACCAGAGTTTGGCATGCATGAGAGACATGGTTTAGTGGTGGACTTGGCAGTGCTGGATTGGACTCAATGGTCTTAAAGTTCTTTGATTCTAAGTATCACTAAGGATACAGGCATTGACCCTGATAAATGCAGAAGCAGGTTACTTGAGTAAGGAACTCTGCTCTGACAAATTTTAACAGTTGCTTTGTAATAGCAGAAATTGTGCCTTTTTCTTATTTTTAGTTTTTCTTATGGTGATGGAAGTCTTAAATTTCTCAGCTTATATATAAAAGTGTGGGTAAGCTATTGCTTGGGGTGGTAGCAGCTATCAGTTCATGGAAACTCTGAAGATCTCCATTCTAGATATTGTCAACCTTCTTCAGTCTTAACCACAATGCAGAGTGCTTGCTGTGTGCTTGTTGGGGGCTACTGTGTGTGTATGGGATAATAATCTGTGCTGATACATATAAGGACACACAGTTTTACCTGTATTGTGGCGTTGTTCTTTCCAATGCCAAACAGAAAACAGCTATAACAGAATTTGATTGGTAATGCTTCTTGGTAAGTATTGGTGTTTCTTTGGGTTTAGCACCGATGTGAAAGACTTAACCTTTGACAAATGTGAATGCTACAGTCTTTTTGAATGGTGAAAGGAGACAGGAAAGGGTTTCTTATGTTATAACCTCTGGGTTGCCTTGAAGGCCTTGAATTAAACTGGTGGAAGCTTTATGCTTAGATCTGATGGACAAGAGCTACCCTTTTCTGGTCCTAATCTGATCAGAGTAACTCTTTCCAGTTAAAAAGCTAAATGATGACGGTTAAACATCGTAGTTTGCAACTATAGTGCTGAAATTCTGAGGTGGGATACGTCACTCCCCTTTTTCCTGCATAGGGGAACATGTGCAGCACCCTTGCTGTACAGTTGGACATACACTGCATGTGCCATGCAGCTGTTCCCTTAAGCACTGCATTTAAAGCATTGTGGAAAAGAGACATATGCTTCCTGCCTGCAGCCAGCTCCTCTCAGAGGACTCAAACAGGAAGATGAGTAGTCAGAGACAGGCTGCTCCTCCCCAGTAAATACTGCTGGTCCATACTGTAACCTTTAGACTTGGGCTGAGCAAAGTATAAAATGAATACAAGTGATAAGTCTTCTTTCAGCTGCTGTTTCTCTCAAACAGTCATCAGCTTTCCTCCTTTGCTTGATCAGAGCTGTGCCCAAAACATGGTAAGAAGGGTATGCTTGGCTGAGGGGAAACAAAATGGACTAAAGCACTCTGCTATCACTGCAGTTTGTTCCCAGGAAACTTTCAGAGAAGAGGACTCTTCAAAGTGAGCTGTGCCCTGCTAGTGGGCTGCTAAAGCCAGAGTCCCCCATTTTAAAATAAAATGGACTAGATTTTCTATCTTCAATAAAGTAACACAACGTTTGCCAAAACTCCCACTGGTCTCTACAGATCTGGTTTGCTAATCTGGTTTAATTATTAATACTAGTTACTAAATATTAATCTGTTGCTAATCAAATAATATGGAACTTGATTTTTAACATGTTTGGGGCTAATTCACTTTGTCTTATGAGGAATGATTTTATTGATTTGTAGATCATTTAAGATATAATCCTCGCTCCAGTGATGAAGTGGAAGCCAGGATTTAGATTTTCATCTGTGGGTTTTAGTTTTTCTAGGGAAAATACACTGTGAACTGAAAAGGATTTCTTGTTAAGGGTAAAATAATCTACATAATGCTTTTTTGATAGACTTTACATAGAATTGAAATTGGTATATGAGGGAGTTTGTGTATATTTTCCATATTTTTATTACTAATAAAGGACTCAGTGTAGTTGCAGTAAGTTGTGTGCCAAAACCATTTTGGCTGATGATTACTATAGGCAGAATGGATTAAACATCACTGAAGTTCTCCATGATCTAGGGGTAAACAGGAAGCTGCCTGTGTAACTTGCATGCCAGAACACTAGCACAGCAAAGGGCTGCTGCATCAGCTGCTTTCCTCACTGTCGGAAAAAGTCTGCCCATGGTGGAAAACCTTGCCTTCTCTACAGATTTGTAGCTCTCTTTTATACTGTCATCAGTATCCAAGAACATGTGACACCTCCTGAGGTGTAGGAAGGATAAGGGAATAGAGACTTTGGGTGGACATGAAGTGTTAACTTGCTGGGATTATTGAATAGCACAATATATAACTGTAGCATAAAACTGCTAGATCTGTCTATTCCTCCCCTTGCCTACCTTTTTCACTTCTGTACATGAAGTTCGCTTGTGAGGGACTTTGTTTTACGCTATAAGCTGTCAAGGGAAATTCCTCTTTTCCTTCGTTATTGATGTAATCCATCATAGAACAGTTACAGCTGGAAGAGACCTTGAAGATCATCAAGTCCAGCCTTTGTCCTAGCCCTATCAACCTGCTAAATGATGCCCCCCAATGCAACATCTACCTGTCTCTTAAACACCTCCAGGGATGGTGACTCAACCACCTCCCTGGGCAGCCTGTTCCAATGGCTTACAACCCTTTCAGGAAAGAAATTCCTCCTAATGTCTAGCCTGAACCTCCCCTGGCGCAATTTCCATCCATTTCCCCTTGTCCTATCACTCTTCACCAGGCTAAACAGTCCGAGATTCCTCAGTCTTTCCTCATCAGGCTTATGTTCTAAGCCCTTTANTTTAACTCCATTGACCACAACTCTTTGGACTTGGCCATCTGTCCAGTTTTTAACCCAATGAAGTGTATGCCCATCCAAGCCAAGAGCACTTAATTTCTTTAGGAGAATGCTGTGGGCAACTGTGTCAAAGGCGCTGCTAAAATCGAGATATATAACGTCCACAGCTTTTCCTTCATCCAGCAAGCGAGTCACCCAGTCATAGAAGGAGATCAGGTTTGTTAAACAGGACCTAATACTGTTAATATAGTACTAGTTAGTTAATACTGGCCACAGGACATAATACTGTGGCCATTGTAGGAGTTTTTCAGTCCTATCATTCCACCTGTGGTGCTAGCAGAAATGACTTAATCAGGTAAACTTCATTTCTTTTGTCCTCCTGTGTGGCAGTGGGGTTTTGATTAGGGGTTGAATGGGTAGAAAGAAGAGGAAGAAATGTAAATACTTCCATCTGTTTGCTGTGGATTGCCAAAATAGTAACTTCCAGTGGGCTAAGCAGGACTGCAGCACTTCTCCAGTATGGGAAAGGTGAAATGGTTATACTTAATTAATAAATTGCTGCTAGTTTAACATCTCCTGTAAAACTTGTTTCCCCCAGCTACTATTCTGTTGTCTGTCAGCTTTTGGATGGAGGCAAAGTTAAACTGATGCAGCCACTACTTGGTTTGCTTCCTAACTGGAGACTTTTCTGGGGAATCCTACTACTTCTCCTCTGCAAAACCCAGAAAGCAGATGAAAAGCTTGAAATTACAAAGGCTAGCTGTTTGTGGCCATTAGCAGTAGCTATAGCTAGCAATACCTTCACATAACATAATATTTAGCAGTGGCTGATCCTATGCAGTGGTAACAAGGTTGAGATGTTCTGCATCCCAAGATGTGCATGGCACTCCAATCTGGAAAACTGGAAGGAAAAATTAAGATCATTCTGGAAACAAGTGGCTCCACAGCAGTATTCTCAGTCACGTGCAGTTCACTGTGTGGGATTTGCTGTAATGCAGGTAACTCTATACTTTGAGGAATTTGAACAGGCTGCCCATGGCAGTGGAGTCACCATTCCTGGAGGCATTTAAAAGATATGTAGATGTGGTGCTAGGGACATGGTTTAGTGGTGCCCTGGCAGTGCTGTGTTTACAGCTGGACCCAATGATCTTAAAGACCTTTTCCAATTAAAATGATTCTATGATTCTGTGATTCTATAACATGTATTACAGCCAACAGCTGTAACTAGTATGGTAATACTCTTTACAGGTATAGGTGAGGTTTTTTGAGCCCACAGGATTCAGCTGGCCTGTTCATTTGAAGAGAATCAGGCTTAATGCTGAATTTCTGGTTTTATTCAGCAGAGGCTCCTCAGGTGAGGTGTAGTTTCACTTTGTCCAGCTTGATGATGCAGTGTCAGAAATGGGGTGATTTGCTCTTAACTTCTGAACTGGTAGAGTAGTCAGTGGAATATGTAGTGAAAGGACAAGGGGCAATGGTTTTAAATTGGAGGTGAGTAGATTTAGACTTGATACGAGGAAAAAGTTCCTTACCACGAGGGTGGTGGAACACTGGAACAGGTTGCCCATATGGCTAATTGTGCAGTTTTAAACTAATAGCTCTAAATTTTCAAGATCTTGAATGAAGTAGTGATATCCTAGTATGTTAAAGAATTCAGATACAGGTTCCACTACTTGTCAGACACAAATGAGCTGCATCCACTTACTTATCCAGAAAATTTGAGGAGGTTTCCACCAGAGTATTTTTCTCCAAAATACACAACTCCTCTCCAATTGTGCTATAGGAGAATTTGTCTTCCAGCTTGCTGTTGCATGCCTCCAGCCAGGAGAGTTATTTTATTTCTTTAGTCAGGCAACACTAAACACCTCTACAAATTAAAAATTAAAATATTCTTAGGGTAAAAAAAAAAAAAAAAGGCCTGATTATAAGATTATAAGTAGATTTATGTGCTGTAGTTTGGGTTACCTTTCTGATGGGAAGCTGGGAATGCTTTATGCTTGGCTACTACAGTGAAGAAGGTAATTGAAAAGCCAGCATTTCTTGGCATGCATGGGGAAATTTAGAGACAGTTGCACAGCTCTGAATTTGTGAAAAGTTTAGCTCACTTCAAATAGTCAAAATTTGATTAGTCTTGCTGACTGAGTCAGGATACAGAGGCGAATTCATATTGCTTTTTCCTGAAGTTCATTCACAGCTTGGTTCATCTCTGTCTCCAGTGTAGTGCAGCAACTGAGCTTCCCCTTTTTTCTGCTGCAGTATACTAATAAGATCTGAATGTGGTAGGCAAGCTCCTCAAAAATAGCATGTGAAGCACTGTTAAAATAGAACTAATTTAACTCCAGCATGATTACAGGTTGACTAGTGTTTCTGGAAATCTCATTTTTCTATGTTTAGAATATGTGAGTGTTGCGATTCTTTGAGGTAGATGTTAAACTGAAATCAACTGTATTGTCTCTACTTTAGAGTGCATTGAGAAGCTGAAATGTGGTCTTGATTAATGAGACTGTTGTAAGGCGCTGACACCACTAGATGGGGTCTGGAAGCTGGGCTTTTTAAAGACAATCCAAAAAGGCAATTCTGTGCATCTTAAACTGTTTACAATAAAATACGCATTGCAAATGACTTGCTGGAGGCATCTCAACAAATCAGTTTACATATCTATGTCGAGCAAGGACTCTGTAACTCCAGCTATTTTTAGGTACTCATGCTCTCCCTTCTTCCCCTGTTCCAGCCCCATGTCCATCTCCTTTTTACTGAAATCAAAAGGCTGCTTGTATCCCCTAAGGAAATGGGATAATTATTGCCTTATTTATTTTCCTATATTTCCCCTCCCCCCTTTACATGAACTAATCTGGAAGTTTTTGAGATCAAAATTATTATTGGCCTGTCCTATTAATGATGACCATCACATACTTTTAAACTGTTTTTCATGCTATGAAAAGGCTGTTAACAGAAGTGTTTTCTGCTTGTTGAGCCTGCGCTTTGTACACAGTGGGATCCATTTGTGTTCAATTCAAGGGTTAAAATGCTAAGTCTTGGGTTAGTATCAGAAATGTGTATCTCAGGACTTCTTTTTGAGCCTGGGAGGGCTTATCTAAAAGCTCCCAGACCCTCATTCCTGCTTTGTCTATCGTACGAATTCTGTGGTTGACCTGTTTTTTCGAGCTAAGTCATCATTCTCAGAAGTTAGAAAACTAACCTGGAAAAGATTTGTAGCTTTCTTATGGCCTAGCAAGTTGAAGTAGGTTTAGGGAGAGCCCAATGAATAATATAGAGAAAAAGAGGAATGCAGGCCTGTGAGGCTGAGAACAGGAAATCAGAAGGAAGCAAGACCTTCCTTGTTTGAGGTGCACTGAACTATTAGAGACTTTCAGGTGTTTGTGTCAGTACCGACAAAAGATGTTTCTTTTGTTACACTAACCTTCCCCTTTTGTCTCTTCTTAACTTGTTTATGAATATTGGCATATGTTGATCTTTCCAATGTGTGGAGGACTTCAAAGGATGTGGCTGTACTGTGCTGCTGGTCTCCACCTGACAGTGTATTCTCTTAAGGTCTTTGTCTTGAACAGAGTTTTTTCTGCCAAACACTAATTAGTAGGTGTTCAGCTTAATTGTTGTGCTGCAAGAAAACACAGTCCAACTCTTAAAACAATGTACTGAATGCATAACTTCTGGTCGAAATCTACTAGAAATTGCAGGTGCTCAGTACTTCTAAAGATCTAGTTCTTGGCTCCCAATTGCTTTACCTTACAGTTTCACATGTCTCTGATGGTAAAAGGAAAACACTGTATGTACTACATGATTTTTTTTTTCTACAGAGAACTATGGAATATCTTTGTAGTCATGATAATCTTAAGGATGTATAAGTCTTGCAGGTGGTTTATGCTGGGTTGACATGCTGACATGTAGTTGGAAAAGCGAGGTTTCACCTTCACAAGTCCTGTATCAGTTTTGAAGTGGAAGTGTTACCTACCAGAACTACAGTTAATTTGCAAACAGTTTTTCAGAGTTCAGTTAGATGCATGTCAAGTAGACCATCTTTGCGAGAGAGGGCAATGTATCACCTCTGACTAGGGAGGGGCATGGTTTATTTTATTGGGGTGTTTTTTGTTGATGGGTAGGAGTGCAAGGGAAAGGGAGATGAGTATTTGCAGCTCTATGCCACAGGTGATATTTACGGCTTGTTGCATAGAGAGGACTTTAGAAAACCTGTGTAGTGATGTGGAACGTATTCTAAGGTCATAAACCCCACACTGTAACTGTGTGCAAGTCCACTGATTTACGTTTCTAACAGTTGCCAGTTTTACTTTCCAGGCTCATGTCTTCAAGGTATTTGATCCTTAAAAATCATACCAGAAGAACAGAGACAGCAGTTATTTTCTGGGAAATGTTCATGCACATACTGAGTGTTATCCTTTCTAGCTTATCTTCCTAAGCTTGCTCTGAACAGTAGCTGTTGCCTAGTTCTGGCTATGTGTTACCAAGATGTCTAATACGTTGGCTGAAATACTGAGCTTCTGGAACTGTAAATGTGAGATCCAGTATTGCTGATGATTGTGTTGCAGGGGACGTTTATCTAGGGGGTAACCACAGTATTTACTTCTGACAACGAGTTTAGTGACGTTCAGGGCTCTTTAGAGGCTAGAACTGGTGGATTGGGAATTTTTCTCAAAGTACTATCTTTGGTTGTAATTTTTTTTTCCTTATGGGTATTTAATAAGATGTTACATGATGGCTACAGGACTGGTATGGCAGGACTAGCATATGGAGATTTAAGGGTTTTCTTTGACTGTTTTGCATTTTGAGCCTGCACACAAAGGAAAGAAGCTTGTGATTCTAACTACTTGTAATGCTTGTGCTTTGAGTTTGTCAAAGCCCCTGCAGATGGAGGACTCCTCTACATCACTGAAATGGCAACTACCTATTTATTGCAGTGCATGGAAGTGTGCTACATGTTTCTGTTTGGAGACCTTTGTCAGTCCTGCTCTGAGCAAAGCACTGTATTAACTAGTGCAGGAAAAAAATATATATCTTGGTAACCTCTTTTCATTGTCAAGCTTATCAGTTCATTTCATTCCCTTCCCAGTTGAACTGTTTGTTGTGAATTTTGACTAACTTTACGCTGCTTGAAGTAATTCATGTAAATAGGTAACAGTGTAACAAATTTTAATGCTATTTAGGTACTCACCAGTGTGGGTCAACCACACCACCTGAAACAGTTAAATAACTATTTGTGTTCTGTCCAGAACACACAACTCATCCCACACCGGTACCATCCTCATCTATTTGGCTTCTGTGCTGCTGAGGCATTTCAACTGATCTGTGTCTTGATCTAGAATTTGAAGCTTTCCTAATCTGGTCCAACCTGGCATATTTGCCCCAAGTAACACAAATTTTTCCTCCATTTGCTTTCCATTATTTCTTAAAAGTGCCTCTTAATGTCATAGGAAGTGGGCTGACTTAAGTTTGTGAGGATTGAATTAGTCTTTTCTGGAAATCTTTGGCATGTGTTGAAGGAACTTTTGAATGGTAATTGCATCTGACAGAGTGGTATTTTTGGCTGTTTTCTTCGTTGCAACCATAAGTACATCTCCAAACTCTGCCACAGGTTTAGCCCAAATCGAATAACTTCTTCAGTGTTAGAAACATCTAAGGTGGTCTCCTCTGCCTTTCTAGTAGGGAGCCACTGAAGAAAAAAGGCAAATAAGCCCTTTTGACTTTGGACAAAGAGAGATGGTAACAGTCATTAAGGCTTTAGTCATGCTGATGGATTAAGTGGTATTTCTGCTGGGAAGAGCACTTTCCTGCATATGGGCTCCTTTTTTGTGGCTGCCACCTTCAATCAGTTGATGCTTTTTAAAATTTTTTTTCCTTTTTTCTTTCTTTTGCCTTTTAAAGACAGAAGTGCCAAGTTAAAGTTGGGAAAGCTGTAAATCAGTGAATTTATTTCTAGATTTTTTTTTTTCTCTGAAGCACGTAATCATTTTTGTTGCTGATTTGAGCACAGAGCACTCTCACTTAAGTTCTGGTTTAGGTGTACACATTCCTTATCTGATTTGCAGTCCTGCTTTATGCTTGACTTTGTCAGCCCCTCTTGGGATTGAGGGTTTAGCTTAGTTTTTTCTCTGTTTAGGCTGGTGTCCTTCCTGTAGTGGTGTGTATTCAGGTTAGTCCGCTGATATTGAAACTGAAGATCTTGGAAGGTTTTTTTCAGTGACAGAATGAAAGATTTTTACTTTTGTCTAGCATCCTCAGATTAGTTGTTCAGACAGACACACAACTGAGTTTTAGAGTACTGAGGCTCAAATTGTATAATTCTTTTAACTGTATAATTTAATTGTATAATTCTTTTAATTCTTCGTTATTCTCAAGTAGGGCTATGGTGACTTTCCTGTTCAGCTTCTCCTGTCTTGATTTTAATAGTTTTCTCAAACCTTTGTTAGTTAAAATCCCACTATCCATTGCAGACAGTTAGCCCTCCATCATATGCATGGTATTTTCTGATTTGAAAATTAAACTTTTTGACCTTTCACACCTCCCAGCATCCCTGCACTAGCCCTGGTTTGGTTTTGGCCAGGCACTTTAACCTAGGTACTGTCACTTTGCTCTGTGAGATCCAGCTTGCTCCCAGAAGCTGCAGTGGTATTCAGGTTTATAGTTTTCAAGAATATAAGTAGCTTCTTATAGTAAACATGAATTCAGGAAAAAAATGGTTTTGTTTCACAGTACTGAGTGGATCTGGTGATTGACCTTGCTAGCCCTTGAGTTTTTCCTGTCTCAAGGAATGGGAATACTGCCTACCTGAAAAGCCTCATGATGCTTAATCATTTTGTGAGCTTTGAAATTCTCTTCCACACAGGTCTTTCTAAAGCAAGAATTTAAAGTGCAAGGTATTGTCCTTGCAATGCAAATTTTAGATATATAAAATAATAATCCGTTATTCAAAAGAAGCTCAGATTTAATGGTTATTTTAGCCTGCTTTCTTAAGGAAATAGGTCTGTGGTCATAAAAACCTTTCTCTAGTCACCTTTATGCCTCATTTCAATGAGGAAATGAATTAAGAGATATCACTTTTTGTTTAAAAAAAAAAGAAAATAAATGTTTAAAAAAATTATTAGTGATGGAACACAAAGGAGAGATCATCTCAGTGCATTTACTGGGAGAACATCTGAAATGTTAGTTCTAGCCTATTGTAAGACGAAAAGTAAGTCTTTGAAACATCAGTCAATGAGAAACTGATGGAATCAAACTGATGAGACGAAAGTTGTGTGTGTAATTGCATTCAGTTAGCTTTACATGATAATTCCTATTCATCACTTGTACTTATTAGAGGCAAAAGCTTTACTAATTCATGACTGGACTGTGCTTCTGTAGGAGCATCTTGGATCTTGCCACTTTTCCTGTCGAAAGAGAGGCCTAATATTCTTGTTGCTGCTCTTCATTTTCAGCTTTTGTGGCCTTCGTAAATTAAAAAAGCATGCAATTTTGCTAGAGAAAAGAAAGGGAGTGGGTGTATATATATTATTGGGGGAAAAAAACCCAGAATTGAGAAAACAAATCTGTGGCTGGTAAGTTACTCAGCTTTCCTCATGCAGTACAAGAATTGCAGCATGAAATGCGTGTAGGAAAAAATGCTTTGTAAGACTGCAGTGTTGGTACATGACTGCATAGACTCCAAGGTGTGCAAATGGTTTTACTTTTCAGGAGGAATGACCAATTCATACAATCAGATTATTTTTCTGAGGTAATAGTCTTTGGATCTGTATTTTTTGTGTCACGCTGACTTCGGTGTGTGCTTCATTTTGTAAACAGCTCCTGTCCTTTCATTTGGCCTAAAGGTCATCTTCCCATGCCATGTCTGGCTGTATTTACATCCTCTCTGGTTATCTGATGGAACCCACTCCTTTGTGGTTTGCTGGATTCAGCTGAGCAGTGTTCTCTCACAGTGTGTACCATCCTACAGGGTACTATTTCTGAACAGGCTGAATAATGGAGTCACTGTAGAATTTGGGGATTAGAAAAGGAGGAAAACGATCAGGTGATTTAGCTAGTTTATTTGTATTTGTTAGACAGTTGTTCTTTGCTTTGTATTCTGTACATTCTTTTTTAATCTGGCTAAATGTTTTTTTTCTTTTCCTGCAAAACTATTTTACCATCTACTAGATCTCATTTATTACTTACATTACAGTAAGGCCTAGATGATTCAAGCAGAGAATGAGAATGAAACACTCCAGTCTTGTACCTGCTGACTCTTAGATCTGTAGTGAGGGCAAGCCTAGGACAGTAGAATGTTTGGGAACAGATACGTAGTAAGACCAAAACAAACCTTGGAAAGATCTGGAGGATAATATGAAACATTCGGACAAATAGGGACTTTTTTGCTGCTTCTTATTATTCGCTACTGTTTAATTGCTCTGATTGCAGAGGTAAGTCTTAAGTCCTAAAAGAATAAAAGTAATACAGGTTAAGGGGGTAGAGTTTAGTATACTTTCTGCTTCTGCTGTTGTCATCATCCTCAAAATGCTGAAATTCTCTAGGGTGTTTTTTTTCCTGTGAGTGAAGGCAGAATAAACAAAAGCATAACGCTTTCATTCGTGAAGCAACATTAGCAGTGAGACCATAAGGGCTGAACCATGCAAGCTTTTGCTGTTACTAGGTCTAGCTGCTTGGGTATGTAAATCTGGTGATGTTTGATGTTCTTAAGGCTCCAGATTCTGGAGTCAGTTATTAGATAAGAATCTCTTTTACCAAAAAAACTATTGGCCCCTTGGTTTAGAGGGAAAGGTGATGCTTCTGTTCACCTTAGAGCTTGCCACGCATGAAAATTTATTAATGATGAGGGATTCGTTTTTATTCTAATTTACATGTTCGTGACCCTAACAGTAAAGAGCAGAAAGAATGAGACCTTCCTGAACATGTAGTCTTCACCCTCAATTCCCTGTTTTTCCAGTCTTGATGGATGCAGTTGACTTTATATGTATGTGCTTTTTGAAGGAAAACAAAGGTGTTTAGTTTTGCTAACAATACAGCCTTTATTTTGTTACTCTTTAAAACCGAAGGCAATACCCCTTACTTCCTGTTAAGGATTCTGGGTGATGTAGTTCTTGAGGAGAGTTCTTGTAAAGGTAGTGAGATAATCAGAAATAGTGATGACAAGTTAGAAAAGTAAGCATGTTACTGAGAAATAATAAAATCCTGAGTGGTGCAGGTATACCTTTTTAATCTTAAGATGCTGATGGTCTTCCTTCACATTTTTTAACATTTCTGAATACATACAGAAAAATTCCATACAATTTGACAAGAACTGTCTGCTTTTCAAAGTCTCACATTTCTGTGAGACTTATCTGCTTTAAAAAAATAATGTATGCATGTTAATTGATCTTGTGCTTGCTTTGCTGTTATTGGTTAATAGGCTCAAAGTGTTTGCTCCAGACTAAATAAGAATTCTGTTTATTTGTGCACATACAGAATAACTTTCTTCCAAATAAAACTCAAACCTTCCTGCAGTTTCCCAGGCCAAAATTGTCTTTGCCAAGTTTCATTCCAGTTCTTTTTGCACAGTTAGAAGTTCCTCAGTTTTGTGGTTACAGAAATGCTGACAAACACAGTTGTATTCAATCGTGTGTATTAGTTACAAGCATTCAATTCATTTTTTCCTTTTAAGGTCATTCTTTCATTGAGTTAGTTTCACACGCTGCTGTTTATGGTATCAACACTTTCTCCCTTCCTTCCTTCCTTCCTTCATGCTCTTAAATGACACTCATTTCCCAAGGACAGTGTCTGTACTGCAGTTAATTGTCATATTTGTAGCTTATCAAGAGAAGCTGTTCAGTGGTTTATTTAGTGCTTCTATTTAATGCTGTCATGCATGCTGCTTTTATTTTTTTTCTACCAAGACACTGATCTTCTCTCAGTGGTTTTAAAGGCTACTGTCTGTTGCCAAGCTAACTTTTGAATAGCCTGCCTTAAGCTTATGTTACCACTCAGGCAGTGAGCTTTTCATAAAAAATGAAACAGCTTCTTTGTTTAGAAAAGGGGAGAGAGGAGGAGAGGGGAAAAATGCTTTTTTCAGGTACAGGCTTTACCTGCAAATTCTGAGTGCAGTGAGACTGCTTCTTCCCTCACCCCACTAGCTGCCAGTAGAAATGAATTTATTTATATCAGCGGTGCTACTCTTGGATTGAAAGCCTCCCATTGTTTGGCTGAGCTGGTATTTAGTTAACACTTGAGTGCTGCCTGCGTGCAGCATATCCAACTGTGAAAATGACCATATTGCATATAACCATCCAGTCTCTCCCTTCTGAGCCTCCCTCCAACTCTAGCATGTGTGTTTGGATTGTAATATTCCATCTGTGGACTAAATATTTCTCTTAATCATACAGGATGACTTCTTTAAAAACTCAGAAGTGCATGTGTCTGTCTATATTGCTTCCAGAGCTGGTAGGCAGCATCAGCATTCCACGGCTGGCTGGATGAACCAAATTTGGAAGCAGACTAAATCTCAGAGTAGTCTGAGTCTGGATTCTTAAAATTAATGCCTCTGTCAGAAAGGGCACCCATCTTGTTCAGAGGTGCCCTTTTAGGCTTGTCTTCAGATTCCTTGCTAGCTGTCACTGTCTGTGTCTTCAAGAGTATTGCTTTTAGTCTGATGCATCACTAAATTTTTAGTGACTGCAAGAAGGTGTTGTCTCTGAAATGCCTTTGCTGGAGTGTGCAATAGGAAGCAGGTAGAAGTGGCAGTTGTAACATGAGCAACATATCCAAGCATGTCTACACCACCCTATGTATTGTGTGGGAAAAAACAAATCCCAAAGCAGCACTGACTTAAAGGTGCAGAGCAGCATCATGATGCAACTGGGAAAGTGGAGATAGGCATTTGTACACTGACCATGCTTAAACACATTTCTCCTCTTCCTCTTCCCTCCTCACCCCAAAACAGGAAAAATAGCAGAAGCTCTAGTTCTGATTAATTTGAAGATCTTTAGAGCTTCTTGATTCAGACATTCTCTTTAGTACTAACGAATATTAGTACTAGTTTAATACTGAAAGACCAGGCACAGTCGGAAAATCACTTGGGGTCTCCTGTGGCCCCTGGTGCGATAACTGTGCCGACAGCAGAGGGAGCATTAAACTCATTGCCCACGGTCAAGTGTGGGGAGTGATACCCATGTTCCTGTAATCCTTGTATGGGTAGGATGAGCTCATTAGCCTTCTGGCAGTCATCCTAGGAGAAGGACAACTCTGATTCCAAACCTGGGCAGATGGAGCTCGTTTAGCCCTGTAAGGCCTTCCATCTAAGAGGTTAAACCTCTGTCCTAAACGACTTGGCTGCCAGTGTCCAAGCTTGCTAGGCCCTGGCAGATGAACCTTAGGACTAAAGGGTGGGTCCAGCTCTGTGCATGCTGTGTCTCACCTAAAAAAAATCCATAGCACAGGCTCGAGGGTGCTATCTGCTATCCTCTTTTTATCAGTGCGCTTGGAAAAGGCGCTGATGAGGAGCGTGGGTGGAGCCCTCCCTGGATCTTCGTTCGCAAAGCCTAGCCACGACGACGACAAATACTGAAAGAAACTCACTTAACTTCCCCTAGTTTCTTGGACATTGCTGACTGCTTTTTTCCTTCAATTTTGATGGAGGTGGAATTTTTTAGAAAACATCTTGGACAATTACTCTTTTACCTAACGCCAGCATGGTTAATCTGTAGTTAGCTAAATTTTGTAGAGAAAGATACTGAAGTACTGGAGTTCCTCAGGCCTAAATAGTGCTACCATCTGCACTGCCTGCATTAGGAGGCAGAGGAAGAGAGATTTCTCAAATCCTCTATGTCCTCTATTTGAGAGCTAGGTTTCTAGCTTTTCCACCAAGATGGAACCATGAGCTTCACTCCCTCCATACCCACTCCCCCGACTCGTGTTTCTGACTCCTCTCAGACATTCTGTTGTAAGAGTAGAGAGCAAATACATCTCCTCTGTTTTCATCAAGAAATGGATGTTTAGGGGAGTTTGGTGACAGTTTCTCTCCTCATGCCCATCTGACTGCCTGCTGCCTATTTTCACAGCTTGTTAAAGGAGAACACTGTGCAGTTAATACAACAAACCCTTTTAAAGAGGCAGAGAGGAAGCAAGCAGGGGACAGCAGAGTGGGGAAAACAGAAAATCACTTTCTTCTGCTTAGTGCAGCAAAATGCTGTACTTCGAGCTGTAGAGCCTGGTTTTGGGGGGCAGAATTGAGCCAAGTGGGGAGAGTCACCAGCATGTTGCTCTTACACAAATGGCTATTTTAGCATTTCTTACACTATCAGCCAAGCTTAACCCACTGCCTTTTTTATTAGTGTGGGATTTGGGGGAGGTTATAGTGTAGGGTTTTTTGTTTGGGTTTTTTTTGGTATTTGGGGTTTTTTTGTTTTTTTTTCTTTTTCTTTGAGCTAAATGTGTAAGGAACTACAGCAAAATTATTTCCTTTATGCGTGTGCCTACATTGTGTGGAGTGACAGTATGAGGTAAGCAAAACTATGGATCTTTCGAGGGGTCTTACCCATGCAACTTCTTAATTCTAGGATTCTTGTATGTGTATATAATAATAATGTCTGAATTTCTAGCCTTTCTTACCTCTTCTAATTTCTGAAGTAAAATATTCTTTTAGAGCTTTGCTACACTGAAATTACTGAAAGAGAATATAGAATTCAATTCCAAGAGGTGTTCTCTTCGACTGCTATTGGAGCTTAATGAAAACATTCTGTAAGCAGAATGGACACTAGTTTAATAATACACTAGGATTACCATAAAATATAATCTCAAAATATTTCAGACAGGCCATAGTAATAGTAACCAGGGAAACTACTTGAAGATTTGAAAGGATGGGGGGGGCATCTAGTAGGCTTGCTTCGCTTGTACGCAGGAGAGAATTCTGGACTGTGGTTTAGATTGAGGAGGAGAACTGGTAATGAGGTATGGGGCTGATTTGTATATGTTATGATGTTCTTATCCATGGTAGAGAACTTGTATATTTTTGTAGAAAAAATGACCTTTTATAGCCAAAAGATTTTATTTTATTTCTTCTGTAATTTTTTCTTAAGTTGAGCTTTTTGGTTGATTTTTGGTTTAAGTTTTGAGTGATGGGCTTTTTTTGGTTTTGTTTTGGGGGGGGGGGGGGTTTNAGATTGAGGAGGAGAACTGGTAATGAGGTATGGGGCTGATTTGTATATGTTATGATGTTCTTATCCATGGTAGAGAACTTGTATATTTTTGTAGAAAAAATGACCTTTTATAGCCAAAAGATTTTATTTTATTTCTTCTGTAATTTTTTCTTAAGTTGAGCTTTTTGGTTGATTTTTGGTTTAAGTTTTGAGTGATGGGCTTTTTTTGGTTTTGTTTTGGGGGGGGGGGGGGTTTTTTTGTTTTTGGTTNTTTTGAGCTGGCTGAGTATTTTATTGATATTGGTGAACAGAAGCTAGGGCTGATGAGGGGAATCCTAAATCCTTGTCTCTAGGGTTACACTTTCTAATATTAAATTTTCTCCTGTTTTTATTAAACCGTGTACACACTATTAAGAGAAGCTCAGCAGTCTTTTTATTTTTTTTTATTTTTTTTTTT
>VWZO01016228.1:347389-374003 GCA_013396975.1 Bucco capensis
AGTTTTCCAGTACCTAAAGGGAGATTATAGGACAGAAGGGGAGAGACTTTTTAAGCGGTCAGACTGTGTTAGGACAAGGGGGAATGGATATAAACTGAAGGAGGGGAAATTTAGATTGGAGATTAGAAGAAAGTTCTTTACCCGGAGAGTGGTTAGGCACTGGAACAGGTTGCCCAGAGAGGTTGTGGATGCCCCATCCCTGGCAGTGTTCAAGGCCAGGCTGGATGTGGCCCTGGGTGACCTGGTCTAGTGATTGGCATCCCTGCTCAGTGTGGGGAGGTTGGAACTAGATGATCTTGAGGGTCCCTTCCAACCTGGCCATTCTATGATTCTATGAAGTTCCTCCCCACGAGGGTGGTGGAACACTGGACCAGGTTGCCCAGGGAGGTGGTTGAGGCCCCATCCCTGGAGGCATTCAAGGTGAGGCTTGCCAGGGCTCTGGGCAACCTGATCTAGTTGGGGATGTCCCTGGCCACTGCAGGGGGGTTGGACTAGATCACCTTCAGAGATCCCTTCCAACCCAAACCATTCTCTGATTCTATGTGTAAAAGCAGTGTATTTCTAGTGTATTCATTCTGTGGAGTCTTCTAATTTGTTTTTTTGGTTTTGTTTAACTCTGGCTTAGTTAGGAACAATAGTTTTTTAACTTTCCAGTATCTTACATAATAATGCATGCTTCAGCCTGCATGGAATGTAGCTTTCCATCCATGTGGAGTGACTCATTTTTCACAAATGTTGGGGTAGAGGGTTACCTCCGAAAGTATAATGCATTAAAATCTATGAATGAACTTCCTTCTAGAATCCTGATATTCTATCCTGGCATACCTTGTTTGGTCTAGACGATGCATAAAATCATACCTCTTAACAAGATTTGATAGGAAGTGCTCGAAACCTGTAAAGAGGAAGTTGAACTCTGGCGCTGCTTAAGGAAGTTTCAGTGATCGCTGAATAAAAGGGATAAAATGTCTTCCTCCTTTGTCTCCTTTTCTATACGCACAATCATTTCAAGTATGGGGGTTGAATTAAGGCTTCGAAAAAAACAGAGAGCCAGTACAATGGTGGTTCAATTTCAGGTATGCTTTGATTATCTTTATGTTCCTGGATGGAACAAATTCCATATTCTGTTACTGTTTAAAGAGAGAGCCTGGGAACTTGTGACGTTTTTTTGGGGGGGGTCTTGTATCTATCAATAAGAACTGATACAAATACTCCAACTTTGATCATACAGCCTCATAGGGCACAAGGAAACAGGCTAACTCAACCATGTAGGAGTTTTAGGTAATAGTCTCATGTGGTAGCATAATTGTCTTGCCTAGTTAACAATATCACAGTATGTCAGGGGTTGGAAGGGACCTAGAAAGATCATCTAGTGCAACCCCCCTGCCAGAGCAGGATCACCTAGACCAGGTCACACAGCAATGTGTCCAGGCAGCTCTGGAATGTCTCAGGAGAAGGAGACTCCACAGCCTCCTGGGCAGCCTGTTCCAGTGCTCTGTCGCCTGCACTGGAAAGAAGTTCCTCCTCGTGTTAATACTAAACCTCCTGTGGTCCAGCTTGCTCCCATTCCTTCTTGTCCTAACATTGGATGCCACTGAGAAGAGCCTGGCTCCCTCCTTCCAACATATTTATATTTATAAACATTCATGAGGTCTCCTCTCAGTCTCCTCTTGTCCAGGCTGAAGAGACCCAGCTCTCTCAGCCTGTCCTCCTAGGGCAGATGCTCCACTCCTTTAATGGTCTTGGTAGCCCTGTGCTGGACTCTCTCCAGCAGCTCCCTATCTTTCTTGAGCTGGGGGGCCCAGAATTGGACACAGTATTCCAGGTGGGGCCTCACCAGGGAAGAGTAGAGGGGAGAATAACCTCTGCTGGCCACGATCCTCTTAATGCATCCCAGGATGCCATTGGCCCTCTTGGCCACAAGTGCACATTGCTGGCTCATGGGCATCCTCCTATCCACCAGGACTCCCAGATCTTTTTCCCCAGGGCTGTTCTCCAATAGATCAGTTCCCAGTCTGTACTGATCCATGGGGTTGTTCTTTCCCAGGTGCAGTACTTTACATTTACCCTTGTTAAATTTCATCAAGTTTCTCCCTGCCCATCTCTCTAGCCTGTCCAGGTCACTCTGGATGGCAGCACAGCCTCCTGATGTGCCAGCCACTCCTCCAAGCTTGGGATCACCTGCAAACTTGCTGAGGGTACACTCTACCCCTTTATCCAGATCATATTTTTAGATGAAGCAAGTTTGAGTTTAGTTAAGTGACTTACTTTAGCATTTCTTGCAATAAATTTTTAGTAAGTTGGCCTTTTATTTAAAACAACTGGAACTGATCATAGAATTCAAACATCCTCTGATGCCCTGTAGGAACGTGAATAGAAGCAGAAGTGAGATAATGGTCAGAGTATCTACAATAGGAAAAAATGTCATCCAGTGCTAGAGTAGAAGAAAAAAAAAAATCCAGTTTGGGCTGGCTGGATTCAGGCACCAGGTGAACAAAAAGAGCTGAATGCTGATAGGGCCAGTCTCAAATGCAGACAGCCCAGAAGTACAAGCATAGCCTTTTTAAGGCTGCTCTGTGAGGCTTTACTTCTGTGCAGGAAATGTATGTGTTACTGACAAAACTATGTGCAGTTTTTAACTTTACTCCTCTGAAGACTGTAGTCTTAGCATTTTGATAGTTTGTCGTTCAGGTTTTGAATCAAGTTTGTTCAGGGATTGATGCTTTGAAGCGGAAACTAAAAAAGGATATAGTTTGCTGGGCTTGTTTGTTTGAAATGAAACATAAAGTTGAAGAGAGAGTTCTGTCTTTAAGTAGTTCAGTTATGCATGTCCCATCTCACTTGTTTCCTGTGTCTTTTCTCAGTTCACTGCTCCGCTATGGTGGAAACCTCTCCCTTCAGAGTGCCATGAGTGTCCGGTTCAACAGCAATGGAACCCAGCTGCTGGCACTGCGTCGTCGCCTTCCCCCTGTCCTCTATGACATCCACTGCCGCCTGCCTGTCTTCCAGTTTGACAACCAAGGCTACTTCAACTCCTGTACTATGAAGAGCTGCTGCTTTGCAGGTGATCGTGATCAGGTAATAAGCAAGCAATGCTGTCCTGAGTCTCCAGAGTTTCCATGAGTGTTTGAAAACATTACCTCTGTAATGTTTGGTGGGTTGTTTGGGTTTTTTTGTGATTCAGGAGATAAAGCAGGAGGCAGGACACATGCAGGCTTAACCTCAGAACTGTTTTGCAGCATAGACTCTGAAAGAAGAAAAATATTCACCAAAGCACGTGATAAATTTTACCTCTTGTTTTATGTGATCTGGTACTTACTTGGAAGGTGATGTTCACAAGGGAAATATTTGCAGAGGCTTTTTAGGTGCAACTAATATGATTTTAGAACCATGAGTAGATAATATAGAATCATAGAATGGTTTGGGTTGGAAGGGACCTCTGGAGGTCATCTAGTCCAACCCCCTTGCAGTGGGCAGGGACATCCCCAACTAGATCAGGTTGCCCAGAGCCCTGGCAAGCCTCATCTTGAATGCCTCCAGGGATGGGAACTCAACCACCTCCCTGGGCAACCTGGTCCAGTGTTCCACCACCCTTGTGGTGAGGAACTTCTTTCTAATGTCCAGTTTAAATCTACTCCTCTCCAATTTAAAACCATTGCCCGTTGTCCTTTCACTCCAGGCCTTTGCAAACAGGCCCTCTCCAGCCTTCTACTAAGTTTCCTTTAGGTACTGGAAAGTCACTAGTAGGTCCCCCCAAAGTCTTCTCTTCTCCAGGCTGAACAATCCCAGCTCCCTCAGCCTGTTCTCACAGGAGAGGTGTTCCAGCCCCCTGATCATTCTCATGGCCTCCTCTGGACCTGCTCCATCAGCTCCATGTCCTTTCTGTATTGAGGACTCCAGAACTGGACACAGTATTCCAGATGATGTCTCACCAGAGCAGAGGAAAGTGGCAGAATCACCTCTCTGGATCTGCTGGCCACGCTTCTCTTGCTGCAGCCCAGGATGCCATTGGCCTTCTGGGCTGCCAGCGTGCACTGTTTGCTCATGGCCAGCTTCTCATCCACCAGCACCCCAAGTCCTTTTCTGCAGGACTGCTCTCTATCATCTCATCCCCTAGCTTGTATTGATAGTGGGGATAGTTCCGACCCAGGTGTAGGACCCTGCACTTGGTCTTGTTGAAGCTCATGAGATTCACATATTATAAGGAAGCATCTTTATTTTATTTTGGTATTGCTACTAAGTACAGTAGAGGTAATCCCACAAAACATAGTGCGGATTTACAGAATTTTTCTCCTTTAATATTATACTACTGAGTCACATTATAGGTCTTTATAGTTCAGTGTTCAGTAAATGGTGATGGCAAGTGGTTAGGAAGGGATAGTTTGTTACTTCACTGAGGCAGGACTCTGTCCCTGCTACAAACCACAAAGAAATAGGTTACACAAAAAGTGACAAACAGCAGTTTGTATGATTCTAGAGGTGGGTATTGGCTTTGGACAGCTGTATGTAGTAACCACTGACACTGTTCAAGGACAAATATGTATTTTCAAGCAGTGACAGAACTAAGATTTGAAAGTTTCTCTGGTGTCAGTAGCATTCCTGTAGTTCCACTGCTTCTACTGCAGGAGGCAAAGTTGAGCTTCTTTCAGATTGCAAGTAGGAAATACATTTACATCACTAGATTCGAGTAGTATTTCTGAATTTTATATGGTATTTGGCAGAAGGAGTGTAAAAATGCAATCATGAAACCATCTTAAAAAAAATAGAATGTTTTACTGTAAAGTCTGGGCAAACACATATTGTTTAAGAAGAAAACTGCTGATGACTTGTTGTCTATTTAGTATGCTTTAAGATGACACTGTTTTCTCCTCTGCAAGTCAGAATAGACCTGTATACCCTCTGACATATAGTTTAGCTTTTTATCTGTTACTGAAGATCTAGATAAAAGCCTTTGTGTCTGTTGTGCTTTCCAACCTATTTTCTTCTGAGTATGGTGTTCTTTTAATGGGAAGAAGATGGCTATTCTGTATCAGGTTGATGTAGTAACCAGTTGGAAATCTGAACAGAAGACATTTATACTCCCTTATAAATGCTGTAAGAAACTAGTAAGGAAGATGAAGTTTAATATAGAATATTAGAGAGATGTGGAATTTGACATTTAAATACCTGCTCATACTCATCCTCTGACTGGAAGAAAAAAAAGATAATGAAGTTGCAGAAAATGCCAACATATGGTCCAACTATATATGTCTGAAGCTGTCTAGTAGTACTCAAATCCAGCTGACTGATAATCCTTAGAGACTGCCTTCTATAGAGAATCCAATTCCACATGAATCTAGGAAAAGTTAGAGTTGGAACAATACTGTAAGATACACAAGATGAATCAAAAAAATTTAGAAGGATTTTTGAGTTTTGCGCTTCTGTACAACTAGTAGGCTTTTGCTTTTTGGTGAGTTTTCTGATTGTGAAATAATGTGTACAAGACTCCCCCTACAAATCAGAATTCATTAAGAAAAAAAAGCTGTTTCCAATTTAATCGGGTTCCAGCCCCCTCTCCCGTTTAATGTTGCTGTCCTTTGCCTTAGTAAAGAATGTCTTTCGTTTGACTTCCATGTGAAGTGAGCTTCATAGAATTTCTTGCTTGTGTTTCCTTGTAGGATCAAAACTTTGTGTGGGCTCAGGCTCGTTTGGAGGGATCTAAAGATAAGAAATGTTGTGCTCAAATAGTGAGTGGCACTTGTGGTGGGAACACTTCTTCAGAAGTTTTCTTTCATTGCACCACTGGTTTTCTCTCTTTGATTTTTCTTTTCGTCTTTATTAAACTGATGACTCTATCTTCTTTTCTCTTTTAAGCTGTCTTAAGTAGTTAGGGTTTAATACTTCATACAGAGCCTAATAATTTAAAAATACAACGCTCCTGTGTTCAAAAACTGTTCTGTGTTGTCTGCCCAGTTAGTTAATCTGATAGGTTGCAGTTGGATTATTTATTTTAACCCTATCAAGAAAGGGATATCCTTAACTCATCAGTGCTTAGAATGCAGTTGCCATTAATGCTGTAAGGAGCAACATTCTGAAAAAGTCACCTGTTAACTCCAGTGATTTTTTATTTTTTTTTTTGAAGTTTAAAAGAACACATTCTGAAGTGCTTTGATGGTTTAGAGTTGTTGAAGGTATTTTGGGTGCTGAAGGTATTTTGGGTGCGTGGGTTGTAGCACAAGCTAAGTGATAAGGATCTTGGAGGATGAACAGCTTTGTTTCTTTTTGTGTCCTTGCAAACTGTTGTTTTCCTCCAAAAGCATTTATTGCCCTAGTCCTTGTGAACCTGATTTGAAAATCAGCAAACAGTATATGCCAGCATTTTTCCTAGAAATGCTATGATTGGACTTTTCTGGGTTTTTAAAACTACCAAAGCTTGAGAGGCAATGTTTTATTCACACCAATTTATAATTGCCTTCATTTGCTCCTCTCGGAACTCTATCTTTTGTCTATGTCATGAGTGTAATGACCTCATTCACATGACACTGATTTTTCTTCTCTTCGTTGGAGAGCTCTGGTTTTGGTAGGTAAACAGGTTCAAAATTGGATGCCATTTGTGTTATCAGGGACCTCACCTGACTCATACAGCTGTGGGAGGGAGAAAGAGTAAGATAGGCTAGATGGATCAAGCTGACTCTCAGCTGCCCACTCCCTCTGTTGTCTATGGAGATTTATGTGAGAGCATTATTTATCTGTCCTTCTGGTGCATGCATCAAGGCCCAGAAGGTAAAAGGCAGTTTATTTATGCACCTAACTCCCACAGACTTTGCCCTGGTGTGCACAAATGTTTGTTTACATACAAATCATAAAATGTGTGAGAATCTCAAGTTGTGTCAGGGTTCTTGAGGAGTTTCCGTTCTTCTACTTGTTTAGAATTTGGGAAATGTTGTTAGTTGATAGACTGATATGAGAAGTATCTTCTTGGATCTGAGGATACAGAAGTATTCAGGTACCCAAGTGCATTTTTAAGTGTAGGAGCCTCAGAGGTCATGGTGATAGGCAGCAAAAAAAAAAAAAAGGACCCACAAAACACAACCCCTCATCTAAACTAAAATAGACCAAAAGCTTTTCTTACTCAAGAATTGTTGCCTGTGACACAATGATGAATGCCATCAGCTCATTCCTTTTTTTCACTGTGTAGATAATGCGAGGCTCTCTAACTCTTGTAGCTGTAAAATCAACTGCCTATTGCCTGCTTTAAAAAGGCAGGGGTGGGGAGAAAGGAACTTGCACCCTGTGAAACAAACAAAAAGTGTCTTGACTCTGGCATGCCCTCAGACATTACATCACCACTCAGTCTTTTCTGTTGACATTACTCTGGTATAGGAGAGTTTCAGGAATGCACTGGTTATGGTACTGCAGACTGCTCCAACCCCTATAAAGTTACAGCCTTCATTATATTGAAGTCTCTCTGCTAAGTAGTCCTGGTTAGGGACAACCTAGTTTTCAGCAGGACAGTATTATGACATGAATGTAACGATTCCAAGAACAGGATTAGCTGTATAGATACCAAAGTTCTTATGATATAGTTTTGCATTGTCTTTGTAAAGAAATAGAACTTCTGTATTCTTCTTTGTATCATCTAAATTAAAGGCCCTTTATCTCAGGAAGTAGTACTCATCAATGTCTAGCTCTAAAAAATAAAAGAAGAAAGGGAATTGTTCTTCTGAAGTATATATTGTGAATTTCTTGTGCACAAAAGACTTCTTAATGAATAGTAACTTACTGCAGTCAGCGTTTCTTAGTATATGAAAAGCACTCAGTGTGCAAATAGGTTGCTGTGCATAGATAGAAAATCACTGTTGTATTCTGTCTTAAATTAACTTCTTCCAGGAATTATGAGGTTGTGTTTTGTTTTTTATTTTATCTAAATGGCAGTTTAAATCCCAGCTATATGAATAATATTACAGACATATAAAATTACCTACATGAGTAATTTATCTGGCTGTGAAGTTATTTCTTCACCATGGCTTTTGGTAATTGATATGGAAGGCCATACTGAAAAATGTCTCTTCAGAGTCAAGGTTATGGCAGAAGCAGCTGGGAGTTTTCTTTAACCTTCTTGTACTGGGGGCTCCAGAACTGGATGCAGTACTCCAGGTGAGATCTCATGAGAGTGGAGTAGAGGGAGAGAATCACCTCCCTCGACCTGCTGGCCACACTTCTCTTGATGCAGTCCAGCATATGATTGGCCTTCTGGGCTGCAAGTGCACACTGGGAACTCATGTTGAGCTTCTCATCACCAGCACCCCCAAGTCCTTTTCCTCAGGGCTGCTCTCAAGACAGTCACTGCCCAGCTTGTATCGTTGCTTAGGATTGCCCTGACCCAGATGCAGGACCTTGCACTTGGTCCTGTTGAACTTCATGAGATTGGCATGGGCCCATCTCTCCAGCCTGTCAATGTCCCTCTGGATGGCATCCCTTTCCTCCAGTGTGTCAGCTGCACCACACAGCTTGGTGTCATCAGCAAACTTGCTGAGGGTGCAAGGACAGGCTGAGAGAGTTGGGATAATTCAGTCTGGAGAAGTGACAGCCCCAAGGAGACCTTATTGTGGCCTTCGAGGACTCAGGAGACTTTGAGGTTTGCAGGCTTCATGTTCCTCTTAATGCATCACAGGAGAACTGCAGGAGCACACTACTGAAAGTATCACAGGGTGTGCTGCACAGACAGTATTTCTGGGAGAGCTGTTAAAACTAGGCCTTGTCTAGAGACTGAATAAGCAACTATGAATTCTGGAGGATTTTAACTAATACAAAATTTGATTTAATGTGTACTTGAAAAAGTAAAGTAACAGAAAGCCAAAGAAGACAAAAGAGAGTGATTGGGGTACATGCAGTTTCAGCCATGTATAGAAGAGTCCCCTTCATATACTTGGATAAACTTGTTGCATTCTTTGGAATGTAATAGGAATATTTTTCCTGCCATGGAAATCCACAATAAAGGTTTTTAAATTACTTTTGTTCATGAATAATACTACTGTTATGGCCTTTCTGCATGGCAAGAAGGCAGCTGTAAAAATGTTGATGGATTGTTCCCCATGATGCTTCTGTAAGCATTTAAACCTGCCCCACACAGACTTGGCTGCTTATAAGATTAGGGATTTAGGGAGTGGAAATACAGATTTTTGGCTTTGAATTTTATGTACTAGAAGCAGTTTGTGTTTCTCCATTCCGCTGTGTCACACAGCTTTTCTTTTACCAGTTCATGAGTTAGGCACACCGCTTACTGAGAAACAAAGTTTCTGTTGTAAAAAGCCTTTGGATGTACCTGCTTCATTCTCAGGCTGAGATGGAAAACTTTTAAGCTCTTTTTTTGTGCCAGTTTCAACTTTCCTGAAGAACAGTCCCAAAAAGTACATGTCACAAGCTGCTGTCCTGGCTAGTATGAAAAAAGACAGCTGTTTCAAAGTAGAAGTGTTTCTTAATATCACAATACTGTGAGCCCTAGTTGTAAATTACTCTTCAGGTTTGTAAAATATTGCACAAAGGATATGATTTGTGCCCCTGAATGTGCTACAATGCAGAAGGTAGAAGAATGTATAGGTATGCTTTCTTGTAGGTAAATTATTTTCATAACTAACTTATCCAGAACACAGTTATGTCCCAGTTATGTCTCTTCTTACTTTAGGTTTTGTCTTTGAGAGACATCAACAGGAGGTCAATAGCTTGTACGGGTGACTGCTTTTAGTCTTCACAGCCTTACTCCCTGGTTAACTGCCCTGGGGAACAAGACCTTCTTAGCTGGTAACAGGGAGAACTTCTAAAAGAAGAAGAGGCAGCCACTGTGTCTGGGGTTGCAGTCTGAAGGTTCAAAAAGGGCAGTATGCCATTGAGAGGGAGGTCCTGTACTTTTCTTGGGCTATACTTGCACCCACCTGACCCCTATAGAAGCTGGCTGAAATACATAAATAAGAAGAAATACCTTGAATGACTCATTGCTGTTTGTATGGGATTTTGCTGTTCTAGTTACTGAACCAGAGCACTGCTGTGTCACAAGCACTGATGTTAGTACAAGGGATGTAAGTGGGAACACAGCTATGGAGGAAGTCAGCAGATGATAATTAGAGCAGCTTTTCAAGCTGTACTCAGTGGGAACTCTGTACTAAAAAGCCTAGATTCATCAGCATAAAGGTAACAGAAAGATCAGGAATCACAGAGATGGAAATATTTGACCATTTGACCATTGCTTATTTCTTAATTGTTTAAGGAAATGAAAGGAGTGTTCTGCTCTGTGGGAGACTGGAGTTCTTTTCTTTTTTATTGCTCTGGTATTGCCCATCTGAACAAGCTGTATTCTCTTGCTGATTCCATGTTTGTTTGTTTCTTGTTGGGTTTTGAGTAGGGAAAAGTCTCTTCCTTCTCCATAAATGTATCCTTACCTTGTTTTCCCTCTGGTCAGTGGGTACTCTAACAACAGAAGGATGATTTGAAGACACACCTGTGGGTTTTCTACCTGCAGAAAATGGAGACTTAACACTAAATTCTAATAAAAAGTTAAATTAAATATGAAGGTGATGGTTTTTTTAACTGGAGAAAAATAGCAGGGGAAGTCTCATTTAGAGCAGTCTTGGCATCACAGAAGGTCCAGAAGCAGCTATTAAAAAAATAACAATAATTTGATTGCGTTCTGTCAAACATTTTTCGTGCAAAATATGTAGTGTATAGCAAGACCTGTGTTCATGGTTGTGATATTCTTTATATATACCAACAAGCACAGAGACAAATATCTGTGTATATGAGGTGAACTTTCTTACTTTTTCCCTTTTTTTTCTTTTTATTTATTTATAGCTTGCTTTCTTATCCCCTTTGAAATAGGAGATATTCCATGAGAAGCAGATCCTGGTGGTATTATTGGGATTTTGTTGGATTCAAGGATGAGTTCCCACGTGTTTCCTGATTTTTAGTAGAGTGTAGTTATAGTATTGCTTTGCTTTCAGTGGCTACTTACAGGGTCTCTCTTTCTCCTGTGTGTGGCTACTTACAGGGTCTTTCTTTCTCCTGTGTTTGGCTACTTAGAGGATCTGTCTTTCTCCTGTGTGTGGCTACCTGTTTGTAAAAAAAATATTTCTAGGCAGTGCATAGTTCTGGAACTCTCAGGTCTTCTTTCAAATTTGAAATTGGTCATTAGGCTTAAGAGTTCATGGAGATGAAGAGATGCCACAAAGAACAAAATAGTATAAGCCCTATTTCCTTAGGAAACCTTTGCTCCTTGGAAAAATACACAGATTTTATGTTCTTCATGTAATTGGATTCCTTCTCCAAAGTGCTGATTGCTATGAATGTCAGTATCTTTTGGACAAATAATCAGTGGTTTTTTAGACATCAGTGATACTTCACATCAAACTCTGGTTTCCTCAGTGCATATCCTACCACAGAGAAAATGTGCAAGGTAGATCTATCTTTTCATGTGCTCAAGAGAAATTACAACTTCAGCCTAGCAGACTGCCACCAATCCAGATTCTTCATTTGTTGTCATAGGAAAAAAGCAAAAGCCTACACCTCACCCATGAGTTATGTTACAGGCAATATGTGGAGGGACTGTACATCCTGCCTCTTAAAGGAGCTGTGCAAAGAACTGTTTCAAATTTGGATGCCTCTCTGCTTCTTCCCCAGTGTGTGGATTTTGTATTGCTTCAAGAAGCTAAGGGACAGCTCACTAAAAGCCAGAGGGAAAAAAAAATCAGTCTATTCTGATCTCTTCTGCACCAAGTTTTGTTGTTCCCTCTGAGGAAAGGACAGACTCAAGTGCTCCAGTGAGTGGGAATTGAGGTTTAAGAATTTCAGTCTCTTCCAGAGCTGACATGTCAGTGATCTAATATGCAGCAGCATAGAATTTGAGTCTCTCTTAACAAGCATTTTCCTGTTAGTAACTTAGCAGCAATCACCTTGCATATGGTCATCATCTGTACTGTTACCCCTAGTGTCATTTGTCCATTTATAATTATATGGTAGAGGTGCTTTTTGGGTTGTGTTTTTAAGACAAATTCTCCTACATTCTTTTTGGTCTCCCCTACATTAGTAGAACCATTCAGAAGACTTGCTGATACCTTTGGAAAAATGATCCCTGCCTCCTGATCCTTTGTCTAAGGCCAAATATCTCTGATATAGGTCATAAGTAAGAGGAAATTTTATGGAAACAGGAAATGTGGATTTCAGAAACTGTAAAATAAGGTTTGACTTAGATACAGTTTTATTGAAATACTCCATATTCAGTAGCACCTGAGGAAATGTAGCTCGTGGGATTTTGAAAGCTTTCAAACCAGCAGTAGTAAGAACAAAAATAAATTCCCCAAAGTGGTAGTACTCTGCAAAATGCAATGCTAATGCTACTGTTATGAGACTATAGCAGCAGCACATTAGATCTCCATTTATTTATATCAACTGCTGTAATTTCCTTGGGGAGAGAGAAAATGAGAAGAGTTACAGTGGAATGAGTGGGGAGCACTAGTCCAAAAGAAATTCTGCCAGATTCCTGATGACAGTTCATTTTAAGCATTTTACGTGTGCTTGAAGCTTAGGCTGGATTTGTGTTTTCTCCAGCAGCAGACTCTAAACATGCCTGAGAGTTTTCTTCCTTCTAAGGCAAACTTCTGAATCAGCAGCTGTAGTCATCTGGAAGCCTTTTCCTGTCATTGTTGCTAACAGCTAGACATAGAAGCTGAGTCTTCTCTTCTAAAAAAACTCCAGTATTAATTATTAGCAACTGTTTTTTTTTTTTCTAATTTCATGTTCATGTGAATATTGTGAATGTTGATTTCTGAAGTCCCGGTCAGATACAGCAACAAAAATGTAGACAATGAAACAGGTGGTTTTAATATTGGTCTCTTCCCCCCAGACATCTGAGCTCCTCATGCATTGTCTGGTCTGATTCAGAATTCAGCACTGCATTGATTCTTGAGGTTATGTTCTACTTGGAGTTTGTTTTGGGGAGGGCGGGGGGAAGGCAGTGCACTCTGTCACAGCCATTTACTTGTCTCTGTGAATGTGTATGGGTTTGCCTCCTACTAGCTTGCCTCTCTGATTTGGTTATCTGGGCTTTTTATCTCAAACTGAGTGAGTAGAAGGTACTCTGCTAGGAATTACATTTTGCACACCCCCTCAGGACCGAAAATCCTTGGCCACAGTTAAGGTGGAGTATAAGCATATGCAGCATGATATTAATCTACCCCACCCTGATTCCCCCTCCTTCTTTCTGTTCCTTCCTTCTAAAAAATCTGCTCCATTCCCTCAGGATTTCAGCCTTATTAACTAGGGCTTGGTGCACTTCATAGCTATTATTTCTTTGAATTTTCTAGTAGTATGGAGTGCCTTTTGCATTTTCTCAATCCTTCAGCTTTCAGCTAGTGTGGAAATCTATTGGCTTGTTGTCATACTAATAATAAATATATCGAAGAAACATTTTTGCAGATGATCATGTAAATGTCCTAGTAACGTCAGTCCAGCTGTGCTCTCCAGAGGCCATGGGTTCCCATTGTCTTGTGCAGAGAGTACTAATTGGAACCGAGTTTCTCTTTCAAATGTCGTGGAAGAGGCATGTTTCTTGCTTGAGCAGCTTGGGAGTCTGCTCTTGAAGCTTCCTCTGCCACATCTTTCTTGCAATAGCTGCAGTCATGAAGCTGTGCTTCTGGTAGTCTCTTGGTCTCTATCTAAAAAGCCATGTAATACTTCTGAGCCCGCTATCACCTGATCTTATACGGAAGGATTAAAGGAATGCATTTGGGAATTCAATTCTAAATTGTGAGAACAGCAGGAAAAAAATGTACCCCAAAAGTATCCTAATAGGGAAAGAGAGTGGAATACCATGCTGGCTGCTACAGTGACAGCAGTAAATGGCAGGTACCAAATAGTTGGATATTTTGTGTAATATGATCTATTTATAACAGTTATTGGCAGAGCTATTGAAATAAAGTTTAAATTTATATAAAATATTCACAACTTGCAGCCCATTGCTTGCAACATCAAACTTGTGTAGATGACTTTATCAATGAATGCTTTGGGCACTTACTGATGGCTGTCTCAGTTGCAAGACTAAGCCCATAAATACTTCTTCAGAACAGCTCACATCCTGAGCTGAGCTTTGTTCTGTCACATGTATTTGGTTGGTGCTAATGTCATTAGGCTAGAAAACAGTAATGGAGTTCATCTTGTCCACCCCCTCTGCAGTGAGCATCTTGAATGAGATCAGGTTGGTCAGAACTACTTTCCTGATAGTATGTTCTTGTTTGATGGGCTGTGACAGGCCAGATTTCCTAGGCAATTGGCTGTTAAGTCTTACAGGATGCAGACTGTGTTCCTCTGCAAACCAGTCTGGAAGCTGATTTGAGGAGTCTCACAGAGGCTTTGTTCCCTGTACATGATTAACATGTTTTTTCTGTGTTGTGTGCCTGTTGCAGGATATCTGAAGTGTGTCACTTTGAGGCCTGTCAGCACAGTGTTGCTAGGTTTGTTTGATTTTCTGATGTAACGTGCCAAATAACTCTTCTACTGAGGAGCTGTTAGAACATGTTTGTTTGTTTTTAAAAAAGGGCATTATGATGATAAATTCAATACACTGAGCTTTCTAGTCATTTTAGAAGTCTCCATTTTATCCCACATATCCTAGACAAGCCAGTTGCTGCTTCAGCCATACAAATTGGCAGTAAATACTAACAATTGGCAGCATCTTTATAACTATAAAAAAAGACTTCCCCCCGCCATGTAGCATTTCTTGTGTAACAAAACGTATTAGAGGTGCTTTCTTTCTGATTGTTGGGAGGTTGCCTGTGTGAGCACTAATCTGTGGTTTTGGGACAGTGGCTAGTCTGCTGTGGGCTAACATTTATGAGCAGTCAGATGAAAGGGAAACGCATATTCCTGGCACCATCAGATCAGTTTGGCAGAGGTAAGCTGAAGTGCTTGAACACGTTGGCTTGTAAAATTAGCTTTCTGGCTTGGAAAGGATAGGTCTATGAGTGATGTAGAACTAGTAAGCACAAGTTTTTAAAAGAACTTTTGTTTCATCACTGCTTCTTATCTGACAGTAAATGAGCAGAATTGCGTTCATAAGTGCTTACTCACATCCTACATCCTTAAAAGGAAGAGCAAAAAGAATCAGTGGATTGTAGTAGGAAACGAGAGGAGGGATTTTGGTGGTTGGTTATTGTACTTTTGTGCCTGGAAACATTCAAACACTGCACAAACATAATTAGCATTACAAACATATATATGAATTTGTAGCCATTTTCTTCGTGTTAGTGTATATTTTTTATTTGCTTCTCAGTCCTGTGTTACTCCAGGACTTGTCTCCTCACTGCCTGCTGTTACTTTGGCTAATGGGTTTATGTATCCCTGGAGAATGAAGTACAGAAACCACTTATATTTGAGCCAAACAAAATAAAACTTGTCTCCTATCAAAGGTTAGAAAAGGGACAGCCATGCTCAATTTTTTTACTTTTCCCTGTTCCCTCTAATAATAATAATAATAAAATGAACAACTCAACTGCTGGACTGTATTGATTAAGCAGAAGCCTTTAGTCAGTTGAGGGCTAGAGATGTGTAAATCAGACAGTGTAATGTCTATAGCAGTGTAACTGGAATTGAAATCTACCTTTGGTTCCACTACTTGTCATCTCATCTCTAATGTGGCAGAGAAATGTCAGTGAGTACAGTCTATTGGAGAAGAGATATTTGGAGACAAGGCGCAGTTTGTGGCCTCTCGTAACTGAGAGGCATGAGCTTTTTACCATGGCAAATGTCACCAGTGCATGTCTGAAGGACATTGAGCTACTTCAAATTGCATATTGCCTAAACTTCTGTACAACAAAAGAGATTGCTTATTGTTTATGCACTGTTGAAAAAGGGCAGCCTTCCATTTCTTCAGAGTAACTGTGCCCAGGAAGAAAAATGAACAATGTGATAAACAAGTTTTTTTTAAAACCATGTGAGACTTGCTGACAGTGAAAGTTTAGCTTTGGTTTTGTTCAGTATTCAAGACTATCCTTAGTGACTGACTTTTGATGCTCTTAGTAGACTGATGAGCCAGACGTGGTTGTGCTTTTGTGCAATGGACATGGCTAGCTCTCTTCTTAGGTATGTGTTTGATGGTGTTTTCTTTGGTGGTTCAGGAGATGAGAAAAAAGGATGAAACACTTTGATGTTAAAAAAAGACCAGAGTTGCAGGCTGCAAGATACAAGAGTTTGATCTAGACACACTTGTATTAAAGCCAAACAGAATCCATAGCCTTATTTAGCAAAGAAAGCTCACTTTGGGCAGTAGGCATTAAATACATGAAGCATGCGTTTGAATTTTGGTCATGCTTTTTTTGAATTTTATATTCATGCAGCATTTTTGTGCTGGTTCCTAACCCCCATTTAAGGGTAAGTTGATCAATGAGGTGCAGGGAATAATAAAAAATTATCTTGGTTTCTCATTTTTGGTTTGGAGAAACTGGATCAACAATAAAATAACTTTGTGGTAAACTGCTTTTATTTTTATTCCTAACAGTACATCCTTTCGGGCTCTGATGACTTCAATTTGTATATGTGGAGGATTCCTCCAGATCCAGAAGCAGGTAAGTTTTGGTCTTCTGGAATTTGGGTGGGATTTGAGGGGTACAGATGACTGACAAATGCTAACTTGTTTTGAAAAAGTGCTGATATCACTCAGCCTCTGAATTTAGAGTAATTCTGATGAAAGCTGGATGAGGGAAGTGTACAAATGCCTAATCCAATCTCTGGGTAACAATAGCCACTGCTATTTGAATCTTTCATCATCTTTCTCTTCTCATAGAACAATCATTTAAATCTTGTAGATGATCCGATGAAGAGAAAGAGCTGTGGCTGGAGCAGGGTGTGTCTTTACTCCTTCTTGTCTGTCAGCTCTGCTGCTTCTAAGCTGATCTGAGTTCACTGAAGAACTTAGGATCTGTTACTAAGAAATTTCATCTCATAACGAAGCTTGCAGAATGAATGATGCTCCTTACAGCTCCACAGAATTGGCCTCTCTTCCCCTCTTTCTTTCCCTTTACACCAAAACCCTCCCACTGATTCCTAATGCAGAGCAGTTATGCTCTTTTATTTTCTGGGTGGAGGAGCATTAATGTTTAATTAATTTAATTAATTAATTAATGCCCTCATTAATGTTTATAAATATGTTAAGGGCAAGTGTCAGGAGGAGAGAGCCAGGCTCTTCTCAGTGGCATCCAATGTTAGGACAAGAGGGAATGGGAGCAAGTTGGATCACAGGAGGTTTAATATTAACATGAGGAGAAACTTCTTTCCAGTGCAGGTGCCAGAGCACTGGAACAGGCTGCCCAGGAGGCTGTGGAGTCTCCTTGTCTGGAGACATTGCAGAGCTGCCTGGATGCATTCCTGTGTGACCTGGTCTAGGTGATCCTGCTCTGGCAGGGGGGTTGCACTAGATGATCTTTCTAGGTCCCTTCCAACCCCTGACATTCTATGATTCTGTGATACTGTGAGCACTATGTATGGCTAGGCTTTGTGAACGAAGATCCAGGGAGGGCTCCACCCATGCTCCTCATCAGCGCCTTTTCCAAACGCGCTGATAAAAAGAGGAGAGCGGATGGCACCCTCGAGCCTGCGCTATGGATTTTTTTTAGGTGAGACACAGCATGCGCAGAGCTGGACCCACCCTTTAGTCCTAAGGTTCATCTGCCAGGGCCTAGCAAGCTTGGACGCTGGCAGCCAAGTCCTTAGGATGGAGGTTTTATTAGGGTGTCCTTCTCTTAGATGGAAGGCCTTACAGGGCTAAACAAGCTCCACCTGCCCGGGTTTGGAATCAGAGTTGTCCTTCTCCTAGGATGACTGCCAGAAGGCTAATGAGCTCATCCTACCCATACAAGGATTATAGGAACATGGGTATCACTCCCCACACTTTACTGTGGGCAATGAGTTTAATGCTCCCTCTGCTGTTGGCACAGTTATTGCACCAGGGACCACAGGAGACCACAAGTGATTTTCAGACTGTGCCTACTGTGAGCACTATCAACCCGGGGAAATGACCACTTGTGACTCATTTCTGACCCTTTCCCATGCTGGGGCAGACATGCTAAGCAAATAGCACTTGCTCAACTCTGTGTATAAGTGTAGGAGAGGGATGTTAGAGTAAAGAAAAGCGGCAGCGTGTGTGTGATATAACAGTAGTGTTACAGATGCCACAGTTGGTCAGTGCTTAATTTGATATTGTCTGTTGCTGAGTAGGGTTTGGCAGGATGACACAGTAAGTCATAGCATGGCTTTCCTGTTGAAACATGTCACTGTGACCTTATAGAAAGGTGTTTAATCTTGACTGAAAGACTCGAGACATCAGGAAATGTAGTACTGTTTCTATTTTGAATGGCTCTGACAATTTCAACTGTACAATTGTAGTGGTATTAAGTACAAGTGAGTGCTCTCCTATGGTCTCAGGTACTTTAGCAATAGTGAGAGCAAATTACAAGCTGCATTAGAGGTAAAATGAAAATATTTTGTTTGATTTTTTTCAAAGGCTGTTAATCACAGCTGGGTAATCCACAACTGAGAGGATAACTAGCCTCTACAAAGTTTGGTTAATGGCAGGATTTTGAGGAAAACAGCATTCTAATTTTGAATTGTTTTTTTAAGCAATCCAAACATTTGATGTTGGACCCCAGAAGTCCTAAAAATGGTCCTGCTAAATATGCCAATACCTTGGCCTTCTATCTTTATGTAGGGTTTATAGAGACTTCTTCCTGCTTTCCTTTTAATTTGTATGATTACTTTTTACAGTTGACACTGCTACTACTACTATGAAATGTTACTACTACTAAAGGAATTTCCTCTTAGTTGAAACAAAGGTTACATACATTTAAGTTAGTTATTTCTGTGGAAGTTTTTATGTGGACTGTAGAATTACATTTTATGCATGTTACTATACTTACTCTGACTCCATTTATAAATTCTGGAATTGAGATTTTGGTTTTATCTGGCTGTCATGCTCTTGAAAGCTTTTCCCCAGGCAGCTGCAGATGCCAAACTTTTTTTCTCAGGCCTTTGCACAAAAAGTGGTAGCTAGAATTACCACAAAACAATGTCATGTATTCTGGTCAGCTTTCTTGTTTCTGGTTTTTGTAACTTAAGGAAGGGTGTCAGTAAACTTGCAACATTTCACTTACAAAATTAGTTACTTAATGTCACTTGCCATCAGTGGTTGCTTAATGGTTTCCGAAGATCCTGTAGGAGGAAGGTCTTATGTCTTACTGTCTTTTAACTTGAGCAGTTCTGTTACTGAAACATTTTAGCAAAACTCGTGAGCTTTGTTTTGTTAGACTTAAAGATTTGGCTTCTGTGGCAAATAATTTGTTGACCTTCCAAATCGCCTTTAATAGACTTCTTGAAGCTACTCTTTTCTTCATTCAGCTCTTCTTGAGGGGTTGTCTGCTTTGAATGTGAGGAAATATCCTTTCTTAAATCTCATCTTGTGGTTCAGAATCGTTGTTCAGCTAGAGAGGTTGCTGTGCTTCCTTCTTGGAGAAAGAGTCTTGCTGTTAGGAATGTGGAGACTTTGGAAAGCTTCTGCTTCAATGGAAAACCCCTAGTTCTCATGTTCTGTCTTAAAATAGGAGCATCTTTGAGTTTGTGATCTGAGGGGGCGGTATGTGGTCTTTAATTTAAAATATTGTGCAAACTAGACAGGATGATGTAATGTCCTGTACTGCTGGCTGCTATTTTAAATAAAAATATCTCTCTTACCGTTTTCTACCTTCAGTTGAATTCAGACATTGAGTTGCTCTAAGTATGTATGATACAACTCCTTTAAATTATATCAGCTACTTGTAACTAGCAACTTTTTTGCAAGCCTGTTTTTTTTTTTTTACAGAACTACATCCTTAACAACAATTCTGAAATAGTTTGCTTAAGTACAGGAGTGGCAAATACTAGCTGTCTAATAGTTAGCAGCATCACTACATAAAGAAAAGTAGGAAGAAACACACCAGTGAGCCAATTGCAAACATAATTCAAGTTGGAGGAATGCTGTTACCTGTGTTGGTATTTTGCAGGAAATGGAACGAATTCTGCTGGTTTTTGGCAATTATTGTAAATTAGAGGTCTCCTCCCAGTAGGTTGCCTCAGCTAGAAACTCTGCCAGCAGTTTAGTCTGGTCCAATTATTAGATAGGATTTACTTGAGGGCGGGCAGCTCTGTGAAAAAAATGTATTTCCTAACTTGCTTAGGAAGCTGTTCTGTTGAAGAGTTTTGTTGGCTGTTTGCCTCCACAATTTTACATTATTCTGAACAGGCCAGGATTTCCTATGCCAGGAGGTTGGTTGCTCTTTTACCACCTTTTGTCCTTACTTGAAGATGGAATAGCTTGTTCATTTTCCCACCTTCTCCAGCCAAGTACTACCCAGTTTTCCACTGTGCTTCAGCAGTAATTGCTGACTGTTGGGAGAATTTGTTAGCCAGTTTCCTCTTTAAAGTGTATATCCCAATTTTCTTCTGAGGCAGAGTTTCTAGCAAAATGAATACATTAGTCTGGTGGAGGAAAAGCAGTCCTGAGTTTCCACAGCTTTTTCTTGACTCCCAAGGCAAGCTAAAAGTGAGAGGAGATATCAGCTCTGTGTGACCGGTCCAGCAAGGCTGTTAACATAGAAGCACTTCAGGCAGTATTTAAACTGAACTCGTATAAACATGGTCTCTTAGCTGGTAAAGAATCCCTGTTCAAGACAGAACCTAACATGTCTTGTGGGGTAATAGAGGGCTTCCTAGACTAAATGTTTTTCAAAATGGAATTTACATTCCTCACCCACTACTCTGAATCATCTTTGCAACTCAGAGCTTGTCTCCTGCTTTTGAATTATTGCTCAAAGATGCTATGGGAGGGCTATGATACCTGTTTGCAATTGAGAAGAAAGTTGGGGATCCTACAGTTTCTGTGAACAGGCTGTCACCAGGCTTTAGAAAACCTTCACTAAATCAGAACAGTAAACTGAATTTCAAACCCTCTTTTTAATTCTGTCTTTGATTGCAACTGTTGACAAGAAAGGACTTGTCATTGTGGTCCAGTTACTAAACGAATTGCACCAATTTTCAGCAGATCTAATGCAATTTTTTTTCTTCCCCTTTTTTCCTGTTTTTGGTCATTGTAATTGCAGACACCTCTTCAGGCTTGAAGAATCAGCAACAGAACTTTTAACAACATTTGGACAGGGTTATCTCATTGGAGACAGCTTTTGGTTTAAGTTCTCAAAGCTCCAGGCTGTTAAGTGAAGATGAATAATAGATGATTAAGTGTTTCTTACTGTCTTTAGCTATTTTGGGGATTTTTCTATATGGGCACATGTGCATATATGCATACCAATTGGGTTGGGGTGGGGGAAGCCATCTGGCCCAGTGGGGAGCATGCTCTGGAAGGTTTGTAGTTTTTAAAAAAATTGATTTTTTTTCTGAGATGTGGTCTTGGGACATAAACTGTTTTACTTCTAGGACTGTAGTTTGTCTCTTGCTTCAGATCAGTGCTGACCACAGTGTGCCAATGAAACAGTTATTTGATTACCAGAATGGGTAAGTGGTGGGCAGTTTAGAAGAGATTTTTGTATTCAGTGGAATTTAGACTGATTTCCATGCCATGTGGATTGTAATACCAGCAACCTGTGGACATGTCCTGGCTAGATAACATCTATCAGAAAACAAAGCAGTGTTGGGTGCTTTGTAGTGCTGTAGCCAAGTGGAAGAAGATTCAGCATCCATGAGTGTTTCTCTCACCAGCCTTAGCATGTTTGATACCTAATTGAGTACTAGAAGGCTGAAGGTAATACTGAGCACTGGGAGAGGCTGGAGAAGCTTTAGTCCCCAGCAACCAAAGCTCCTACCTCTATTGTACTGAATGTGTTTGTAGCTATCAGTACAAAATAAATACACAGGCAAGTGGTTTTCACACCACTATTTAAAAAGAGGGGAGAAAAAACCCTAACCCCACACCCCAAAAAATCCACAGCTATCAGCTGTGTGATAATTTCACTAATTTTATTCCCTTCATGTTCAGAAAGCATAGTTGATGATGGTAGTTCACATGGTTCCAAAAGCATTGTAAAAAACATTGTGACCTGTGCAGTTAAAACACACCAAAAGACAATCTCTCAGACCAGAAGGGGAGACAGTGGAAAGGGTGTGCCCAACTTTACTTCTATAGTAATTTTCTCTTAGCTTTCATCCTGTTGTTCAGATCTACTGGTGATAACAGTGGTGTGAGGGTTGGTATAGATAAGGCCTAGATAGATATGACAGATGCTTAGCAGCAACAAAAGAAGGGAGAAAATACACATCTAAAATGGGTACAGCTTTCTGCATAGTCTTTAAATGTCTAAATATGAATTTTTTTCCTTGGCTTTTGCAACCTCTGCACAGGTATAAGACCACCACAGGGCTGATTCTAGGTCTAGGCACAGCAAAGCAGGTGATTGCCTGGAAGAGCAGATTGCCTTAGGCAGATGCTGACACCAGCCTACTGCTCCCTGTGCTTACGCCAAAGCTCTCCAAGGACATCCTGATCCTTTCACCTGGACTAGGAGGTGGAGGGTGGGTTTGAAGGTAACAAAGAAACCAGTCTGCAGATGGAGCTGGAGCTGCTTTCTTATGGGAAGACACTCCTTTTAACTTTCTTTTGTAGTGGCAGTAGTACTAAGATGGAATCCCTTGGTGCCTTCTCCAAACTGTCTCCTCTTACCACGCCGGGAAGAGAAAGAATCTTGGCCAATCCTTGATGTTCTCACCCCGTATTTTAACGTGACCAAAGTCAGTTTTGCCTGTGCTGCTGAGAAACCTTGAAGATGCTCTGGCTGCTGCCAGAGCTGGAGTCAGATTCCTGCTACCACTAGAAGGGATGCTGCAGGGCCCCTGCAGGGCTCTGCGTATTTGCTTGCATTGTGCTGTGCATTTGCTTTCCAAACTGTGGTATCTCTCTTCCATTAGCACAGCATGACCTCATCGGATTCAAATGCAGGGCAGTGGTCTATGGTCTAAATGTGTCCTGGATTATTATTAATGAAAACTAAATTAATTTAAAATGAGCTTTCTGCTGTAGTGCCAAGTACTACAGTGAAATGGTATGCTATGGCACACTGGCAGCAGCTGCAAATATCTGGTTCTTCTCAGGAGTTTTCAGCACTTGGAGTAATTCACAAGGCTTGTATGAAGTTATGAAGGTCTGTGGAACATCTTTCTACCTTATATGAACAACCACCAGGACTTCTTTTTCAGTGAACTAGATAGAAAGGACTTCCTAATGAAGTCATTTAATTCCTCCAGAGCCAGTGAAGGATTGTTCCTTATCCCACGAAGTTTTATGGTGCTGTGACAGGTTTTTTAAAAAATATTTGGAATAACACAGCTTCCATTTGCTTAGAGACTGTTCCACATTCTGAAAGGATTTCTGCACTAGGGTACTTTCCCTGGTAATCTGTCACTTCAATTTTTTCCTTATTCTTCAACTAATTCATTCTTACAGGGTTTTTTTAACACTGCTACACTGCTACGTGTTGTGGAACTTGTGCATGAGAACTCAGATTGCTGTCCAAATATCTTGCTCTCCTTCATGGTGATTTACTAGTGTTCTTTTGAAATATGTTGGTATATACCATCCAGTATGTTCTCAAAACATGAAATGTCATCTCATTTGCATAAATATTTCCAAACCAGCATAATTAACAAGGATTTCATTAGCATAATATTTAAACCATAAAATAATAAAGCAAACCAAAAAATAATCACTTGGGCAACTTAGTAGACATCTACTGCTTGAAAGCATGGTATTATTCCTTTCTTCTGTCTGTATCAGAGCTTGTAGGTAGGCCTTGTGTTGCCATGTTCTTGTCAGAATTTTGTAGGGGAAATCTGTTTTAAAATGTACACTTCCGTTTTAGCCTTTTATCAGTTATTTCTTCCAGTTGGTCAGCTACAATAGTAGGTTATTATTTAAATATTTTGGGGGGGACTCGTTATTGCTCCTCTTTGGATTACTTATTTGCAGGGTGTAGAGGAAGAAGGATTTTCTTGACATTTCACTTTTATTTGTTTGCTTTCATTTGATAGACAAACTATTGAACTGCACAGTTATTAAACCACTTGAAGCACAACAATTTTTGGAAAGTATTGCAAAACTAGTTAGTATGTCTTTGTCTCTTCCCTCTAGTATTATTGCTAATAACATATATGTAAGCTAATGGCTTCTGTATAAACACTGCTAATATACGTGATGGCTATCTAACACTATAAAAGCTGCCATGTTAAAACAGTTGCAGGACCTCTGCATGTCACTAAATTCAAAAGCAAACAAACAACACCTCTGTCTCCTTAAAAAAAAACCACCACACACACACAAAAAAGCGCCCCAAACCTCAGAGACAAAATTTGAGTGTTGTTGGGATAGCAGAAGTCAATTCTGTAGGGAAAAAAATACAAATAAAAATACCAGTTTAAGTGAAGACAACCAAAAGAGATAGAAATTATTGCATGCAAAAAAGGAAGATGGCCTCAGGAATTTCAGCATTTTATGGCCAATTTCCGCTTAATGTACAAATGTAGATTTGGTGTGTGGGTTTTTTTTAGTTGGGATTTTTTTTGTGTTTGGTTTGGGTTTTTTTTGCTAGCAGACATGAGCAAACTTAACTCACACTGTGAGATTGCTAGAAGCTGTATGGCTGCAACTAAGCTTCTATTGAGAGACCAGGGGGATTCCAGACAGGTCTGGACACAGGCATATGTCTGCTATGCAGATATTCATGTAATATGATACCAACCTAGGGCTGCTATAAAATGGACTGCTGTCAGGGTGAGGATGTATATCACCTAAGCAGATAGGAGCAGGTAGACTAAAATTGCATCAGGCCCTTAGGGGTTGACCTAAAATGAGATTCTCATGTTTACAAAAGAGTCAGAGGTTAGGCAGACAATGAGCAAAGAAAGAATTACAAAGGAGAATTTTGCTCCAGTGACTGAAGGCAGAACTCGTCTCTGATTTTATAGAAAAAACACAAGTGTACCCAAATAAGAGAATGGTTCCAGGTAGCTCAGTCTCAGTGAGGTTTCAGTAAACATATTTAGAAGTTAACTGGCACGGTAGTCTCACTTTCAAGCTTTCATAATTTTAAATGAACCTTTGTGGTACTTATGAAGTCTGTAAAATGGCTATGCTTTGTGCTCCTTGGAGTTCCTCGCCGTCTCTTTTCCCTTCTTCAGGTACATTATCTTTTTGTCCCAAAGTGCCATAAGACTGCATTTTGGGCTGCAAAAATTCATTTGTGCAAGCAGAATTTTCACTTTCAAGAAGCAGTGAAAAGATCTGTCTGCAGATTTCTAGGAGTTGGATGACTCCTCATTTCTAAATCCTTCTCATGATTTGTACACCATGTACATATCAACCTGGTCTTCAAAGTGTAGTTATGACGAGTGGAAGGGGTAAAGTACTTTTTCTGAGAGGAGAGGAGCTGAACACAAGCTCACTAGCTGCAGTTCTTTATCATTTGTGTAACCTAACAAGTGGAAGGTGATGTAGGAATGCCTTTTTTTTTTTTCTTTGTTGTTGTTTTTTTTTTTATTGACCCTTCTATCTTAGTACTCTTCAGTGTTAATGCAAGTTTTTCTTCAGGAACTGTGCATTGCAGGAGAGCTGTGATTCTCTGTTTTAGAAGACAAGCTGTTCAACACTCATCTTGGGGCTTAGACCAGCAGCTATTTCAGCTGAAAGAGCTCCTGAGGACAAAGGAGGATAGCAAACATCTTCAGCAAGGAGAACATAAGAGCAGTCTTAACACTAAACAATTAAACTTTTAAGTATCACAAGAGTCAAATTATTTTAACTTTCTGTAAGGTGTGCTTGCAACCTTTAAAGCTGTAAGTAGCAGCATTGTTTTCCTCTGAAGTTGTTTTCTGTTTTTTCTTCCCCTCTTCTAAAGGTTTTTTCTTTCACTGAAGATGTTGATCATAATATATTGATTGACACTTGTTTATTAGATACACAAGTGTGCTTTCTAACAAATTTATGGGTTTAATTATGTGAATCTAAAAAAACTACTGTGTGACAGTTTCTTGCCTTCGTATTATGGCCTTAGTAAGAGACAATGACCAAGCAGAAAAGTTGTCTGGCTTCTGTTTTCAGTTTTATCATTAGCACAAAAGCATTCCATTTCAGCTAATTCCCTGCCTTGTGACAAAGAATGATATAACCCCCTGGTCAGATGGGTTATTTCAGGTCCCTCTCTAAGCTTGATTCACAGAAATAGGAGTTGTTCTAGAACTCGGTTTAGGGAAGGCTGTACTAAGACCAGCTGTAATGAAATTAACTCAGGTTTGTAGCACTGAAGATTGCCTCCTTTAGATTCTTACCCATCAGACTAGAGTCAACTGTGATAGTAAAGAATTAGCAAGTTAAAAAATAAATTAAAAAAATAAGAGTATAGCTATTAAAAAAGTCAACCTCTCTTTGTCTCTGCTTCAAATCTACAGATTGTGACTAGTGTCATGCCTTAGGCACTATGGTTTCACTGGTGATTTCATGAAATATGTATGTTGTTCTTAGTCACATACTTGTCATATTAGGTCAAAAACCTTCATTGTTTGTTTAGATAGT
>VWZO01016228.1:374286-403773 GCA_013396975.1 Bucco capensis
GCGCTGATAAAAAGAGGATAGCAGATAGCACCATCGAGCCTGCCCAATGGATTTTTTTTATGTGAGACACAGCATGCACAGGGCTGGACCCACCCTTTAGTCCTAAGGTTCATCTGCCAGGGCCTAGCAAGCTTGGATGCTGGCAGCCAAGTCCTTAGGATGGAGGTTTTATTAGAGTGTCCTTCTCTTAGATGGAAGGCCTTACAGGACTAAACGAGCTCCATCTGCCCGGGTTTGGAATCAGAGTTGTCCTTCTCCTAGAATGACTGCCAGAAGGCTAATGAGCACATCCTACCCATACAAGGATTCTAGGAACATGGGTATCACTCCCCACACTTTCCCGTGGGCAATGAGTTTAATGCTCCCTCTGCTGTTGGCACAGTTATCACACCAGGGGCCACAGGAGACCCCAAGTGATTTTCAGACTGTGCCTGAGCCTAGTATGACCTAGCTGAATTTGGCCCTAATAATGCCTCAGGAGCCCTGCTGTAATTTTTGTACATACTTCTGCATTGAATCAGCTCAACATACCTTTCTGTGGCTTCCGGAGGAAACGGGACTCTTGATACGATCCAGGATAGGTCTTGTCCAAATTCTCTAACAATGTACAATAGTTTTAGAAAGTTTGTGCCTTTTTGTGTGGGACGTAAAGAAGTAACAAACTTTATCAGCTTCTGAACTTTCCTTCTTTAAGGAGAGACAGCCAAAATTATTGTGGGAGCAAGGCAGAAACTTTTGTGTCATTTAGCAGAGGTTGAAGTTGGGAGAGGAGGAGGATTAGGCTACACTAATGCACTTTGCATTCTGCTGAATATTTTTTCTTTAATTTTTGCTACAATTTAGGTCTATCAGCAAGATGAAAGAAACCAGAACAATTTAATTTTTAAGTAGGATAACTGCGGCTTTTTTTGTTATTGAATGACTTCATAAAAGACTTAACCTGTATGTGGCTATAAATGAGTTCATTTGAGCATCAGTGAATGCTTTAGTCAGCTACAAGTTTACTGAATGAACTTGCCCTGCAAAAAATGTTTCAGTAGTTTGCAACTTATGGATAAGAACTGTCCCAAAACCCTGGGACACTTGCATTACTGCTACTATCAGCATTTGGTTTCAGATTGTAGATGATCTTTCCTTCTCTTCTGTCTTCCACTGGTACTTTAGTTTTGCTTTTTTAGGTTTTTTTTCTCATTTGTGTCGCTCTGACAGGTTTGATAACAAATCTACCAAATACAGCAGGCTTTGAACAAAATTGCATTGAACAGTCTTAGCAGCTCACTGAACTGATTTTTCAATTTCCAGGCAGTCAAACTGCCACTGTTTAACAACAGTTTGGCAAAAGGCGCTTTTTTTTCCCCTTTGGGAACTTGATTTGCACAGCCTAAGTTCTCCCTTTTGGATCTTAGATCTGCTGACCCTTCACCCTATGAGTCCTTCCTGCATGAGTGTGCTTAGACTGGTGGATTAGCATTGGTGTAAGCATCCCCTGTGTTGCTTTTGTGCACTTCTGCTAAGGTTTTGGTGGGGTTTTTTTGTTTTGCCTAGTGATTAGAAGGTTAGTTTGATTAAGGCTCCAGTCACAGGTTGTGTAACTCTTTCAAAGACACCTCTGCTTGAATGCTTCCTTAGAAGAGAATGCCTGTTGTGTGGCATTATGTGCAGTGGAACTTGTGTGGCTGCTTTGAAGGGGCTGAATTCCCCAAATATTGCAAGCTAGAAACAAATTAAGGGAAAGACGTTCAATCTATTAAGTTTATTAGTGAGCCAGAACTTCTTACCCTTCTGTTGTATGCCATTTTGTGTGTTGTCTGAGGATCAGGTTGTTTAAAGGCTCTTACCCTGTCTGATCTGCATGACTTCATTCTTGAAAGGTACTGTTTTAGAGAACAGCAGTTTGCAAGTGACCATACAATGAGGGTTGTTTCTTCATTGCAGCTACTTCTCCAGATAGACTGGAGGGATAGTAAGTGCCACTAACAGAAGGTCAAAACAGGAAAACACCACTAGCAGTTCTGAGAGGCTAGTGACTGCATTAAAAAAACAGCTGGAAACACATGTCCTTCTTTTGCATGGCTCTTTCTCCCACATAAATGCTTGGTGTAATTGCTTGAAGAAGTTGAGATGACAAGAGGTAGAGCCATAAATAAAAACTATAGTTAGGGGTTTTTGTTGTTTGGGTTTTTTTAAGTTTTCTTGTTTTGTTGGGGGTTTTTTGTTGGTTTAATCAGTTCTCTAAGAAGTGTCCTTCCTTGTACTGACCTTCAAGTGTCTTCTAAAAATCTTTCTGGAATTAAATCACAGAAGAGAACTTCACTGTGGTTTGCTGGTATTACATTCCCCGCAACTGTAGAAGCTCTGTGATGAATTAAAACTGTTGATGCAAGTAGTTGCTTGTCTGAGCCCTTAATTTTTAGACTAGCTGGCCTAAATTTAGTACTTCTAGAAGTGAAGAACTGATAGCACCAGCATCAAGGCGTGATACAGACGAGCCATTCAATAATTCCACGTGCTTCTGCCAACACACTTGCTATTTTAATGCTGATTGGAAATGAGATACAAATTCATCTCAGGCCTAGCCCTGCTGAAATGAATAGTATTCACAAGAATGACTTTGACCTTTGTGGTTATGGTTTTCTTGCTTTAGTTTTATTTTGTTGTAAAGCACTTGCAAGAATATAGTTCAGTAACTCGTTGGTTTAGCATTTGATTTCTGGTAGGACTGAGAATACAATGGATAAGGTGAGGGCAGGGGGATGTGAATATTGAAGTGAGGAAGTTTCAGAAACCTAAAATAAGACTCAACAAGCTCATTTATACAGCATACTAGAATCCTTGACTCTAGACAGTGTGTTCTGAACACATTAAGCCAGATGAATTGCTCATTGCCCTTCATTTCAGAAACCTGAACCTCAGTAAAATTGTATGGAAAAGCACAGCTGTGAACTAAAATTATCATTTGCAGCAAGTATTTGCCACAAGGGCTAAAGCAATATAAAATAGTAAAACACCACTTTCCCCTCAGTTAAGTGTGAGACATTGGGATGTGCTAGCAGGAAAACAAATTGCATTGCAGGAGAAATAAATGAGGCATTCCCTTTGATGTGTGGGGCTTAGAGAAGGGCCAGGGAGAATTGTGCCGTTAGAAGACAGTTCCAGAAAAGCTAAAATAGATATAGTGTGCAAGGATTTTCAGAAAGAAATACTGTTTTGTGTTGAAAATGGAATACTGTGTAACTGAGCACAACTGTTGTAGGTCTCATTTGTTTAAAAATCATCAGTATATCAAAGATAGCAGAGTCAATTTGCCCATGTTGCTATGGCGACAGATTAATGTCATTGTGGCTAGCTGCCTCTGCCTAATCAGATAACCTAATCTAGCTGGGTTTAATTATTCTCATGCTACAGGTATAACTTTTTTTTTTTTTTAATTTGGGGGTTTGCCACCATGGAATACAGACAGTTGAGAGATGCTCTCTTTAGTATCTCTGCTGAAGTAAAGAACCAATTTTGTACTTCCCTTTTCTGTTATTGTTCCTATTTTTATATCTGTACTCAGGGCATCAGTGAGTAATATTCAGCTCCTTAATCCTCTGAGAGAGAAAGAACTTCATGATAGATTGTTGCAAAAGTGGGATGGTTTGCCGAATTATTTTCTCCAATTTGCTCACATTCTTCCTCAACATGGCATCAGTCAGAGGATAAGAAAAAGGCAAAAGCATTCCATTTCCAAAGAAACCCATCCACAGAGTGCATTGGACCAGTTGCTGATAGTTTAAATACTTCCCAGTTCCGCCAAGGATAGATTTCAGTCTGATTTCTTCCTGGGACTCTGGCAGGCTCTTGCACTGCCTCATAGCAAAATGTCTAAAAAGTAGGAATATCAATCTCCAGAGACGTCTGATCCTGTACAAAACAGCTATTCAGCCTGAATTCCCTCATATCCTCTTTATTATTTATTCCTTCTTTATAAACAAAATTTGTCTGAGAAGGGAAAAGCCTCACTGTGGACTCTTTGTAACTATGTTTTCAATATTTAACACTGCTGCATTTTCTTTAGTGCTTGTAGAGTGGGCAGAAAGATCTGGTAGCACTAACAAGGATGTGGAGTTTCTCTGTGCATACTTCATGTACCTTTTTAGATGACTTTTCATTATAAAAGAGAGCTTTCCCAGAGGGACTTCAGAGCAGACTACTCTTCTCCATTTATATTGTCTTTAGGAAGTGGAGCATGGGAAATACACAAGATGAAGAGAGATTCTTTCTGTTCTCTTGATTAATTCAAAAAGGTTAAGTATAGTTGGTGGAAGTCTGTACATAGTGGGCTTAGTTTGATGTTTGTTATCTTTATCCAAACCAGACTCTTGTCTCTTGAGCAATGACTCTAGTAAGTGCAGTGCTTGAACCAAGCAGTGGAGACTGTCTTCATTCTGGTTTCAAGTATTATATTAATGATATTTACTGTAAGAGAATTTGTTGAAGTACTGCAAGTAATAAATAGCAGATAGACCTTGATATTGAGTCATGTTCCTTGGAACAGACTAATGTAATTAATGTAATACAGTATAAAATTCATTTTGCTCTGAAGGGCAGCTTGATGATTGCCATTGTCCTGGTTTTGACTTAGTTTTTGTCCTAGTAGCTGGTGCAAGTACTGTGTTTTGGATTTAGTGAATAATGTTGATAACACACTGATGTTTAGTTGTTGCTAAGTTAGTGCTTATCCTTCGTTAGGGACTTTTCAGCTTGTCATGCTCTGACCATGAGAAGGCTGGAGGGACACAAGAAGTTGGGAGGGGGGCACAGCCATGAAAGCTGATCCAAACTGGCCAAAGGAATTTTCCATACCGTATGACATCATGCCTAGTATATAAACTGGAGGGTGTTGGCCAGGAGGGGCAGATCACTGCTCAGGGATTGGCTAGGCATCAGTCAGCAGATGCTGAGCAATTGCATTGTGCATCACTTGTCTGTCTTGGGCTTTATCACACTGGTTTTGTTATCTTCCTTTTCATTACAGTTATTATTATTACTGTTTTATTTTTATTCCAATGGTTAAACTGTTCTTATCTCAACCATGAGTTTTACTTGTATTCAATTCTCCTCCCCATCCCACCAGGGTCAGGGAGAGGAGTGAGTGAGCAGCTTCATGATGCTTAGGTTAAACCATAACACCATTCAGAAAATGGTATATTTGCAGCCAGCTTTAATTTTGGAATAGTGTCTCTTTCATCTACATAAATCATATGTGGAAGTTCTGTTAACCATAAATTACAGAGGATGTAAAGTAAAGGCATTCAAGTTTGGGAGAATTCCAGAGTAAAGGTTACCTGGATGTCTTAAGTTTGGCTGTGCTGAACAAGTAGCTGCAAGTTATTTTATTTTGTTTTACTTCCAATATTAAAGGTGTATGATCTTACTGTACACTGTTGAAAATCTCTGTGAATACAGAATTACTAGCACTCTCATGGGCTTTTTTTATACTGCTTGTCATGGTAGTGCCAGATTATGTTGCATGTGCTAACTACACATCTGAGATGAGTGCTGATTATCCCATTTACACAGGCAAAACACTTTCTGTTAGTGCTTTTGTCTACTTGGAGCAAAACTTGACAAATTTCTTTTGGGAAATGAGTTAGATTTTCTTTGCCAAAGTCTATCCCAGAAGGGCAACCAAGTATAGACAGCTGGCATAGAATTTTTTTTCCCCTGAGCTTGTTAACATGGTAAAACAAAAGCATGACTGAAATCAGATATTTTGTAAGCAGAATGTTAAGGTAGATTTGTGGATAAGCTACATGGTAGCTCTGCTTATAGTACTGTTCTGCATCATACAGCCATTAACTACTGATCTAGAATAAAGTGGTAGTGGTTGTCCAGTGAATGCCTTAATGATATTGCCCCTGAATCTGTGAGTAAAACTGAGAAAGGTGAGGACATCCAACTATTATGTTTGCTATGGTTTACCAGTTTCTTAAGGGTATTGGTGCTTTGGGGCTTTTCCTTTTCCTCTCCACACCAGGAAAATTGAGGTAAGGCTAGATGGACAGGGCAGTCAAGGCTGTTGCTGTGGGTGAAATCATTACACTTTGCAATGTTACTACTACCTATCTCCAATTCAAAAGTAGCTTTCAGTAAAACTCTTCTTCACCTATCCCCACTAACTAAAACTGCTGCTGTGTCCTTAGAGGATGTTGGATGCTTTCTTTCCTTCACAACTTTTTCCTAAAGGGAGTAGCTCAGCTCTGCTTTTTGCCTCCATACATTCAGCTCCCTGCCTGCTAATCAGGTGTGTCTGACTACATAGCTGGGTGAAATGCTACTCTACATCACTGGCACAAGCAAATCTAGTTTCCCAGGAAACAAGTGCCTTCATTAGTGCTAAGACTGTATTGCAGGAAACAAACTGTTCTTACCATTCGTGAGTAAGCATCCCCTGCCACATAAAAATAGAGCCCTGCAATTTGGGAGAAATTATTGCACAATGAAATACCGAAATGAAGGATAATCTGCTGTGTGAAAGCTTTTAATTTCTGGATGGGTGAAGTAGATGCAGGAAGAACCCATTTCTTAAGGGGGAGAAAAAAAAAACCCTCATCTCTGGAATACTTGTAATCATGGTCTGAGGGGTGAAAATTAATAAAAGCAATCTGTAGCTTGCAGTTGTTCTGGGTACTTGTGCTACTGTTCTGTTTCAGATTCTATTTTATTTTTTTTCCCTGTAACAGATCTGGAGTCCTTACAAGCAGCCTGACTGCACAGGAGATCTGGATGGTAGAATCGAGGATGATTCGCGTTGCCTCTACACTCATGAAGAGTATATCAGTCTTGTGTTGAACAGTGGTAGTGGTTTGTCCCATGACTATGCCAACCAGTCAGTCCAGGAAGATCCACGGATGATGGCCTTTTTTGACTCGCTGGTGCGCCGGGAGATCGAGGGCTGGAGTTCTGACTCAGACAGTGACCTCAGCGAAAGCACAATCTTGCAGCTCCATGCAGGAGTAAGTGAACGTTCTGCTTACAGCGAGTCAGAGTCCTCTGCCTCTTTGCATCATTCCCCACCACATGTGACTGAAGAATCTGATGAAACTGCCTATAACTTAAGGGCCTTAAGATCAACTGAATCCCCCTCAGCCAGAGAAGATGTGACTTCCCGTCAGCAGAGGCTTTCTGCACTGAGAAAGTATCAGGAAAGACGTCTCCTAGCCCTTTCCAATGAGTCTGACTCTGATGATAATACCTGTGAGGCAGAACTAGATACAGACCTTTTCCCACGGCCACGATCCCCGAGTCCTGAGGAGAACGAATCTAGCAGTTCCAGCAGCAGTAGCAGTACAGAAGATGAAGAGGAACTGAATGAACGACGCACATCAATGAGACAACGCAATGCACTGAGGCGCCGACAGAAGGTGCAAAAGGAGGAAAGGACTAGCACTAACACAGAGAATGTGACTCCCTATATAGGTGAGGACATCTATGATTACCCTCAGATCAAAGTAGATGATCTTTCTTCTTCTCCAGCTTCTTCTCCAGAAAGGAGTTCAGCCAACAAAGAAGTTCTCAAAGGAAGGACATCTCCTTGTTCAGATAGTGAATCGGTGGAAAGAAAGATTTATAAAGCTTATAAATGGCTTCATTATTCTTACATATATTCAGCTAGTAAAGATGGTGAATCCTCCAGAGGAGATGGAGAGAATGACGAAGGGAAACCAGGAACTAGTGCAAGGCACAGCACAGCACGCTCACTAAATAAGGAAGATGCAAGGAACTTGAGTTCAGTAGTTCCTCAAGGTTCCCCAGCTCTTTCTACTGAAAGTCACAACAAAGAAACTAAAAAAGAATGTGGTTTGATAGAAAATTCTAGTAATGGTCAAGCTCATGAATGCGACAATCAGCGGCGGATGGAGGATCAAGAAAACACACCTGAAGGCACTAGCAGTGGAGGTATAGAGCATACTTTTGAGACTAAAAAGCTCAATGGAAAAGCTAACTGCAAAGGGCTAAATAGTTGTACTGAAGAACCTTGCATTCAGACTGCAGGACTTGTGGAACAGAAAAATAGTCAGAACTGTCAACCAGCATCAAGCCATCACTCACTGGTCCCTCCATTCTCCACGATTGCCATCTGTAGCTTGTCGGGTCACTGCTCCAGAAACCAGACTGATGACAGTGAGGAGAGGAACCTCGACACCTCCTGTGTTAACCACAACAACGGCCACTTGCATCTTCGCCCTTCATGCTTCAACAACGGACAGAGCTTTGGAGAGCAGGAGGCTGTGACACAAGGACTACAGGCACACTCAAATGCTGATAATGGCAACCTTGTACAGATGGGTGTGACCTTGCATAAAGACTGCTGCCTGTCTGAAATGGACTCCAACAGCTACAGTGTGAGCATGAGAGAAGATACTGCCGACTTGCATCCGACAGGCAGCGAGAGCACTCAGTCTCTCGGAGGACTGAAAAGACATAGAGCTGAGTTGGAAGATGCAGATTCAGAAAGTTCATCCTTAGAAAAGAAGTTAAAAACATGATAAATGCAAATGTCTGTCGTAGTGTGCACTCAAAAAAAAAAAAAAAAAAGAAAAAAGAAAGTATTAAAGGCACATAGAGCTTGGGTCTGAAACGGTGCATTTCATTCTCCATTTCATTCTTCAGTCGGTCTGGTTTAGATTGCTGATGGTTCATGCTGTATAAAAATCCAACTTACTCCTTAATGGGACTGAGTCTAGTGTATGCATACAAGGTTCTGTTTAAAAGTAAATCCTTATTAAGATGGTTGATTGAATTATTCTTGTGTGAACATGTGTCGTTTGTTCTGCCAGCCAACCGGAAAGACTGCTTTAAGTTTTTAATTGTTCTTCTGAGAAGAAATTTTTCCGTACTGACACTTATTACACATTACTGGCTGAAAAACGATTCAGTTGGATTACACTGGTGGTAGCTTGGGGTGTGTTCCCTGGTGAGAAAAACAGGGAAGAAGCCTTTCTGGGTCCTTTATTCTGCTCCAGAAACTAAAGAAATGCAACCATTAGGCAGGATATTTTTAGAACTGACTGTTATCTTTAGAGATGATGCCTCATAAAGCACTTGCTTCTGGTACAGTTCAGTGACATTATTTTTATGCCAACAGAAAAGCATAGGAAATGAGCCTCTTTCCAAAATCAACTTTAGGGTGTTCCTATGGTGACATTGAATTTGGTGGGTTTTTAAATAAAATAACTGAAAAATACAGTGTCATTACTATACTAAAATATGATTGTTTGGCAAGAGGAAGGTATTATGCTGTAGGCCTCACTCTAACCAGGGGCTATTAAAAATCATTAGTGGCTCTGAGTGTTGGCATGTATCTTGACTATGCCTAATCCTTCCCCCATGTCCTTACTCTTTGGAGGCAGTATGCAAAAGAGTAAATAGTGAAAGGATGGACAATTTAACTTATGTGTGTTTACAGCAGTACTTGGTGAAGTCTGAATACTGCTTTTTTAGCTGTTTTCTTAGCCTAAAGGTCAGAATAGGTTTGCACTGGAGATCAGGGTTGGTTTTCCATCACTGTGGTGCAAATGTTTACAAGTACAGATGGGTAGATGGATTCAACAGAGTTTTGTGTTTAAGGGGGAGCTTCAAATAAATATCCCCATGTGTAAGGACACGAGGACTCCAAGTCCAGCAGTCAGAACTTGAGCAAGAGCATAGCTCTGGCTGCAATGAACTGGTGTACTGTTCAGGTGGATGGAGCTCTTTCCTCCTAGGCTCTGTTTTTAGTGAAGTATCTAGTGAGTCTTCTCAGTTCTAGCATGCTGGAACTGGTGAAATTGCACTTGCTTCCCTAGCAACAAGGTAAGAGGAGTCAGTGTGTGAAGGGAAAAGAAACCACCTTCAAAGGACATGAAAACTGTTTGTGCCTTGCAGTGCTGACAACAGAAAAAGAGGCTTCTTTTGACCCCAGTAATTGTTACAGGCTTTCAAGCCCAGTACTTAGAAAGGGCAAGGCTGTTTTAAGGAATAGGAGATTTTTGCTTTCAATATGCCTTTAGCAGAACACTGCTGTAGAGTACTGGTCTCAGAATAATTATTTCATATGCACGGCTACCTGGTACCTGGGGAAAGAGGGAAGATGCGCTGTAAAAGATGATGAAAATAAAGGAGTGCTTCAGAAGGGGTCCTGGAAAGGAAAGGCATGGGAAGGAGAGTGAAAAATATGAGCTGAAAAATGTCCTTGAAGCTGCTGTGTGCCATAGGCTGTTTTCCTACACTTGGTCAGCTTTGCTAACTGAGAACCTGGAATAGGCTTACAATGTAATATTTAAGAAGCATGTAATGTGGATGAAAGTGAAAGGGATGTTTTCAAACACAAGTGAAAGTGGCAATAAGAACAAGCTGATACATTGTTACCTTATTGGAAAAACTGTTCTGTACTGATTGTATTTTAGATCGCTGCAATCAGGATCATGGCAGAAGTGTTCTCCTTGGTTGTATAAACACCATATTATAAATGCTGGGTTTTAGCCAAAATCTGGAGGTTGCAGAGTCAAAACTTTTATATTACTATTTTTTTTTAAGTTCTTTGTATTGGAAAGTTTTCTCAACTGTCACTTCTTCTGCCCTCCTCTGAAGAATGCCCAGGTTGCTGGTGAATGAGCATCTCCACTCTTCTTTGACATGGTCATCTTTTTTCAATGTTTCCTCAAATGCCTTGTGGCCTCATTTTCTGGTTCTTCTGTTTGTTTTCAAAAGCAGAATAAAAGCTCCCAGGTTTGGTGTTAAGGTTCTTCTGCAGGCTCTGGGCATAAGGGTTTGCTGTGGTTTCCCCAAAGACAGCCTCCACTGCTGTCAGCATGCTTGTTATTTCTAGTTTCTGTCAAGATGGAGGAGGGAGGGAGGCTGAGGTCTTAACCTTTTGTTCACAGGAAATTTCACTGCACACAAGAACTGTAGCTTCCAAATCAATGGGTTCACCTTCTCACATAATGCAGCTGTGTAGAGCTGAGAACATTTATTTATCTGGAAAAGACAAAAAAAAAAAAAAAAACCAACAAAGCAAGCAGCAGCATGTCTGCTGCAGGTAGCCAATGGAAAGAGCTGCTCTTTGTAGGTTGCTCTGTGTTGTTTGATCCTGTGCATCTATTCTCTTCCCCTATCCTGGGTTGCTAACCATGAGTTGTGCTGTCAGGTTCCTGGGCTGCGGGATGCGAGTGTTGCAGTGTGCTTGGAATTGTCACTTCTTGTTCCTGGGAGAAGATGATAACCTGCTCAATGCAAAATTTCACAAAGTTGTCTGAAGAGATTTCACCTTTTCTAATAATCCATGCCATGTCTTTAGAAATGGAAAGGTTGCATAAATATTGAACTACTTTGTTAGTTAGCCACTATTTACTTAAGAAAACTTACCAGTGGGAAAGAAAAACTCTCCCTTACATCTTTTCATAACACTTTGGACAGAGAAAGATTGATCTTTAAATACATTCTTTTTGATATTCCTACAACCTCACAAGCTACGTATGTGATCATTTCAGCTTCCTCTGTTTAAAGTATTAATGTCAAACCAACCTCTTGGTGAGAGATTCAAAGCTGGCTCTTCCTCTGAAGCAGGCAAGCATAAGGCTTTTCTAGGTTGGTGTATTAATTGCTTTCAAAGATGCAGGAGGGTATGAGATCTACCCACCAAAGTTCTACTGGGTTTTTTCCAGCTTCCACATTGCTGTTGAGGAGCAACTCTCTCCCACAAAACACGTGCAGAAAGATACACCTGCCTTGAGCAGGGAAGAGCACAGGGGTTTGACCATGGGCATAGCAGCTGATTGCAGTGTGTCCTGAAATCCAGCCTGTCTCAACCGGAGTAGTAATTGGGAAGGACACCTTATTTCAGAACCTTTTCCTCCCCAAAAATTGCAGTGGATTTTTTACCCTTAAGTTTCACAATGATAGAGACCTGGTTCTCATCATGGCCAGGCTTCGTGAACAAAGATCCAGGGAGGGCTCCATCCACGCTCTTCCCAAGCGCTTTTTACAAGCGCTGATGGCTGCAAAGACCAATGCAGGACAGACAAGAGCAGTTGCAAAAGGCACAGCAGAAGGACTCCTTAGGAGGTATAATCTGCAAGACATGATTCTTTCTACACTGTCTTTTCTCCTCAAGAATGATCCTGTGTGCCTTCTCAAAAATATCCGCGGCATTAAAAATAGTGTGCGTGCAGAGCTCCTGATTGGAGGCCAGAGGAGAGCAGTTCAGGTGATCAATATGGCCAAGGCTGAGCTGTTGTTTCAGGGAGTCCTTGTATCTCCTCTTCGGGGCTCCTCTCTTGCAGCAGCCAGTGGCAAGTTCCCCATAGAGCATGATCTTAGGAAGGCAGTAGTTCTTCGTCCTGGAGACGCGAGCTGCCCAATGCAGCTGCGGTCTCAGCAGCATGGCCCCAATGCTTGAAATTGCTGCTTGTTCTAGGACAGATGTGTTAGTCACATAATCTGTCCAATGGATGTTTAGGATTGTACGGAGACAGCGCTGATGGAAGCGCTCCCAAGAGTTGTAGGTGGTGGCAATAGATTACCTATGATTTGGAACCATATCAAAGAGTAGACAGCACAATGGCTCTATAAACACTGATCTTTGTACTTTTCAAGTGTTTATGTCGCCAGACGCTTTTATAGAGTTTTCTGAAAGCACTCTATGCCTTTGCTAGCCTATTGTCTATCTCTCCGTCAATCTTACCATCCGAGGAGATGAGGCTGCCTAGGTAATTAAACTGTTGGACTGAATTAAGTTCTGAATCGCCAATGATGATATGGGGATGGTGAAAAACTTCTTGAGGTGCAGGTTGATATAAAACTTCTGTTTTCTTTAAACTAACTTCCAGCCCAAAAAGTTCAGCAGCAGCTGCAAAGCAGGATGTTAAACACTGCAGAGCTACTTCTGTATGGGCAACAAAGGCAGCGTCAGCAGCATAAAGCAGCTCCTGCACAAGATGGTTCATGGTTTCAGTATGGGCCCCGAAGAGGAGATACAAGGACTCCCTAAAACAACAGCTCAGCCTTGGCCATATTGATCACCTTAACAGGTCTACTCTGGCCTCCAACTGGGAGCTGTGCACACACACTATTTTTAGTGCCGTGGATGTTTTTGAGAAGGCACACAGGATCACTCTTGAGGAGAAAAGACAGCGTAGAAAGAATCACGTCTTGCAGATTATACCTCCTAAGGAGTCCTTCTGCTGTGCCTTTTGGAACCGCAAAGCCTGCTTGTCTAGGCTGTAGGCATCATGTGTTTGGATACCTAAGGGGGATCGCTGTCAGAAATGGGCAGTGACAGACCCAGCCGCGACCGGTAGAAATGGCCAACAGAAACCCTGCTGCATGTGTGCCGCCATCTTGACAAGATGTCACATTAAACCTGGTTCTAATCTCTGTTTATTAGCCATGCCACTTTATAGCTAAAAAGTCACTCTTCCTCAAATACCTAATGAAGGTGAATGCAGTTAGGTGTACTTCTGGGGTCTTGTGCTTTCCAGCATTGCCACATCCTAGTGAGCAGATAGAGGTCTCTTGCTGACTGCAGCCATCAGAAGCTGATGCTGTTTGATAGTACTAAGGTTTTGGGATGCTTTCATTTGCAGTTGTAATTTTGCTGGTTTTGGACAAAACCAAGACAGCATTTTTTTTACTGCTCCATTGAGTTAAAATGCTCCACCTTAGCAGGTTTTTATCTCTTTTTACAAGCATCACTAAGGACAGAGATACCTTGACACCTGATGCTTTCTCTCAATTTCACCCCTTCAATTCTTGGAACACCTTTGCCAGACCTGGGAAGCTCAGTGCTCTGCTGTAGGGTCTGCAGGTTGTAGAAGAGTATATAGCTGCAACAACTGAATTGCTATGTGTATATGCACACAGTTCTTCAGTATTTCTTTAATAAGCTAATTCTAACACATATGTAATTTATAAAGCACATCAGCACACTCCTGCAGCCGTCTCGGTGTGCACTAATGAGCCAGCTAGTGCTATACCAGTATGAACAAGAACTGTTTCAAACACCTACTGAGAAAATGGCAATTCTTTGTGGGGGGAAAACCCACCAAAAACCCTGACAGAAAACCCCACTGATTACAGCAGGTGCTAGGTTTGCCAAAGTTTTCTGCAGTGGGTGTGCAGATCAAAAGCAGTAAAATCTTGAAAGAGATGTGGGTGTGTTGTGTTTTCCTAGGAAATAAGCAATCGGAATTTGATGTGTGTGTTCTGCTTGATTTAAGTCAAGGGCTTGAACTTGGCTCTCCTGCCTTTCACGGGAGTGTCCTAAGCATCAGCCTATTGCATTATTCAAGATTGGGCTTTGTTCTTCTTTTGTCTGCAATACAAAGGGGAAAGGAAATGGAAACAGTTCCACAAATACTGGAGCAGAGCCTTGAGCCTCTGTTGGTTTGTAGTTTGCCAAGAAAATGCTAAAGGATTCGTTCTCCCTTCTCCACCTCATGTGATCTTTGGTCCAGAGAGCAAAACGGAGGTACTGGCTTAGCCTTGTGTGCATCCCATTCATCTTGAACATGGAGAATAGTCCTTTTTTAGGACTATTAGGCAGAGTGTGTATGATTGGATTTTTTATTATTTTCCTATAGACACGTAATACCAACCTCATAAAGGAGTGCCCAAGCCAGTAAGCTCTTTGTTCTGTGATATGACTGGCAGACTCGGCTTTTCTGTCTCATGAGTATTTGTCTGTTCAGTTCTACTCTTATTAGCCAACACCTAGGTAGTGTTGGAGCTGCTGCACAGGTAGGCGTAGGTTGGCATGGTTGCTGCTTTTAGAGCTAGTTGGAGTTGCCCCTTTGCTGCAGCTGCTCTTTGTGCACTGGCTGTTTGGAAGTAGATGGTGCCAATGAGTAAAAATGTTTTATGTGTTCCTATAAATAGGCAAAAACTGCCTGAGGTTGAACTTTTGATGAGGGACCAGTTCCTTCACAGCTGGACAATGCCTCTGGCTAGATGCCTATTACTTTAGTGACTGGATGCTAACGGAGTTACTTGTGTCTAACTAGAACCTACCCCTGGGACCACATTACTGTGAGCCAGTGTCTGCAGCATTTTACATCACAAACCACAGTTGCTTATAGCAGCATGAACAGCTGAAACCACCAGCTCTGAAGTACTTACAGGGTTTGCATTCTGGTCACTTAAAGATGGTCAAATCATATGATCTTTAGGAAGGTCTTGTGTGTAAGTGTCCTGCTTCCAGAACAAAGACTAAAAGGGTCAAGTTCTGCTTTTCTGAAACAAAACTTGCATCAAGGAAATTCTGATGCATCTTTTTAAAGCACTTTGGCTTTAGCTTTGCATTTAAGATTAAATACTCATGAGATACATTTTGAACTCTTTAAATGCAAGAAGGATATTGATGTGCTGGAGCATGTTCAAAGAAGGGCAGTAAAGCTGGTGAAGAGTCTGAAGAGCAAGGAGGAGGGTCTGGAGAACTCTTAGGAGCAGCTGAGGGAGCTGGGGTTGTTTAGCCTGGAGAAAAGGAGACTCAGGGGACACCTTGCTCTCTACAATTATGTAAAAGTAGGTTGGAGCAAGGTGGGGATTGGTCTCTTCTACCAAGGAACAAGTGATAGGACAAGAGGAAACATCATCAAGTTGCTCCAGGGGAGGGCTAGGTTGGATATGAGGAACAATTTTGTGACCAAAAGGGCTGTCAAGCACTGGAACAGGCTGCCCAGGGAAGTGGTCGACTCGCCATCCCTGGTGGGATTTAAAAGATCTGCTGCTTAGGGACATGGTTTAGTGGTGACTTAACAGTGTTAGGTGAATAATTGGAGTTGATGATCTTGGAGGTCTTCTCCAACCTTAATAGTTCTTTTATTCTATGAAAATATGGATGTATGGCAGAAGGAGAAACAGCATGAGCTTCAGAACTGAGTTCTGTCAGGGAAGGGGAAAGGAGTTGAAATGTTTTTAAAAACAAGCAAACAAAAAAACCTCCATGCCCTAAACACCTATTAGATTCTGAATGAAAGTTCATCACCTGCTTCTAAGTGTCTCCAAAAGCCTAAGCAGAATGTGAACAAAAGTGGCTTATCACACTTGAGCTTGCACAACCAAAGATCACTGGTCCACAGCAGCCGAGAAGCCATAGCCATGCCTTCTGGCACATCACTGTCTTGTTTAGATTCATGTCACCTGGGACTTGCTAAAGAAAGATCCTTGGAGGAAAGCATTTAATTTTGAGTAGGTATCTGCACTGGGCCTTGGAGGGAAGCTTTAGGACTTCATTTCAGGGTGATCTTTATGTAGCCTGTTAAAATGAGGAAAGAAAACTAATGCATTCTTGCAGGAGGAACAGAGAACTCGAAGGCAAGAGCCTCCTTTAACTCACTCTTCCCCTCCTGAGGTTTCTACATTTCTTTGAGGAGCTCTGTGCCTTTTTATTCCCTCTATGATCTAGAGGGACTTGCAGTGTTGAGCAGCTAGAAAGCAAAGATGAAAGTGTCCTTGGTTCAGGATATTGCAATAGTTTTTGCCTCTGTGGCATTTCCAATATATTATGTCCAGATCTGTCATTTCCTGACTTGGATTTCTAGCCTCAAATACGATTTTCTCCAAAGCGTAAGGAAAGTCTGCTTCCCACCTATCTAAACTTTGGAGGGAGAGAAAGGAAAGATGATCTAGGCTTTATCGGTCTTGGAATGAAAGCAGGTACATGCTTTGAGCTATTTATAAGCCTACTTTAAACTCTCAGTATTCCCAAGGTTTGCCTTTTACACACATGGACTCTGTGTGTGATGCATTTACCTGCACACAGGGATGATAACAGCAGCAGTCCTCTATTTCCTTTAATTCAGGAGAACTGGGAGTTGATTCAGTATGTCCGATGGGACAGATCACTAGTCTTTCCCTAAAGCAGCTTTTTTTAGCTCATCATGTTCCCGATGATGTGGAAGGCTTATTTTTAAGCTGGGAAAGTCTGTAGCAATGTTTTGAATTCCTGTGTAGCTGACTGAGTCGGGTGATCTGTCTGAGGAGCACTGGAAGCAATTTACAGCCTTAAATGGAGATTTTTATTTACTTACACATACTTTCAAAGTCAAAACTTAGGCAGTTTGTTACCCAACACAAGGGCTTCTCACCTTTCATCTCCCATGTATTTGGCCAGGAAAGGTGTACTTTCTCATTGCCTCCACTAGTGATAGAGATGCAAAAGATACTGATCTGTGGCCCAGCTTCCCAGCATCTAATGAACATGTTGGGACAGTTGATCACCTTGCTAGAGACGCAAAAATTGCAGCAGACAGCAGAAGTGATGGCTCATTAATCACTTTGCTATGCTCTTAAGTTGAAAATCCTCACAAACATGGGAAGGTTTCAGTCTGAGTGACACATCCTTAGGTCTCCTGCTGCTGTGCCTGGTATACCTTTGATGTTTCTACAATTTTATGCTGTAGTTTCCAAAATCAATGTTTGTTTCCAGCCCAAGGGCAAGTCTACTTTAGTCTTCTTACTCTTGCCAGATGAAAATCATTACAGAACTTAAAAGTCAGTGTATTGCTTAGCTGATTGCATTTGTGAAGTTTAAAGCAAATTTAATCCTCAGCTGATCAAACTAGACAATTATGCTGCCTAAAAGGAAGGATTTCATCCCTGTACAGCTGGGAAAGGAGACATTTTAAATAGCAAACTCTGCAGAAGGAGGAAGCTGATGGTTTCACGAGCAGCTGAGATCTGCTTCTATGAAACCTCTCCTGCAGGCCAGGGGCAGGTCCTGCTGCGCTGCTGGGCTTCCCGTGGGAACTGCTTCAACTTGCAAAGCTGGTGAAAAGCTGCCAGGTGTCTCCTGGGTTAGCATGCTTTTTAATGCACAAGGAAAACCCCAGGAGGAGCAGTAGGAGTGTTTGGTGGGAGCCATGCTGGAAGGGGGAGTGTTCAGCCTCCTGTCACCAGTGGGAATGGCGAGGCTCTTCCATGAGAGCATTGCCCTATGGAGGAGTCACTAGGACTGTATCTCCTTCCTTCACTGACACCCCTTGGTGTAGCACCCAAGTGCTGAAACCCTGGGAGCAGTATATAGTGCAGCTGCCAGCGTAGCTGAGGCTTCTTCCCCTCCAGCCCTGACTTAGAATGGGTTTAGGACATTTTCCTAGGAAGTCCGGAAGCCACACCAAGAGAGCTGGGTACTGGTGGTTTGCAAATGAGCTTGGGTTCAGGGGCAGTAAATGCAGTAATAAAATACAAGTTTGTAACTGGCAAACAGTGAAAAGGGGAAGTTCACAGCAATAAATTTGAATTAGAAATGAGGGAATGTAGGCAAGTAATCAGGGAAACAAAGGTCCTAAAGGAAAAAAGAATCCAATAAAGGACAAAGAGGAGTGTTCCATTAAATACAGATCAGAAGGAACCTGTTGTTTGCCCAGGATTAGCTGAAAGTGCAGTTTGCCTGCAGTAAGAGAGGGTGGGCAGGATCCCTATGTGAGATGCTCCTGCAGCAGGAGAGCCAGTAAGCAACTGCTGCCCTTGCTGGGAATCTTCACACCATCAGGAGTGGATAATTTGCACTCAGGAGTTTTCTTCTAACCCCACAGAGAGATCTCTGAACTGTTAACATAGTGAGGAGGTTTTATTAATAAGCCTTCGAGCTCAGGGGAGCTTTGGGGGACTGGGAAGCAGCCGTGGAAATGGGATGACCTAATTCCAGTCCCATCAGCTTGCTTTTTTTCAGCAGAACGATGGAAGGCTTGATGTGGGACAAGAGCTACAAAAGAAGCAAGGAAATATCATCATGGATAATTATTAGTGCAAATGAAAAGGCACAAAAAATGGATTGTGTTGAACTAAGCGTATTTGATGAGATTTCAAGTTTGGCTGATAAATGTAGAAGTTGCAATAAAGCTTTATTGCATTATTGGGTTGCAATATTGCATTATGGGGAGAGGTGGTTTTGGTGTTGAAAGGTTCAAGCATTGTCTCTTAAATCAGAGCAATGTACCTTCTGTGCATTCAGCATTAACCAATGTTAACCCCAAGCAGGGAGTCATTAGAGACACTTCTAGAGCCTGGAATGGGTAGATCCCATGACATCTCACTAAGCTGCTGGAGTGGCTCCTCTGGCCATCATCCCTCAATATAGAAAGGACATGGAGCTGATGGANTGCCCCAGCTGGGTTCCAGCTCCCTGCTGAGGCATGGGGCTGGGTGTGAGAGCAGGGTGGAGGAACTGACCATGCTCAAGGTGTTGTGGCAGGAGTTGTATCCTTGCTGAGTCTTCCCAGGACCATGCATCATTGGAAGGAACTGAACACAGTGCAGGCTTCAGCCCTCCAGAGAGTGGGCAAAAGTGGGGAGAAAAAAGGTTTTATGTATTCAGCTGACTTAGGTTGTTTTCATTTGCCTGTACACATTGATATTCTATGCAAACATATAACTGTTTACACAGACACTTGCTACTCTGTGTAAACACACTTGCTGTGGCAGCATCAGTTAGACCCCCAAGCTGCTGTGTTCTTACAGCAATGGGAACAAAGCCAGCCTAACTTGGTATGCCAAAGTGTATGGAAAAGCTCTACTGCACTTCCAGCCTATCTCACTGGGTGCCAGGACCCCTGTCTTGTCCATCATGGATATGATAAAAGGATCTAGTGTTTGGAGGCTTGGCCTGATGAAGGTGAAGTCACTGATTTATAAAATGCAGCGGAGACCTTCGGAGCAGCACAACTGGGAGCAACCTCAACCTCTTCAGCAGGACTGAGGAAGGGAAAACAGGGCTGATGCTAGCAAAGGAAAGTGTCTTTGATGCTGAAGAACCTGGATATTGCTCATCACCAGGGACCAAGTAAGTGCTCATTTAAGCAAAACCTGGGCCTATTTCTTGAGAAGAATAGCTGTAAGATCCAAGAAAAATCACAAGGCTTTATTGCTTTGTCCTCACCTACCACCTGTGCTGGCTTTTCAACAGGCTTCTGCAAGGGGAAAGGTGCAAGTACTGAGACCACCCTGGCTGCTGGGACTGGTTATGGGAACACTACACCTTGCTTCACCTCATCTTCTGACTTTGAGGGGTAATGTGTGCCCAGCTCACTCTGTGAACGGGCCACAGGGTTCTCTTCCCCTCAGCAAAGCAGCACACAGAGGCACAGGCAGCAAAAGGCTTGGGGCAAGCTGGGCTACTAAGAGGAGATATAAGCTGTGGATCTCATGTCATGGCTGGAATAAGCATTGGAAGAGGAAACATAGACCTGGGGCTCTTGGTTATTTGGACAGAACCAGCCAGAAAAGCAGGAATTTGTATAGTGGAGTATAAACCAGGCAATACAATGTTATCTTTTGCTAATGTCTTTTAGGATAATTAAGTGAAACTGGACTCCAAGCAGTTTCAGTGATTTGTGTGTTTGATTACTGTGCTGATGATCACCTTGGCTGCTGCAGCTCAAATCAGAGGTTTCTTTCTATAACGGAAGACTGCTTGCAGTGCTGGGGCTGGGTGATGCTGACTCCTCTGCGGCTGTACCATGGAGATATCAGCAGTGCAGATGTTTGTCCCTGTAAACCTTGTATTAACAACAGCCTAATTTCCTGCTGGAAGTTAATGATGCAGTGCATAATACTCTGCAGAAGTGAACCTGCACCTGGCTGATGTGCTGGAGAGGAAAGCAGAGTGAGGAACTCCTGAAAAAGCATTTCAAATGTCATTTCAGGTAACGAGGCTGCATGCATCCAGCAGCAGCTATGTTAAGCCCACACCTGCCTTTCCTGAGGTACTACAGCTGACTGGTCCGCTTGCCTGCTTTTTAGACTCATGTCAGGCACAGTCTGAAAATCACTTGNCTCGTGTGCAAACTGTCTTTGCGTTGCATACAAAGACAAAAGCCCCTTTCAGCCCAGTTTCTTACTAAGGCAGGTTGTGATTCTTCTCTTTTGCAGTTTCTTTCCACTGTTCCCCTAACACTTGTGCTCTGCTGAGCAGGCAGCTGGAGCCAGTCAAGCTGGAAGCACCCTGCTAGATGCCAACAGGAGTTTGGCTGGTGATGATGAGACAAGGAGATGTCAAAGAGGCCGATAGTAGTGCAAATTTGATCATTAACATCATCAAACTCTGTCTCTGAGGGGCTGCTTGGAGCTCTACATTGAGACCATTTTGAGTTAATCCAACCTCTAACTGATGTTTTCAGACCTATGAACATAGATAGCTCTATGGAGAATAACCCCTGGGGGCATTCAGTTCTGTGTGGTGACAAACTGAGGCAGGACAGGACATAGAGATATTTTGACTAGAGTCTGTCCTGCATTATGCTTCCATGCTAGCATTCAAACTCTTTGAGAAATAGTAAACTAATTCCCTAAACAGTCATGATGATGTTTGCTAAGTTTATAATGCACTTCTAAGTTTATCTCTGAAAAGCAGCAGCTTGAGCATTTTTCTCCAAAAAATTGGCTGTTGTTTGAGGTGGTACTTGACTACCTTCAGCAAACTGAACTGATTTAAGCTCCCTTCTCATGAAAAGTATGATGGGGCAGCTGATTAAATCAGTCAGAGAATTCATCATTGCATAAACAGAGGGAGAGGCTGAATTAGCTTTAGTGAGAGATCAATGAATGTTCCTGGAGAAATTTTATTACTTTAACTCAAAGAGCTGTCTCTGGGATTTGGCTTTTCTACTTTGCTCTGTAACATTTCCTGGTGGAGTGCTCTGTGATGAATAATATCTCAGTTGTTCTTCTTTTCTTAAATAATCTAATTATTTTTTTTCCCATGCAGGAAATGGAATGAAATTATAGGTATCACTCATTCATCCTTTTATAACTCAAGTAGCATTACCAAGACAATGTCCTGTTGGTGAAGAAAGCAGTATGCTTGGCCCTGGGCAGTCAGTAGAAGATGGAAGTGTCTGATCAAATTACTCAGCTTTCCAAGGAAATAATTTTTAGATGATGATGGTAATTACCCACCTCTTGCCTTGCTCTGTCCAGGTTGTTCCTAGCCATGGAAAATCCCAGTGGTGGCAGACTAATGCTGTATGGAGGGGTTGTGGTTGCTGTGGAGCACAAGGATGCCACCAAGGCTGTAGGCTGGGATAACCCATAAGTACTTGGTGATCTCATACATATCTTGGATTTTTCCTTAGGGCTTAAAGCATGTCATCACATACGTCTTGAATTATATATGAATAGCTGGTGGCACATAGGGTGTCTGTGTAACCACAGTGTTATCCATCCATCTAAGAGCTGTCAGCTCTGCCAGATGGGAAATGTCTGCTCCCGCACAGCCTGTCTGTGTCTTCCTCCAGTGACAGAGATCCCAGTTGCTGCCAAACTGGAGTAGCCTTCATCCCAGCAGAGGAACTGGCCTGGGTGGAGGAGGAGGAAAAGCCCAGGTATGAGTGTCCCACAGGGGAGAAAGGACTCCCATCCCTCCCTCCTCTCCTGGTGTTTAGCCTGGAGGGTAGATGGCACCCCAAAGCAGCAAGAAGCTGCCACATGATGGGTCTTGTGCCACTGTGGTCACAGGTAGCTGTGGATGATGGCTCCTGGCTCCTCTCATCGCTAGGGCCTGCTGAGAGGCAACTGCTTGTGCTTTTACACAGCTCTAGTAGCTAAAGCAGGGAGAGATGCAGACCACCAGCATGGTGAGTCAATAGCAGAGTGGGTGCATCAACATGAGGTTATTCACAATGCGAGTTATGTGAGTGATGGTCCTCCCCTTCCCTTGGGCAGACAGGATGAGGGCTCTTGTCCCAACACATGCATTGGCTTTTGGGCAGGTGCTGTCCCATGTGTAGGACCCTAGGCCTTTTGGAGCCTTCACGCCATGATGCCACCCATCGCAGCCTACTGGGAGGCAGAGGGCTCTGCACTCAGGTTGGAGCACACAGGCTCCCTTGGAAACAAAACATCACTGACCAGGTGTTGAAACTGGGGACTTTAAAAGTGGTTTTGTGGTGAAACAAGGCAGGAGTGACCCTTTTCCCATGGAGATGGACACTAGGTCAGGCACAGTCTGAAAATCACTTGGGNGGACACTAGGTAATGAATGTGGGCACCTTCCTAGCCCTCTCCTCATCTGCCTGCAGTTATTGCAGTCAAACAGCACCAAATACAGATGTCCTCTACCTTTATTCCTTGTGAAAAGCTGCTAGCAGGTCCATGAAGTGGACTACATGGTAGGACCAGGGCTGCCCAACCTACCTGTGGAGCTGGTGCCCTCAGCTGTGCAGACCAGCTCCACACAGGGCCAGGCAGAGCACGATGCCAGCAGCCAGGCTCAGCAGCCTCCCCACCACCACCCCCCAAGCAGTGGGATCTTCTTTCATAGTTCCCAGCCCTGGGGAACAGACCCAGTCTGACCCCAACTCTCTGTTTATTTAAAGTTTTATAGCTTTCAAAAGATTCCTAACTGATGATCTAGACCTACTTACACCCCACTGCTGTGTAGCAACATTCCACCAGCTCTAAGCAATATTCCATACAGGAACCAAACTTGTTGTCTGAGTTCAGAAGCTCTTCACCATCATGGGAGCAGATCTCTCAAAACCTCTCTCAAATCTGTCTTTTGCATCATGTCCAGAAAATTACACCATCCGGACTTTTTTGGACTAGAGAAATATGAAAGCCACTGCCTGTTTCCCTGGTGCTCCTCTTCACATAGTGCTAAACCCTTTAACCATTTCTCTGGAAAGGCTGGATGATGGTAATGATTGAGGCTTTGTGAGTAAGGACATGCAGGGAAACCAGTTAAAGGTAGTCCTATAGGTCTGCTAAGAAAAGGGAGGGAATGAGGCCCTGGGACTTTCTGGAGCCAGCTCTTGTGATTGTTCCTATCTCTGAACTGGTTCTGCAGGTACTTTGGTGTCTTACCTCAGCCTCTGCTGGACAAATGTCTACAGTGCCTGGTTAAGAAGGAACTTGCCTTCAATAGGAGGGGAAAGAATGAAAAGTCTGGGACTGGTAACCTTAGCAAGAAGATTGAGCACAACCTAGGTTATGGTTGCTTGAGCTTCAGTGGTTTAGAGATTAGGAAACCTCATAAAAGACCAGGGCTGACTTAAGGCATGTGACAGTCTCTTGTCTGCCTGACCACATAGTTCTCCTCTTCCCTCTGAATCACCTTGCTGGGGCTGCTGCCAGGTGAGGTAGACCTCAGGCTTCATTCAGCATGGCAATTACCTTGTCCCTTCTGCTAATTGTTTCCCACAACCCTTCTACCTCCATGGCTGTCAGCCTTATCAAAGAGTATAGGCTGGATACGCTGTGAGGGTAGAGTACCCATTCCCCAGCTGGTGCTCTCCCACCTCTGCCATTGCAGTTCCTCGGTGAGCTGATGGGAATGAAGTTAGAACTTGGGTGGCTTCCTAGCTAAAGGGAAAATGTCTTTCTCCACAAGCGCTCTGATATCTCTTTTCAGCAGCAATTTCAAGTTCAGCAGAAAGCAACAACAAAAATTTCCATGTCAAACTTCATCCCTGTTTCCTATGGTCTGATGCCGGACCCACTCCCTGGGGATGGACCCGCAGCTGGAAGAGGGCAGTGTTCCCCATGGGATGGATGCTGGGTGCATGGCTGCTGCTCCTGCAGCCTCCGTGCAGGAGGGCAGGCAGCCATGTGCCCCTGCACTGCTCGTGCCCTGGCCATGGGATAACTGCCAGCTGGTTCCTCAGTCTCCCTCTGTGGAAAGGCAGCGAGGAAACCACAGAGGCTTTCTGTGACCTGTGCATGAAAGCTTTTTCTCTATCTAACGTTGCCTCCTAATAGGATTGGGCTGGTCAATACTGGCTAGTGTGCATGGGGTGAGAGGGCTTTTAAATGGGTGTTGAAAACTCTTTTGTGGAGGATTTCCAGCCTGCTTATTGCTCCAGGTGGGAGAAGCCTGGAAGAAAGCCACAAGCATACAGCAGTCTAGACATGTTTGATTTCTTTTTGGAATTAAAGAACAGAAGTCCCATAATACCCTTTTTTTTTTATAGCATTCATACAAGTAGCCAATATAAACAATTCTCTCACTGCCCTGAAATTTAGAGTCGCTCACAGGATGAAGCAGTGACCTACTGAACCTCTGGGAAGAGGAATATTAGCCTCTGTCTGGTCTGTTGCCTTCTTGGCTTGAGTCTGGTGACTGCAGCCCAGCTGCCTCAAGGACCAGAGCAGGCACTCTGGTGTGATGTGTCTCAGGGTGCTTCTGGGGCTGCTGCTCCCATAAAAGGAGGTGCACAGTGAGATTGTTGAAGTCAAGGAACCTCCTTTGTTTAGGCACATAACAAACCAGCTGCTTTTCAGCTCTGCTTCAACCCACCTGGAGGACCAATCTATCAAGGACTGGTCCTGAGATCTGTGAATGACATTAGATACCATTAAAGTATTGACCAAAGCAATCATTTTTTCATCACACCTAAGAGCTGTTGCTCAAGATAGATTTCAGAGTGCCTACAAACACATGTTCATGAGTGCAAGCCTCTAGGATGACTCGAAGGCAGATGACCACTGCTTAAACTGAAGTCACTTCTGAGATCACCAGCATCCTTGCTGGCTTTCATGCATGAGTGATGGGGTTTCTTGTCACAAAATTAAATATTAGGGTAAGTGTCAAGGAGGCCAGATTAGTAGTGCACTTGCTTTCAAGTGAGGACAAGGGCTGCTGGTTCCTCTCACATTTGTGGTGCTGCTCCTTCAGGCTTTCCTAAGCCTTCCCACCACCATATTGTTGTCTGGAGTACTGCCACTGTCACTCCTCTAGCTTGTTTACACAATTGGGTTTTTGGTTTCTTGGTTTTCTATGCCTTCAACTTTGGTTCTGCCTGCAGACTTGACCATGGTTGGGATTGCATTGAAAAGGCATCCAACAAAGGACAACACAGAGCAGCTGCCCTTGTATCCTGCTTGGCTTCAAGTGCAGTGGAGATGATAGCTGCCCAGGTTGGACTCCTGAGCATGGAAACAGCTCAAAAAGAGCCAAAAATACATTGAGTGAAAAGATCTACTCAGGAGTCAGCCTCCCTAGGGAGGAAGGCTAGATGTCAATAGGTTTGTGTAAGTTGTATAAACCACCCTATGCAATTAGGAGACTTGTTTTTGATAATCAGTTGCAACAGCCTCATCCATATCTTCCCTGTAGTGGTAGGATGATTGTGGGGGATGTAAGAATCTCCTATATGGGGTGAAGAGATTGTTGCCTTTCAGCTAAGCTCTTGTCCTTGCCTCTTAGGACCTCAAGATAAAGAAGAGGCCTTTGGAACTAATCAGGACTATAGAGGAGCAGCTAGGCTGATAACACATTTCAAGGCTTTCAGGCCCTCTGGATTAATTTTGATCTAATCCCAGTGCGGTTAATTTTACTTCTGAAAGCCCTTTAGTAGGCTCTGTTGCAATCTCTGTTCTTCCTCACGTCCCACCTCAGGCGTATGTGGTACTGGTGGGTAACCTTGCGAAGGTGCTGCAAGCCATCACAAGAACCTGTTCCCCCATGCTCTGTGGGCTCAGGAAGGCAACATGAGGTCTCCTGGCCAGAAGGTGCAACCCCAAAATGAGCAGTTACTGCCGTTATCATGGCTGAAAATTCTTTGGGTATGTCTCACTGAACTTTATTTCCTGTGTCACTTTGGCAAAGCTCCCTGTTTCCATGGCACTGATTTATTCCTTGAAATAGTTCCCATTCAAGAACAGTATCATAGGTCCTACTCTGTTGTTGGTTTAATTAAAAATAACCTACTCTTCTCCGGGGGTTGGTCTTGGCTGAAGCAGTTGGAGTTGGACATGAGCCTCCAACATCCCCAATCTGCCCTCACTCCCACTCAGACATGACCCTCCTGCCTCCTCACTGCTTGCTGTAGTCCCCAGGTCTGTCCGTGACCATTCCCAACCTGCCCTACTGGGAAGCTTCACACAGGCAGGTCTGGAAGGAAAATGCAAAGAGGAAAGGAAGGACCAGCTAAGCTCTCTCTAGACAGCACCATGCAGCCTGACATCTGTCCAGCAGTGCAAGAGGAGCCTGATGCCCTCCACAGCTCTGCTCTTGAGCTTTCCTTGCTGTGAGCCAAGAGGCTTGTGAGAAGTAGGAAGCCTCGTGAGAACAGCATGGCCCATGATGAAATCTTCTATAGTGCATCACTCATCATTGCAGCCTGGATGTTCAAATAAGCTGCCAAAGAGAGAGCCTTTCCCCTCCTCCTCAGTCCTTGGTTTCCAAAACGTATTTTTTTTATGAGTGGAGCAAGGATTTCTAACCTGAAAACTGGAAACAAAACAAAACAAGAAAGAAAATTAAAAGGCTGAGCTGTGTATGTGGCATATTTTGTCTCTTTTGTTGCATAGAAGTCTGAACAGGCAGCCTGATCTCCATACAAGAGGAACCTTCCCGTGTTTCTTGGGACACTTACTTGCTTTGCATAGAGAGGCAGACAGAGCATCTGGTTCCTCTGCTTCATTTTAAATGCCAATGCTTATTTTGTTAAAACATTTACATTCCAATTTTTCTCACACACAGTAATAAAGGAACGCTTTGGGGCTCCTCTAGATGGAAGCCCATTATCATGCTTGTTTTTCAGGCACCAGTAGCAGACGTGCTCAGAGCTTGGTGCTCAAACATCAGTGAGTGACTTTGGGGAAAGCGAATTCCCATCCACTAAATAAATTCCTGATTTACTGCAGAAATGTTCTGATTTGCTGCATTAACTGCAGCCAGCACTGGTTTAGGCTGGGAGTGGGACAAAACTATATCTACAAAAAAAAATAGCTGTGTATAATACAGCCTTCCAAGTGCTTTTTGCTTAGGTGCACAAACCAGCATCCCAGCAACATCAAGCTGTCAGCTAAGACAGAAGGGCAAGTACCAGGTATGTTTCCTTCTGCAATACTCAGGCTGTTAAATCTTTTCAAGCAGTTGGAGCACCTTTTGAATGAGTAGTGATACGCATCCTTATAAGGTGGGAAAGCTCCACGTTCCTGTGTTGGAAGACTGGAATGTGAGCACAGCAAGAATTCTTCATGGGAGCCCCTTATCAAAGAGATTGGCGATAAAGCTGAAGAAGTTCTTGTGACATGAGAAGAATTTCTCCCTTATCTAAAGGAAGCCAGAGATGTGCAAGTCAGAGGTACAACACGCAAGGATGAGTTATGAGGAGGAAATGATGTAAAGGGGCCAGACATTTTGGAAATCTGCCTGCTTGCTTGAGTGTGTCCTCTTTTGTGCCTTGGAGGATTCTGTTGACATCAATACAACATCCATTTTAGAAACACTTGACTGGAAGCTTGAATCTGCTGACTGCGGGACAAAACAACAAAATCCAATGCCCTTGAGACCCTCAAAGTGTGCCAGTCCTGGTTTTGACCTCTCTTTGACATTGAATTGAGAGAAAGCAAAAGTGGATTTTGACATAAGCTTTTCAATCGATCAGTTATTTGTCATTTCCTTCAGACAATTTTTCCTTAAGATAGCAGCCTCTATGCCTCTTACAATACAGTGGGAGAACATGCTGTGCTATCAAAATGGTTCATTTGCCCCTTACCAGACACCCACAAAGTCTACCTGGAAGGGACTTGTCAATCATTTAAACCATTGTTTTAAGATGACTTGTTTCCTTCACAAACAAAGAGGAAAATGCTACTTCTTGGTATAGAATATAGGAATGCCAAGTGGTAATTTCCAGCTATTTCCTCAGTACCCTTTCCAAAGCCTGGCTAGAAATGTCTTGTACAGTTGCAAGAAGTCTGTGTGGTGCTCAGCTTCTCTCATATGTCACTTTAGACAGTGTCTCTCTGCATGCTTCTTAGTTAATCGTAGAATTGTAGAAGAGTTACAGCTGGAAGAGACCTTGAAGATCATCAGTCCAACCTTTGTCCTAGCCCTATCAACTTGCTAAATGATGCCCCCCAATGCAACATCTACCTGTCTCTTAAACACCTCCAGGGATGGTGACTCAACCACCTCCCTGGGCAGCCTGTTCCAATGGCTGACAACCCTTTCAGCAAAGAAATTCCTCCTCATATCTAACCTGAACCTCCCCTGGCACAATTTGCATCCATTTCCCCTCATCCTATCAGTCTCCACTAGGGAGAACAGACCAATCTTCTTATAATCTTCCTATAATCTTCCCATCAAACCCCTCCTGCTTCTGTCCCTCGTGCCACTGCTTCTGCATATTTCCCATTTTACTTCTTTACCATGGTGCAGTGCAAGTGTACTGGGCCATCTGCCACCAGCCCCTTTCCCTGCCTAATCCATCAGTAAGACATGTGGCCAGCAGTCTTGCACCAGCAGGGGATGTCATCCACCTTTTTGGGCATTCAGGGGAGCAACTCATGTCTTACTTAGGACACCGAGGTCACCTTGAGTACTGTGTCNAGTTCTTTTTTAAGAGAGCAGATGTTTTCCACTTAGACATAAGCTCCCATGGAGGAGGCAGGACTAAAAGAATTGGCTGATGTAGTCGCCAAGCCACTCTCAATAATATTTGAGAAATCCTGGCAGTCAGGTGAAGTCCCTAGTGACTGGAAGAAGGGGCATGTCACACCCATTTTCAAAAAGGGTGT
>VWZO01016228.1:404244-429513 GCA_013396975.1 Bucco capensis
CTATGAGGACAGGCTGAAGGAGCTGGGATTGTTCAGCCTGGAGAAGAGAAGACTTCGGGGGGACCTAATAATGACTTTCCAGTACCTAAAGGGAACTTGCAAGAAGGCTGGAGAGGGCCTATTTGCAAAGGCCTGGAATGAAAGGACAAGGGGCAATGTTTTTAAACTGGAGAGGAGTAGATTTAAATTGAACATTAGGAAGAAGTTCCTCCCCACAAGGGTGGTGGAACACTGGCACAGGTTGCCCAGGGAGGTGGTTGAGGCCCCATCCCTGGAGGCATTCAAGGCGAGGCTTCCCAGGGCTCTGGGCAAGCTGCTCTAGTTGGGGATGTCCCTGCCCACTGCAGGGGGGCTGGACTAGATGACCTCCAGAGGTCCCTTCCAACCCTAACCATTCTATGATTCTATGATTCTATGATTCTTAAAACCAGACAGACACAAACACCACTAAGTTTCCCACTGGGAGCATGTGACCTGATGGCCCCAATATGTCCTTTCTCCTTCCCTTTCTCTGATTTGTTACAGCCTCTCCTTCTCCACATGTTCACTTTTGCATGGTCTCAGTGCTTGGCCAAAATGCTGCTTACCCCACCCAACACTGTATGATGGAGAGCCAGACATCACATCTGCACTTTCCTGGTCCATGGACTCCAGCAAAAGCACTTACAAGGTACAGGACTCCTGACAACCACAAGCTCACCTGGTCCCCTGTCTGGCCAGGAGATCTTCAAGGCAAAACCCAGGTACCACAAGAAGAGGTCACCAGAGATAATTTTAGGGTGCTATGAGACCATGCTATGGTAGATACTGTCTTTCAGATGCAGTTTTTTTATCAAAAGACCTTGTCCTTCATGAGGAACTCATGTTTTTTAGAGAATAGCCCTCGGTTATTTTTATCAAAGACAATGTGGCCACAGAAGTAGCATAATAGGGCTCAGCAGGACTTGTTTTTTCAGAACAATGGCCATTGTTCCGGTGGAGCTGAGGACAGTTTGGGCTCTTACCAATTGCCATTTTTATATAAACCAAGGGAAAAAATAAACAAGAACTTGACTCCGTAGCTGGGCAGAGCTGCAGTGGTTTCTGCATTGCTGGTGTGACTAAAATGTGGTAGAAACAAAATCCAGACTCTCAAGCCAGCAAATAGGATGAATAAGAGAGTCTTAGTGAAATCTTGCTTTTCTGGCCCGAGTAACCTGATCAAAACTGGCCCTGCTGTGAGCAAGTGGTTAGACCAGATGTCCCCCTGGGGGTCCCTTCCAACCCAAATTACTTGATGGTACTCAAGAATGACAGACCCCTACTGGTTTGCAGAAAAACCTGTCTTGAGCTTTCACAGACATGAAACCAGATTGAGGTTCTAAGCTCCTAATGCCTCTTTGCATCATAAGCCCAAGACTTGATGTGGTTTTCTGGTTTTGCTTTTAAGCAGCCAGGCCTCCCCCACCCAGAGCAGAGATCCCCACCAGCCAACCCTCCAGTTGTCCCTGCGGCTCAGCCAGATCCTCCTGCTCGGCAACTTATGCATGCACACATCTTCCCCAAGGGCAACACCCTGCAGTGGTATCTCTTTCCAAGATGGAGCTGGAAGGAGCTAGAGACATGTCTGGAGCTAGAGGTTAAAATGCGAGACCTGAGTTTTTCTCAGCAAGACTGATTTTAGAGTCACAGGCACAGTCTGAAAATCACTTGGGGNTTTTAGAGTCAATCTCTAAAGGTTCTGCTCTTACAGGGGAGGAGGAAGGTGGATACTGGCCCTATTCCTCCTTTCTGGCATCCATCCCAGGCTTATCTGATAATGGAGACTTACACTGGGACCAGGCTGGTCTGAATGTCATCTTGTGCCTAATAAAAGGGGATGGTGCAAATGTGAGAGAGTGCTAGGACATGCTGCAGTGAGCTCTGCTTGGGAGACACTACAGACCATGCTTTAAAACATCTGCACCAATGTTGGCCATGGAGGGCTGTGGGTCTCTGGGCTACTCATGCTGTCAGGAGGGATGATTCTGCTGCAAGGAGGTTGGTGCTTCTGCTAAACCAGGCTGGAGGATCGTGGCAGGAATTTTTCATCCGTTACAGAATCACAGAATGTTAGTTGTTGGAAAGGGCCTCTGGAGATCATCTAGTCTAACCCCCTTGCCAGAGCAAGATAACCTAAAGCAGGTTGCACAGGATGTTGTTCAGGCAGGTTTTGAATATCTCCAGAGATGGAGACTCAACTACCTCCGTGGGCAGCCTGTTCCAGTGCTCCACCAGCCTCAAAGTGAAAAAGTTCCTCCTTATGTTTAGATGGAACTTCCTGTGTGCTAGTTTTTGCCCATTACCTCTAGTCCTGTTTGCATCCATCTCTAATTTCTCTCTCCAACACACTGGCAAAGCTGAAGTCTATTGATGTTTTAGAAGCTCTTGGAGCTGGTTTCTTCTCTCAGGTTGCTCTAGCTGTATGAAAAATGCTGTGACTATGCTCCCAGAAACCTGTTGGATGGGCTGAGTTTTGTAAATATAAATGCTAAGTCACGGATAAATGACCAAAGTAGATAAGCAGGTAGAAGAGAAAATGCTGCTGTGAATCCAAGGTGTGCTTCCTCTGTAGCTTTAGTTGGGAATCAGGAAGACGCCAGCACTCAGTCCTCTTCAAGGCAATGGTAGTTTTGTTTTTGGGCACACACAGTTTGGACTGGGCCCAGACCTTCTTTCTCCCTCTCTCTTTTTTTAATTGCTCTTTCCATAATTACCTCTATTATTGTGTGTAGGGTTTGTTGGTCTTTTTTCCCTTGTGAAAGTTTCATTACTTGAGTGCAAAAGCTATGATGCAAATGGAAGTAACTCCCAGAGAGTGCCCAAGGGCTGGGCTGTAACTGCCCTGAGTTAGGTCATGCTGCAAAATAGGAAGGGTCAGGAGACTTTTTCCAGAGCTGTTGGCATCAGTGAAGATGTTGTGCCATTGCTGTGCAGCAGAAGTGCAAGCACTGACAGCCTTGGTCATGCCCCAGAGAAACCTGCATAGTTGGACTGGGACTCGCCTCTCCTGTGTGGTGCACATACAGGAGGAGCTGGGCTTTCTCTCCCCAGAGCTGTTTGGAAGCTCTAGGCAAACAAGGAAACTGGCCCTGGAGTGGAAACTCAGCAATTGCACCATGCTGACAAATGGCCAGAGACAACAAACTGCAGAAGCATGAAGAAAATGGGGAGACTTGAGCCCTCCACTTTTTCATTTGTAAGGGTCTCAGGTGTCAGACACAAAGACACCTGATGTCTGCAGACAACCCCATGATATTTACATTTTCTTTTTAGCTAAAGCAATGTAATTTGTGTCTAATTTGCTGGTTTAAGAAAACAGAATCAGAGAAGAGTGAGGCTATTTATCTGTTTCAGTGAGACCCACACAACCTGTTCCAGCAGCTCTACAGCCCCAGCCTAAGCCCCTAGGGTGAGAGGATGTGCATGTAAATGCCACCATGCTGGAAGCTGCACTCACTACTACTACTATTAGTAGACACTATTTGAATGTGTTATAATGTGATAGTCCAAAAACCTTAAGCTCATATATTCTCTGCTTTTCTCTCACTCTAGTCAAGCAATGGTGCTAAACTGAACTCAGCAAAGGGGAGACCTGAATACCTTTCAAAATCCAAAATGGACACTTGCTTGAATGAAGTGATAGAGAAGTATTTGTAGTTATTTTCTACTATGTCAATTGTGTGCTTTTTCCATTGCCTGTCATTCAAAGAATGATGACTTAGGAATCCAGTGGAGATGTTTGGTTACTTTTTTGCCTTAGCAGAAAACCATCCTTGCATAAGGAGCCTGGAAACATGATTAATCCCAAAGCTCTGCACTTCAGAAATGATGAGTATGTGAGAGTCTATGCCCAGACCTATGATGGAAATTGTTTTCCAGTTTTGTCTGGTAAGAATCACAAGGTGTCCCAATGGGTGCTGTCAGGACAGAACAAGAACTTCCCACCAAAACCCCTTCATCAGCCAGGTTTGTATTTGTGTAATGCTAGGGCTGACAGTAGTTTGCAAATGGGTAATTTACATGTAAGTTCTCTTAAGTTCTTAGATACTCACACATTTTTTGTTTAGATTTCCATTACTCTTCAGAATGTCAGGTACTTGAGGTACGTGTGGTACACTTAGATACTCTTGGATCTGAAAGAAACAGAGAGAGGTTATAACACTCTTCTTCAGCTGTGGGTAGAGTCTATCAGTGGAGAGCTAGAATTGTTTCTCTCAGAGCATATTTCTGTCTCTGTACCTGAGATGGCCATGAGCATTAGGAAACACAGAACTGTTTGTATTAGTGATTGTAATGATTAGCAGTAGAAAATGATATATTTCACTGTATTTCAAAAACAAGTATCATTAATTTATTTTACAAAACTGGCAGCTGTCTTAATTTTTCACATTTTCCCCTTCAGAAACTACTTACCATTCAAAAAGGAATGAACTGCATTTATAAACAAACAGAAAGACTGTGCCACAAGGGATTTTCTTTTATGTGGGTATTGCTAGAGAGAAAGACAGATTATAATCTAGGGCTGTTGCCCATGGGATATCTAGAGAACTGGCTAAGTTCATCTGTGACAGGAGAGGACCTGGAACAGGACCTCATAAGAAATAATCAGGATATTTCACAAAATCTCAGTATCTTGCCATTTGAATTCCTCTCTGCCAGACTGCAGTGCTGTTAACAGCCTGTCCCAGAGATGCTGGGTGTCAGAGAGGTGTTCAGAAGAGCAGGATAGTGCCACAAACCCAGTCCCAGAGCTGCTGAATCCTACAGTAAGATCTGGTCACTTTCTTTTTTCCCCCAGGCTTCTGTTTTCATCACTGCTTTCCAAGATCCTGGCTGATGCAGTACCCAAAAGATGTTCTTTTTAGCTCAACCCCATGAGAGAGGGTAGAAAGTGCCTATGGCTCTTTACCACAACACAAGGAACCTTTCTCAGGCTTCCTTAAGCTCACCTTCTCCAGCCATAACCATTGGGTACAATGGACATAACCTGCACAATGACTACTGCAAGAGAAAAATCCTTGATGCCTTTTTGAGCTCCAGGGTCTGCTCACTGCCATCAACCTTGGGGAACTTTCTTCTCACCCTGACTAAAACTCTGTTTCCAGATATCTGCAAGTGCATTTATTACAGGAGTTACTGCAGTAACAATACCCTGTGAGATGAGGTAATTTTTTTTTAAAAAAACCTAGAGACGAATGATGAGAAGAAAGAGGCCAGCACACCGACCTTGTGGCTTGTTCTCATCATTGCTCTTTTCCTTGGATGGGGAAAGTGATTTTCCTCACTTCTTGTCACTTTGAGGCATTTTCTAGATTTATTTATTTTTTTGCTGATCTTCTGAAGGTCAGGAGAGAAACATGTACCCACATGGGTTAACTAGCTGGTATCCAAAAGGGCCAACCATGCCCTTGGGTGCATCAAGCATTGCCTTGCTAGCTGGTAAAGGGAGGTGATAGTCCTGCTCTACTCTGCACGGGTGCAGCCTCATATTGAGTACAGTGGGCAGTTTTAGGCACCACAATATAAGAAGGATATTAAGATGTTCCCTCATGAGGGGAAGTAGAAGGGCAGGAGCTGATCTCTTCTCTGATGACCAGCATTAGGACCCAAAGGAACAACATGAAGTTGTGCCAGAAGAGGTTCAGGTTGGATATTAGGAAAAGGTTCTTCACCCAGATGATGGTGGAGCACTGCAACAGGATCCCCAGGGAAGCAGTAATGATGCCAAGCCTGACCGAATTCAAGAAGCATCTGGACAATACTCAGATATATGGTGTGATTTTTGGGGTTGCCCTTTGCATAGACAGGAGTTGGACTCATGATCCATGTGGGTGCCTTCCAACTCAGGACATGCTACGATTCTATGGTTTGTGGGCAGAAAGCAACAGCTGTGCCTGGAAGGCATGGGAGCATGTTGCAAGGAAGGTCACACCGGGTGGCCATGGCCCCCATGGCATGACTGCAGCTGCTGGCTCCTGGTACCAGTCAGGAACGAGAAAGAACAGCTGTTTTTTTGGCATCCTGGGTGCGGGCACACCTGCGTGGTACCACGGCGAAGCCATAGTTCGAGTGGTGTGGCGGCAGAACTGCAGGGCTGTGGCCAAGCACCTTCACTTCGAAGCCACCAGAGGAAAGCCTCCTCCCAGTGACCACACGCTGCCCTGATCCGCTCCTCTCTGATCCGCGCTGCTCACTGATTACTGATTACCCGCCCTCCGCACCGCTCACGCCCGTGAGGGTGTCAGAGGCCTGCTCCCGCTACGGGCACCCGCTCCCCGTCCCGCTGCGGAGCCACTGAGAGAAAAAAGACTCGAAAGCAGCACCGAACTCCCCACCGTAACATCACCCCCAGCCGCCCTCATCCTCAACCTTCGCCGCGAGGATGGTGCTGGGGCGGGACTGATTGGCGGCAGACCTCCTATCGCAACGGTCGGGTGCCATGACGGACGCACAGATTGAACAATGAGCGAGGCGCTATCGCTGGGGAAATGCAGGCTGGGCGGTAGGTCTGGGCCAATGAGAGGAGCGGGGGCGGGCCGTGGGCGGGGACGGTTACCGTGCGGTGCGTCCCGTCCCGTCCCGCCCCCGCGGTGCTGCGCGCGGCCGAGGCGGAGAGGTGGGAGCGGGCGCCGCCGCCGCCTGCTCGGGCTGAGCGGCCGCGGGGCCGGGCACAACGGGCAAGCAGCCCTCTGGGACAGACGGACAGACAGGACGAGGACGGGCAGCCGCCGCAGGAGCAGCAGCCATGGATCATTACGACCCGCAGCAGACCAACGACTACATGCAGCCGGAGGAGGATTGGGACCGGGACCTGCTCCTCGACCCAGCCTGGGAGAAGCAGCAGAGGAAGGTGAGCGCACCATCCTTCCCCTCCTCTCCCTCTCCCGCTCTCTCTCTCTCTTTCACACACACATACACCCTGCGGAGCCGCCAGGAATCGGTTCCGCCACCCCTCGGTACGCGCCCGACGGGGTGCTGGCGCTGCGCTCCATGGCGAGGCGAGTCGAGTCGGGCCGGCGGGGGCGGGTGGAGCGACCAGGTGATGGCGGGGCGGGCAGGGAGGTGCTGCGGCGGGTCGTGTCCTCCCCCTCGCAGCAACAGATGTCCGCGCTGTTACCGGCACCTGGCCCGTAGGTTCGCCCAGGAGGAGCGGGGAGCACGGGGGCAGTGGCGGTGTCTCCTGTACCCCCTTCCACCCTCTCGGCCTCCGGCTGCTCTCTTGCCAGCACACCCCCCTCTTCCCCCCCCGGCCCCGCCGGACCGGCAGCGGGACGGTCACTGGCTTCTCGTTTGAATGGTGTGGTTTAGGGCAGGGCTTGCGCGGAGCTCATGTCCAAAAATGGTAACATTCAGCCCTTTTTTTAAACCGAAAGGGTGGCGGTGGGGAGGGGAGCTCAGGAGGAGCTCCAACCTCGCCGCTTTACAGTTATGTATTTTTTTCCCCTCCTCCTCCTTTAAACCAAAAGCGTCCTGTATTAGATCACTCAGGAATCCTAATTCCCGAAACATTTCCGTCTTAGTCACTTCATCGGGCAACAATAGAGGAGAATTGGAAGCCCCACCGGTGCTAACGCGGCAGGGGCACCTCGGGGTGCAGCAGGCTCCCGTTGCTCTGCCCAGACACTTGTTCGCTCCAGGCTCGCCTTTTGGATCCTGCCTTGCTCTGCCTGCGCTGCAAGCAGGCAGGAGAACCCCCGAACCTTCCGTGCTAGAGGGGAGAATATTGCTTGTTTATACGTAGATGATATGTTAATATATGTAATGTGAACTGAGGTGCGGGGCTTCCTGTGAGGAGCTGGGAGTAACTAGGAAGGAGGACACATCAGTGAGAAGACTCTGCTTCCTCTTCAGCTCCTCTCCTCCTTCCAGTTAAAGATCTTTCAGATTCTCCTGTTCATAGCTGTCTGAAATGGTGCCAGAGAGAAGCCTTTCCCCTGATGAGTCTGATGAGTTAACTGAAGGTGATAGTTTTAGAGCTGCTTGTCAGCAGTTTTCTCTCTTGGAGGGACTTGGGTGGTGAGAGTAGATAGCATGAGAATTGAAGCACACAAACAAGGACATTTAATGGAGAAAGAATTGATGATACGTGAGCTTACATTTCAACAAAAGAGAACGAGAAGAATGAAATCTTGATCTGGGGACTGAGTGCTGGATGGCTTATCAAAGAAGACCAGGCTCTACTCCTTTGAGGAGGGAAGTTTCTTCCTTTTCAAAAGATCTGCCTGGCTGCAATCTGTATCTCCAGTTCTATGCCTGTTTCTGGCCAGTACAGCTAGAAACAGCCAGTGGGGCCAGAGCAAGATGGGCAGTATTTCTTGCAGGCTGTGAGGGGAAATGATTGTCATGCCTTGGGGTCTTTTGCCTTTCATGGTGCAGGGTGAGGCAAAATGTTTTATACATAGTGGGACACTAGCTTGCTTGTCAGAAGCAGGAGCTGAACCTTTGGTTTAAAAAGAAGTCCCAAACCACAAGTTTTGGAATGTGCCATAAAGGCCATGCTTTCTTAACAAGAGTTACCTCCTCCCAGGAGATGTTAAGTCCTCTTGGTCCTATCACAAGAGGGGGACAGAGAGCTATTCTGTTAACTTGGGTTACTAGTGCAGAGAAGAGAAGCCAAGAAGGAATGTTAAGGAATTAACACGTCTGCTTCAAAATAATACAAGCCAATTTCTTGTGATGGTCAACCACCACCAGTTGAATTGGATGTGCTGGGTGTCACTCACCACCTTGCTGAATGTGAGGGCTCTATAGTTAGGTGTCCCTTTTTGGTGGTGAGGTCACTTGGTCTTTTCCCTTCCTGCCAATGGACAGCTGAAGCTGTTACCTTCTACAGTGGGTGCAAGCTCATAGTTTAATCATGACACACATGCACACACACCCTCCCAGTGTCTGTAGGAAGATCAAGTCTGGGAGTGAATGCTCTTCCCAGTTGCACCCCTTTGACTAATGCTCCCTCAGAATGATCAATGACCAGACCCCAGCCTGGGCAGACTATGCAGATATGGAGATGCAGACTTGTTTCCCTCCCTAGGGTCTGAATGTGACCAAAAGCCCTTGTTGGGATCTTGGGGCTAGCTTCCCTCAGAGGTGAGGAGATAATGGTATCTGCCAAACATAAGCCTGGGATGTGTGGTGTAGTAAAACTGTCACCCCTTCTTACCTGTGAAATGAAATCATTGAAGTAATTAAAGTTAGATGTTCATTACTGCATGCATAGTTAATAGCTTAGGTGAAGGGGAGAGATTCATGCCTCCCAAATATTTCTGTAGGCTCACTTTGGGCTCATTTTTAACTTTGTTGACTCGTGTTTTAGGTTTTTCTTCACCTAAAGAGTAGTTAAAGAATTTCTGACAGAAGACATCTATCTGATTCAAGTACTAAATTGGACAGTACTGATTTAAGTACTACCTAATTATTGTCATTATTAGGTTAGCCAGTGAGGCAGACTTGAAACTTTCATGCTTGGGCCCTCTCTGGGAGAGGAGACAGCATGTCTAAAATGCTGGCACAGCCACTAATCCAGTGAGCAAATGTCTGTGCCAGAAGTGGCTGTTTCCAAGCCAGCCCCTCATGCCTCAGCTCAGTGGGAGGACCTGCTAATTTTTATTAACAGCCTTAACAAGCACCCTGTAAGGATGGGAAGTTTGCTGAGTATTTTTTTTCCGAACTGCACTGAGGGACAGATAATGACAGCTTTGAGATATGATCTCATGAGCTGCTTTGAGGTGGGTAAATAGGTGAGCTGCAGAGTGCATTTCATATTTAGAGGGTGAAGCTCGATCTCTTAAACATACCAAAGAGAAGAGACACTGGTCTCACACCTCTTCCCATCTGTCCGTTCCTGGGAAGTTACTCTTTTGCAGTATATAGGGATAAAGTGACAGTTCCTGGGAGGAAAGCAGCTTTCCATGCGAAGCCTACTTTTCATGTCTATCAGAAGAGACTCTTAAGAGGTTTAAAAGAGCTTGTCACAACATTGCTATCCATAAGTGGCAAAAAATAACAATTTGTAGAATAAATTCTGCTACTTATCACTTGATTTAAGCTTCTGCATAACCTTTTGTACAGGAGCAGGGGGTCTCTTCTGGGGATTAAAATGCTTTCTCCTTTGCACTGTTGAACTCCTCATCTCAGTAGTTTCCTCTAATAGCCTTTTCTTTCCTCTCCTTTTTCTCTTCTTTCCAGTCTTGAGTCAGGCCTCAAAGTAGCACTAGCATAACAAGATTGATCCTGCTGTTTCCCAGTGTTACAAAGCAAAACTTGCTGGAAGCCATTGCAACAGTCTTGCCTAGCTGTTGAGATAGACAAGCTTGCCATGTAAAAAGTACATGTTTACTGGCCAAGAGATTGTTACTAGTGCCCACAAGGACATTTCTTCTTGATGACAGATGGCCAGCTGCAGTGTTCAAACTTTTCCTGAGTCACCTGGAGGGGGCTTCTGGTGAAGGAGCTGGATTTGGCCTCAAGCCACTTGGGTGAGCTGGTTGGTGCTCAGCATGCATGGCTTGTCTTCGCAGGTGAGGTAAAAGGTAGTGCTGAGAAGGACAAACTCCTGCCACCACCTCCTGAGTGTCCCAAGGGGACCAGAAAAGTCATTAGGATGAAGCTGGCACTGCTTTGGGGTGCTGGTAGGGGTCAGCCCTCAAGCCTTGCATGCAGCAGGCTCTCCTGTTGGCCACTGTTATTTTGTAACCTGATTGTTCAAGATGCACCTTGTTTAGGGTTTACTTTAAAATCTGGCCTGAAGCAACTAATCCAAACTGTAGAGCTGGGGGATGAATTTTAAATGGTGAATCGCTTTCTGACTTGACAACTGCTGTCTTGACAGTGTTCATTTGCAGCATGTAGAAGACAGCCATATACAATAAAAAAATAAAGTCAAATCAATGAAATAAATGTGCCTTGTCTTTATCCAGTGCTGTTCTGCCTCATCAGGTTGGCATTTCTGTGGCAATGTGGCAATAAATGATATCTCTGGCTGAGAGAACTGCACTACTCAGATTTACACTGCTGCTGAAACAGTGATAGCACAGACTTTGGGAACACCTTTTCTGCCCTAAAGAAGTACTTGTTAAGTACAGTTATTCATGAACTTGCAGAAATTTCCTGTTAGAAATGGCAGTCTCTCTCACTGCTCTGTGCCACGCGTTGTGTGTAAAGATACACGTAAATACAAGGGAGATCCTGTAATCTAAAAAGCCATAGGTATGCAGCCTTACTTGTGTCTGCCTTCAACAGGTCTTACTGTTCTTGTCATGTTTTGAATTTTGCTGTGCCAATCACCTGCCTATTTGAAGTGGGGTTGTTCATGATAGAAAGTGCCCATTAAATGAATCCCAGATCTCTGATGGAAACACCCCACCTTCAAGCCTGCTTCAAGCATGCTCAGATCAGGTGATATGAGTGTGACTAATATCTCTGACAAATTGTAAAAGTCACAGTCACAGCTTCCTTTTCCTTTGGATTAAGTGTCCTTTTGTCCAGACAGGATCTGTTTTGAGAAGGGTATCTAGATTTCCACAAAGTTACAGCAGGGGGTACCTTCTGTGGACCCACACAGAGGTGTGATACCCCACCTAATCTGTAGTTCGCTAAAATTTCTTTCAGTAGCGTCATAGATTCATGTGTGAGGGTAAATAATGTGTGGTGTTGGTGAGCATATGATACTGGGTCCCTTTGCTCATGCTGTGGCACTGCATAGTGCTTGCTAGGCCATAGCAGAGGATGGTCCTCATTTTTGCTGTGTGGGTATGCTATAGGACAGGTGGTCATAATGCACCTGAGGATCCTCTGTGCCCTATTTTGCACTAACTAGTATAGGTCACCAGGTATATCTTATCTTTCAGATCAAGATTTTTTTGTTTAACGTAGGCAGCTTGTTGCCTGATACTTGCTCTTCAAAATAGTAAACTCAAAATCTGCTGTAGGGAGCTCTGGAAATATCTGGCTTTGTAGTTCAGTTTTTTTGTCCTTGAGTGTGGGAGCTGCCTCGTACTTTCTGTGATCAGATTTTGTCAGGATGTGTGCTTGCGGATTTTTTAAAAAGAACATGATCATTCATTGTAACCCCTTGATGCCTGATGAATGAGGCATGTGTGCTTTGCACTGACTTACCTATTCAGCATCTTGTTTAAGGGGGAAACTAAGGAGAAGGTGTGCACAGGTTAAAAGGAGACTACATGTTCTTTGTGGAGCTCTATAATAGATCCCAAGGATCAACTTGGTGAGAACATAATACTCACCAAATTGTACTGAACTGTTCCTTATCCTCTAGGGAAGGGTGAAACACCTCAAAGGCATCCAGCTACCAGCCCAGTGATGTAAAGTGTATCTGACTAGGGAATTTCTTGCTGACTGCTTTAGGCAACCTGTTTAAATTCTTGTGCATCTGATGTGTTAATGACTTTTTTGCAGTGCTTAAGTGCAAAGACTAGAGAGGATAACATTGTTTTCCTCCCTGAGAGCTTTCAGTGCTCGCTGGTATAGCTTGGGGCATCTGGAGTGTCACATAGGGCATCTCTAAGCAGAAGCTGCTAGGAAACTTCAGTTTTCTTGGCTGTCTGGTGAGAACTTATCCAGTTAGAAAGAAGCAGGTGCTTTTGTATGAGGTGATGTCTGGCTGTGAAGTTCAAGTGTAACTGGATGGTAGCTGTGAGAATGTGGGCCATTAAACCTGTTCAGTAAAAGCGTCCATGAACTTTGAGATCACATTTTTGGACACACCATGTTGCAATGGAGAACCAGTGAATGGTACCAGCCCTTCCCAGCACTGAGGTAACCACCATGAGTGGTGGAAATATACTCCCCAGCTGGTCCTGCTGTAGGCACCTTGCTATTCTCATGTGTTCTGTGTGAGAGGTGCAGTTCTACAGGCTAACATCTCTCATGCATTTTTAACTAGGAAAGGAGCAGGGTTCAGTTGACATCCCCGTCCAGGTTGTAAGCCTGTGTCCTGTTCTCTGCCACCTCACTGGGATCCACTTAAGACTTTGACCTGGAGTTCTTAAGGTTGGCACAAGCAGCAGTGACAGAGATGGTGACAACTTGCACAACTGTGCTGGGGAAGGACTGAGAGTGTTTTCCAGCTGCCTGTGGATTATCACTCCTATGCCTGACACTTAGGCTGTTCTCCAGGGTGCACTTACACTAGCAGAGGATGGCTGTGCTCTTTCTGACGATGAGGTGCAGAAAGCAGTCACTGTAGAAAAGAGGCTGGAGAGCTGTCTGGGGAAATGTTGGGAAGCTGCTAAAATACAACATACAGACTGGACTGGTCTCACTTTAAAGTGTTACATCTGCCCCAGGGGCTTTCTGGATGTATTGCTGTGATTTTTAGAGGTGTTTTATACAGTCTAAGTAATGGTGTTTGGGGAGGATGTGGGACAGAGTGCAGCAGAGTTTACTATTCTTATATAAAAGAACAAAACCCTGATTTCTTGCCATGTGTGACTATTGGAAACATGGTAATTACCAGAAGGAACGTGCTTAGCATGACTTCTACAAAACTTGTATAGCAAGGTCGCAAGTGAACTGTGCATGTAGGGGGGGGAAAAAATGTGTGTAGTACGCTTGGCAGCTATTAGGTGGGAAAAACAAAACCTTAGCAAGAAAGGCAGAGAGTAATCTTTTCTTCATGGAGTCATAAGATTTGTATAACTCTGGGATTTTAGGGCTGAAGCATGTTAGACAGAGGTTGAATCTGTTGGGTGTAGGGTGGTGAGATTAGGCTTGTCAGCAGCAGGACCTGCTGTCTTGTGCTAGTCATACCAGAAAAGTCTGTTTTATTGAAGTCTGTGGAGTCACCCACCACTTTATTTTGACACTGATGAGTGAGACTGATGTATAGGTTCTCAATGGAGTCAGTTTGGCCCCTCAGACAGAACTGGAAACTTCTTGGGCCATCCCAAAAGACGAAGTGATCAAAACCACTAGCATTAATATGATTAGCCAAAAATGTCTGCTTCCTATTCCCCTTCTGTCATTGCCTTCCCTGCTCTCGTTTCCCCACACGAGAGCAGAAGTTGGTCATAGGATATTTGTGGTGTGGCCTGGCGCCAGTTTAACCTCTTGACTCCCTATTAGGCAGTAAAGCAGAACCTTTTTCCCCCCATGTTGGTTTCCTGTTGTTGCCTTTTCTGCCCAGATGGCAATGCCTGTATCCTTTTGGTAAGGGCTGGGTCAGGCCTTTGCAAGCCAACTCCTGTACCAGTACTGCAGTTGGCTGGTCTCGGGCTTTTACCTGCAGTTGTCTGCTCTTCCCCTTCTTCCAAATCTGTTGCTGGTTTGAAGCACTACAACATGAACAAGGCCCTGCAGAGACCTTCTTCATCCTCAGTGCGCTGAAACGGCTCCCACTGACAGAACTGGGGTATGCATGAATAAAGAGAGGGGGTTTTGGTGTCTCATCTAGATGAATTTTTGTTTTATCATTGTATCTATGTAGACTGAAAGCCTCCTGGAAATGTGTTCATCCCTGTGGTGTGGTGAAATGACAGTGAAACTGGCCTTTCCATTGTATTAGAACCAAGATGGGAAATGCTGGCAGGTGAAAAGGCCATGTCTTGGCTATTAACACTCACTACAGTGGATGCCCCTGATGTGAGTCTCCTGTCTGTCACTCAGATTGGAGTGGTTTCAAGTAGATCCCTGAATACCAGCAATCCAGGGCTTCTGAGCAGTCTTACAGAAACACATCAGTGTGGATAGTTGATAGGCAGGTGCAGCTTCAGGGCAGACTTCTTAAGCAGCAACTTGTTCCACATCCTCTTAGATGGCTTATGAGGTCAGTGGGGAAGGTATGGGTGACTTGACAGTATCAGCTGGTTGCTTCTTTGGCAGTCTGCTTGACTTTGCAGAGACTGCATTACTATGGGGTAGGATGTGCCCTTCCTTAAAAGCCCAGGTGGGCTCTGCTTATGCATCTTTTGCATGGCCCTCATTTTCAGAGGAACCCTTGTGAAATCTCTGCCACACAGCATGGTGTGGATGGGCAGCCTATTTGCTCTGCTTCTTCCATGAGCAGAGTGCTGGATGGCCAGAGAATTTTCACACAGAATACTCATACTTCCTTTTACAATGCTGAGGACAACTCTGCCATCCTACAGAGGTGCTGAACCAAGGCTAGTTGGCAGCAGAGGAAGGGCTTCTGCTTTTCATGGCCTTTGGCTCAGGCAGCCAGGGCACTTGCTACTCCTTGCTGCTGCATATGATGCTAAACCCTTGAACTTCACTGCTGCTGTAAATGGAAGTCGTGCTGTTACATCTTTGCTCCAGGAGCTAGCCCATAAAGGCCTCTGAGAGATGAGGGGAGAGCAAGAGGACCATGTATGGTCTCTGCATCCCAGCTGAGTGCTTCTTTGTTCATCACGGAAAGTGATGTGTACATCAGAGCCCTGTTTCCTGGCCAGATTCCTTGGATCTATAGCAGCTGAGTTTCTCTTGCTACCCAGTGTATTTAGCTGTGATCCCCCTGGGTTTATTTAAATCTCCCCTTCAGTAGGCGATGAGTTAGTTCTGCTATTGAAATGTGTTATCCCCAAGAAAACATTAAAATTTGGTGCCACAGGTGAAAAACCCCACGAGTTAATTAATTTCTCAACTGCTAAACAATGCCAAAGAACAGATGCTTTGTTTAAAGCTGTTTAGAGCATGTCTGTGCCAGCAAAGGAAAATACTTAATTTCCTAAGGAAAACTTTAATTGCAGCCAAGAGCAGTTCCAGCTTTTTAAGCATATTTATGCTTCCAGGTGAGCTTCCTACATGTCTTATCTGGTTTGGGAGATGTGGATCTCTCCCACCGATGAGGGAGGGGAGAGCCGTAGCTCAGATGCAAGGGCATGAGGGGAAGGAGTGTGTGGGGGTACGTTTGTTCAAGCCTCTGCCTTCCCTCTAGCTCTGCTCATGGTGTTGCTGTACAGAAGGAGCATCTACAGAGGAAGTGCTGGTCTTGGCCACACCTGCCTCCATGCACAAAGTGAGACCTTGCGCTTCATCAGTGCTTGCTCATCGAGTGCCTCCTGGCAGCGGCGCTTGCAGGAGGCTGCGCTGCACTGAGAGGGCTGGGTGGGGGCACTGGGGGAGTACATTCATGAACATGAACCAGGCTGTTTCAAAATGGCTAACACGTGGAAACTTGCCGTTTCCCAAGGGTTTTGTTGGGCCATTGGGGAACTCTGGCCAGGGATGAGACTGTTTCCAGCTGTGGTGAGCCAAGTGTGAACTCACTCTGGGCAAGATGCCCAGCTCCGCTGGTTATGTCCTGCCAGGAATCCTCACCCTCCAGCCAGTGATACCAAACTCAGTTTCTGCCAGTCTTCAGCTAAAAGGCTCTGAAGGGAGAAAGGAGACTGAGCAGAGCAATTACTTTTGAGGATGGAGTGAGGGGAGGCACTGGAGAGCTTGTGCAGGTAGCACAATGGTGGAGTGTGAGGAGTGGCAGTTATGGATGAGGGGTGTAGGGACCTGCTTTTCCTAGGGTGAGTGGAGAGGGAAAAGCAGGTGGTGGAAGTGCAGGAGTTTGGCTTTCCTTGGTTAGGCAGAGCTACGCAACCTGTAGGGACATGCTGTTGGCAGTATCATCAGGGTAGTCTTCTGGGAATGAGTATTGTTCCCTCCATCATGGTTTCAACACACTCTGGATTTCTTCCATAAAACAGACTATTTCCTCTTCTGTGGAAGGTTCTGCAGGGCAGAAGTGCCCTTCAAAGGAGAGACTATGCATCTAGGACCTCTCGCCCTCCACGGAAAAGACAGGGCCACATTAAAACCTCATAGTACTTTTTACAGGGATCCAGTGGTCCAGCTGCTTTTCAGCAAAGACTGGTCTTCAGTCAAATGCTTTGGAAGAGCAAAGATGTGTGAGTCAGCTGTGCAGGTGGGACTGAGGGGTTAACTCCTGATACTGTGGTCCTTCCTGTGCTGGCACAATTGCTAATGAAAAGAAATTTCTAGCTGCTCTTTCTGGTGAGTGCCTTTGGCTCCTGATACTGTGGGTGTTTGAATTCGGCTGTCTGGCTGGAGCTAGCAGGTCTCTGTTAAAGAGTTTCTAAAATGCCTGTAGTCACAACTCCTTGCGTGCTGGAACAAAGCATCACAAGCATGATACTGTGTCAGTTGGTAACTTGGCATCCATATACCTGTTTGCATCATCTCTTCTGGGTCCAGTCATGCAGAGGTGTTGGAGCTGAGGGGGCCAGCATATGAACAGGAGACCTTCTGTTTCTGCAAGCGCACCTCCCCCAACACTGGTAATTTTCATGTGCCAGTGCATCATTTAGTGACACATTACACTGCTCCTTGCTGTTGCAGCCTATTGCAAATGAGCTGACCCAGGCAGCTCCTGACAGCCTCTTATGGGGTGGACTGCTGAAAGCTGTTTCCATCCTAGACCCAAAGGAGTGTTTCCCTCCCCCTCCTGTAATGGCTTGTTTCTTTAAATCTGTGAACTGGCCATAATCTAATTATTACTACTGTAATTAGTGAACTGCTTACAGTAACTAAAACACTTGAAGCGTAATAACCTCTGTGTTTGCAGAGCTTGGAACTACTTTTGCCTGCAGTCCTGTGAGATGTGATTACTGCTGATGGCCCAGGGGTGGGTGCAGAGGACACAGGGCAAGCCTGGCACAGGCCACGTTTTCTCTTGTGCCAAGCCCCAGCTGGTTCCACGTGGACTTCCCATAGCAGGGAAAAGCTTAAGAGCCCCGTGGAGGTGAGCTGGTTTGCCCAACTCATGGTGATTTCCTGCTGCCCCTTTATCAGAAAACATCCTTGCAAGTTGTGTCAGAGGACACTGGCATGAGGTAGAACTTAGTGGCGTTGAAGGTGTGATGTAGAGGTACTTAACATCTGGTTTATTACATAGTAGAAAATCCCTATGCTGCAGCAGGCTGTATGTCTCCTCTTGCTGTTAGAGTACCCTTTTGTCCCTGTGCACAGCGTACTCTCTCTCCTTTCCATACCTCTCACCCTCTGCCTACCCAAATTACAAACTTTTTAGGCAAAGCCAAGGGGGTTCAGCTTCTGGCCCCACACATTCATTCTGCAGGATTCAGTAGTTTCCAAGTAGACAGATCGCTGTGCTGCATTCTTCAGCCACTTCTCCTTTAGGAAGCAATGAGCTGGCTTTCCTGAAGGCTTCTCCTGCCCTCCCCTTCATACCCTCACAGGAGAGCAATACCAGCATGCTGGTCACCAGCCTTTGTTCTGCTTCCTCATTTTTACCTCCTGAGATGAAGCTTGTTGTAACTCATACTATTCCTTCCTGGGGAGGAGGATTGTGGTGAGAAACAAGTGTGGGCAGCTTTTAAAGTGGAGAGTCCTGCTGGAAGAGAAGGGATGAGGGTGGGTGAGCACATGCAACTGCAGCAAGCAAAGGCCCTGCAGTGCTAAAATACCTAGCTCCAGCCATCTGTTGGCAGGCACACTGTACTCAGCAGCTGAGCAGGATATTCATTTGCAGTATTTGGCCTGTGATGGGGACAGAAGAATGAAAAGTCTTTTTGGCCTAAGGACTAGTTTGTTTTAACCAAACAAACCGCAAAACCTCCCAAACCAAACAACACCTCTTTCCCCCATCAAACCTCACCCCCAAACCCCCCTTCTATCACAGAGTTTTCATTTTGTTCTTGAGCGGTTATCGTGCAGCTTTTCCAGACTTCATTCCTATGTAGTGATGGGCAATATAGGCACTAGAAAGTGGATAGTCTCCATCATGGTCCCCAACAGGTGACATGAGTAGAGAAGCAACTGCTGATGAAGAGTGAGTTTGTTCCATGTGTTCTGAGTTTAGCTTAGGAGGGGAGAGATGTTCTCATCCCTCTGAATATTGTGTGTTGTCAGCTTCTGCCACTGCTGTCTATATTACTTACCTTATTGCCCCAGAAATCTGCTGTTACCACTGAATTGTATGAAAGATTGAAAATGTCCTTGTTGCCATGTAGGTCAGAGCAAGGTGAGGAGCAAGTCCTTGAGTGCCAGTGGCCAGAGATCTATGTGGTGGGCCCCATGATGTGCCTGCTGGCCTGAGCCAAGTCTGCCTGTTGCCTTGCACCTTGCCTTTGCAGCTGTCTGTGTCTTCCTGCAGTCTCTTGCTGTGCTCTTAGCCTGCAGGGTAACTGGGGAAAGGCACAGTGTTTCTGCCATGTTTGTACACCACCCTGCACCCCAGAACTCTGATCTATGAGCTTGGAACATCTGTTGGTTTTTTTTTTGTTTGTTTGTTTTTTACTTTTAAGTAACTTTTAAAACTTGTTTTCTTTTAAGTTTTATCTTAAGACCGCTTGTGCTGATTACAGCACATAAAAGTTGCTTCCCTGTTTGTGGTACTTGCTTACAATCCACTTGACTCAAAGAAGTATTTTCAATTCCGTGTTCTTCTGCTCTAGCACCACGCATCTGACTTGCTGCTGGTTTTAGGTGCTGGTGTGGCCATTACTGGCACACCCTGTTTGGTTCACAGTCTCTTCAAGATGAGGTCTAGTAATAGACAACTTTAAAGTGGTGCTTCGGTATTTTAGTCATCTTTAGCTTCAGATGTCTGCTTTCAAAATTGCAAGTATAAATGTCCCTTTCTCCACATGCTTCCAAGTCTGCTGATCTAGTGCAGCAGTATTCAGTAGCGAGTTTCTGGTGTGGGCATAACCAAAGAGGATAAAAGCACAAGCATACTATTTTTTTTAATCTTGCTTTGAATTTAAAGCCTCCGATGGTACTCCTTATTATCTCTCTTTCACCTATATTTCACAATCTCAAATTCTCTGTCCTTCTCCCTTCCTTTTCTTGCCCCACCTTTGTTAACAGGAGCTGGGAAGGGAAATCTTTGTTCCCATCTTACCTCTGCCATTGTGTTCAGTGATCTCATAGGCTTTGGATTGAAGATTGTTGTCCTGCTTAGACGGATTGCTGGCTTTCATGGTCTGATACATTAACAAAATGATGTAGTGCTGAAAAGAGCTAACTTTTTGTTAGTAAGTTTTTAATAATTATCTTCATTCTCTTTCATGTTGAGAAACTATTCTGATGGTGTTATTTTCCTTCAGAGCTATTTGGAAGTCGCCCAGTGGCACTAGGCTCTGGCAAACCCTGGGCAAGCCTTTTTTTGCTGCTGAGTGGAACAGCAGCAGGCAGGCTTGAGGTAGGGGAGTGTTTGCACTGGGCATGGTCAGGCCATGGGAACTAGAGGTGTGGATTCAGTCTGCACAGCCCATCCAATGGAGCAACTCTACAGGCAAAGAGCAAAGCTCTTCATCAATGCCAGGGTAAGTGCACAGTAAGAGGTGTCCTTTGGGATAAGTATGCTGTTCTGATGCTATAGCGGAGAGAGACATTGACAAAACTTGAGTTTGTGTTCCCCTCTGAGCTTCCTTTGTGGTGGATTAGTAAGTCATATTCTCCTATGACTTCTGCTCATGTGAGTGCTTAACGACATTTTATAAGGGTCCTTATTAGTCGTGAATTTGCAATGCACCAGAACATTCTTGTCATGAAGTTGCAGTGCATCAGAACAACCAGCACCCTTCTGATCTTTGAAGAAGAGAACAGAAATATTAGCTAGACATGGCTGTTTCTAGCAAACTAACTAGGGCTTAAATTAACCCCATTTGCCGCTTTGCCTTACCAGGAAAATACGAGTGGGCAAAATATTTTACATATGTATATTTGGGATAACATACTCCAGAGCTATTAGTGTGGTTTATGTAGCAGTTATCTGCTTTTTGACTAGTGAACTTTGGTACTTCTGTGGCCTTGCAAAAGGAGTGAATAACTGTAGTGTAAAATTGCAGTTTGTAAAGTGTATTCTAGACAGTTTGCCAGGGGGTGACATAAGGTATATTCAAATTGGCAGTCCCTGATGATTCCAAAGACCTGCCAAAATCTGATGTTTTGCACCTAATTTATTTAACTTTTGCATATGCAAGTGATGAGTGTTCTATCTTCATCCATTTATTTGGGGCAAGACTCATTCCAGATGCATTTTCACAATCTTCAGTCCGATCTGACTGTGCTTATCTGTCACTCATTCTCAGTTGGGTGTGCCCATGATCAGTCTCTTCACATGCTATGGAAAAAAGCAAGTTTTCAGCCACATAAGAGTTGATCTTGCTGAGTCTGAGTTAAGAGAAGGAGGAGGTGACAGGGTGGGGGAAATGAAGGGGGAATGCATAGTGGAACTTCATGCTTTAATGGCAGCTTGTCAATAGTGGTCAACGCCAGCCATGAAACCAGTCCCTCAGCAATATGGTTTTTGGAGCTGCAGCAAATGCAGAGGAGACCTGGCGCTGGCAGCCAAAGAAGTTTGGGGTTTCTGCTCTGTTCCAGGCTTCTGAATACCTTTTACTAGGTTGGAAAGCAAAGCAATGCTTTCTAACTTTCTTTAAGCCCTGCCCAAATTCCTTCAATGTTTGCAGCTTGGACCAGGTGATAGTTCTAGTCTGCATGTGAAAAGAATAAATTGTCTGCCAACTCTCCATAGGTAGGAATGCAGCTTAAAACCACCTCTAGCCATGCAAGATATCTGAGATTATGGGGGTTGGGTTTTGGATTGGGGAAATGGAAATCTGCCTGACACAAGTAAGTAATGTTGGAAGCAGTGAGACTGTGCTTGTGGCTTGCTAGAGTAAGGGGCTGCACTAGCAATAGCTGCTGGGAAATGTGTGTCCCTGGCTGCTCCTTCCCTCTCCCTTGCAAGGCACAGCAGCCCCTGCACTGCTCCAACATAACAGCTTGTGGACATGAACTGTGAGCCAATTAACATAATTGGTGTTAAAATTAATTTACCAAGACAATAAGAGGGAGAAGAGTTAAATTTGTATAGCTCCTCACAGTGAGGGAGCAGCAAGAGAATGGGAAAGATCTGGAGAGAGTCTAAGGGAAAGGGAAAGAAAAAAAAAACCACTAAAAAAAACCAACAATCATACCCCAAACTTTTAACTGTTTTTGCTGTGGAAATAAATATCTGTGGATCTGTTTTCTGAACATCACATTGTCTGGTTCCCCAAGCACTGGCCCTGGACTGGGATTTGGCATCTGCCTCATTTTCAAGTCCAATGCAGTCTCCCGCCTTCTGGAAGCGAGTGCTTAATAGCTGGTCAGAGAACCGCTGTGCAGCAGCTGCTGAGCTGGGAAAGAAGCTGCTTCTGTTGCCTGTGCAGGAACATTAGCCGCCTCTTAGGCCCTGCAGAGATTGCCAGAGCTCAGAGCAGTTCATGCAAACCCAATTGCTGAAGCTTTGAGGAGACAAAGCTGCTCAGCAAGTGCAGTCTTTAGCCCTCCAAGTCCGAAACCTCAAAACCTGAAGACTTTGCCATGCTGCTTTGCAGAATACCAGACTTCTTCCATCAACAGGTACCAGTAGTCTGATCCCCATCTTTAAAGAGCGACAAGGCTGCTGTAGGGTGTTTGGGGAGCAAAGGGCGTGCTGTGGGTTGGCTCCTCATGCCTGGGAGCTGATGCTCCCTTGCTGGGATAATCCAACAAGATTGGCTGCTGTCACAGTGAACTGAGTGGGAATCCTCTTGTCAGTGGGGAGATGCTATGCTGCAGTGGCTCCATTGATGTGTACCTAGCTCTTTATTCCCTAGCAAAAGCATAGTGCTCTGATCTGTTTTTGCTGCCTGGATGCTTTTCATATGGACCTGTGTTGTTCTGCCAACTGTTGCTTCAAGTGTAGTTCAAAGTGTGCAGCATGAACATGTCAGAGCTCTGAGCTGAGTCTTCCTGGCTAGAGCTCAGCCTACAGCAGTCCTAAATAAAAAGAAAACACACAGAGAGCTGGAGATGGGCTCTAAATTATCAGGGTTGGGTTCTTAAGCATCAGGAAGTTAGGAAAAATAAGTGCTAGAGAGTAGTCTGCTTAGCAGTGCAAGAGGTTTAGCTGTTTTGGCAGCTGAGAAGGAAGAAATAAATTCTAATTCGCCTAACAATACCTAACCTGCGTGCAGAAATGGGCTGGCTGGCTCATGGCATGGGAGACAGTGTAATGTGGAAATGACTAACTTCCTCTGGCAGTTGCCAATGCAGTGCATAGGATGTAGAAGGTAGGATGTGAGGAGGTCCTGGGCCACTAATAAGTGTAGCTAGGCTTGCGAAGTACCAAGTTGAACTTAATGCTGTGAAAACTCTACTTTCTGAGTTGGATTGTCTGATTTGTTCAGGAAGAAAATGTTTCCCTTTCAAGCACAATGATCTGTGGCCATCTAACCACAGAAGAGGAAGGAAAAGTCCTGCAAAGGTTAGATGCTACATCCCTTGATGATAAGATATGTAATCCCATCGGAGGGAAGATGATCCCATGGGAGAGAGGGGCTGAAGTTCATTACTTACCTGACTTACAGCCTGTTGGTTCAGATCACTTTCTCTTCCCAAGATGTGATGGGGCTGGTGTAGAGTTGCATGTTCATAACTGCACAGCACATGGCAGCAGTTGGAGTGGGAGCACAGTGTGTGATGCACAGCACCGGATGCTTGTGCAGCAGCCACGATGCCCCTGGGCAAATGCCAGTACCTACTGTAGTGTGTAACAATGGCATGATTGCTTGCTGAGGAAAGGGTTGGGACAACTGTGCCCTTGCACTTAAAGCCCACCTGCTGGTTATTCAGCATGTTGAAAGTGGGATTATTTCTTCCTGGCCTACAGACAAGAGCAGCTTGAGCCTCCCACTGTGGGATCTTAATTACCCATACCCTTTTCCCTGTGAAGCTGCACGTAGACCAGCATTGTTGTTTGACATGGCTGTGGCTGGTGCCCAGCCATATGCTTGGGTCAGAGCAGGGTAGATCACAGAATAAAGCGGACTTCAGGCAACTTGTTATGGTGGAAATCACATTCGTTCTTCTGCAGCCTTCCATTGTGTGGACATGGTTTTCCAAAGGAGAGAGCAGTGAGCACAAAACTGATGACAAAAGGCCAAATCAGTCTGTGGAGACACTGTTTTGCTGTTCCCACTGCAACGTTGTGCTGTTGTACAGCTGCCAGCAGGAAGAGGGTTAAGCACGCACATCACATGGCATGGTTCTGTTTACTGCATACTTCTCATAATCGGGGCTGGCATCCAAATCCGGAAGAAGATTAGCAGTTAACCAGAGACCCTGAAACAATGTGCTTCATGTTGGTATTCCTGTGAAGCTGTGCAGTCTGCCATTGGTTCTCTTGCAGAGACCTGCTCGTCCCTGCAGCCCTCAGAGGGAGCTGTGGGGAGAGAAGAACATGGATGATTTTAGGAGCAAAGACTGGGTTGGGTTTAACTGTATTTATCATTGGTGTAAGCTTGAAGCCAGGGGAGTGTTGCCAGGAATTAACTTATTCCATAACAACTTGGTCTCTCTCAAAGGAGGTTCTGGCTGAACCTTGGTGTGAGATTGGTGCATGAAGCTATGCAGGCTCAACAGTGACAAGTCTGGGAAATGAAACCATGCCTTTTGGCTTAAGAGTTTGAATGGTGTCACTCAGTGATTTGGCCAGTACTGAATACAAGCAGATGGTTGTGGTGGAGAATCAAGTATAAAATTCAAATTAGTTTTTGAGGTGTGGTTTTGGACAGGAGTCTATAGCTTCCGCTTGCTATCTGTGTGGACATAACTGTAGCAAACTTTCATGGGGCCCAAGGCAGGGTGTGATTTACCTTCCTACTGTTCCTACAGAATGCAGATCCCTCTGTTTCTTTCTCCTAACAAACTGATCTCTGCCCTTACACAGCATGGGGCTTTTCCCTTCTTCAGTCTAGTAACAGTTGTAGTAAAAGTTGTGAAGACTTGCCTTGCCCTTTCTGAAGACTCCTATCATTGCTTAGGAATTGCAGAAATCTGGTTTCCTCCATGCTTCCAAAGGTGTTTTCCCCTCATCCTCTTTCTATCTTATCTGAAAAGTCTGATGGGTGAAGTTTATATGAATTAGACATGGAAGAGAAAGGATGGAAAAGAGTATTTTTTTCTATCTGTGATGAAGCCAAAGCTAGTGGAAAAATCTTCTCTTGACCATCCTTTTTGTTATTGAGTCCTACTTGCTTAGGAAGCCCCTTAAGCTGAAGGGGAATAAGAGAGACTTCCCAGTCTAAGCACAAACTTCAAATAAACTTGTCCATAGAATCATAGAATGGCCAGGTTGGAAGGGACCCTCAAGATCATCTAGTTCCAACCTCCCCGCACTGAGCAGGGATGCCAATCACTAGACCAGGTCACCCAGGGCTGCATCCAGCCTGGCCTTGAACACTGCCAGGGATGGGGCATCCACAACCTCCCTGGGCAACCTGT
>VWZO01016228.1:439115-455678 GCA_013396975.1 Bucco capensis
CCCCCCTCAGCCTCCTCTTCTCCAAACTGAACATGCCCAGCTCCCTCAGCCTCTCCTCAAATGACTTATTCTCTAAACCCCTCACAAGCTTGGTAGCTCTCCTCTGGACACACTCCAGCATCTCAGTATCTTTCCTACAATCAGGGCCCAGAACTGAACACAGTACTCCAGCTCAGGCCTCACAAGTGCCGAGTACAAGGGCATGATAACCTCCCTTCTCCTGCTCACCACACTATTCCTGATCCAAGCCAGGATCCTGTTGGCCTTCTTGGCCACCTGGGCACACTGCTGGCTCATATTCAGCTGGTTGTCCACCAGCTCTCCCAGATCCTTCTCTGCTGGGCAGCTTTCCAGTCACTCATCCCCAAGCCTATAGCGTTGCCTGGGGTTGTTGTGCCCAAAGTGCAGGACATGGCACTTGGCCTTACTGAACCTCATACAATTGGCCTCGGCCCATGGGTCCAACCTGTCCAAGTCCCTCTGCAGAGCCTCCCTGCCCTCCAGCAGATCAACACTCCCACACAATTTGATGTCATCTGCAAACTTACTGAGGGTGCTCTCAATCCCCATGTCCAGATCATCAATACTGGGAGTATGGTTAGGCTTGGGATGGAGCTAGGAAAGGAAGGGAAAATTCTAACAACTTGTAATGCAGAAATGACTTAATTTTTTTTTTTTTTAAAAACTTCATTTCTGGTGGGAATTTACACTTCTTCCATCTTTTTGTCTTCCCATGCATTAATGTGCAGCATCATGGGGCATTTGATATGGGAAATAAAAGCTGTCCCCATCCTCCTTCTTCCAGTCTAAAACTAGTAAAAAATATTGATATCTAACTCATTTTATAGACAAACAGCTAAGACATCATTAACTCAGAGGTGTATTCATTTTCCTTGATGAAATGCCTCACTTTTCTACTCTAATCCCTCTTCCAGTCCTCTGCGCACCTGAAAGCTCCTCCTTGAAGGGGGAAAACATTGGGGTGTTTTTCCTCTCATGCCTTAACTGGGATTGCTGAGGTTTGGAAGCAGTGCTAACATTTTTATCCTCAGTATGATGCCTCCTCCTCTGGCGCAGTGAAGAATGCACCTTTTATACAAATGGCCTTTCCTATAAATGGAAAAGCTCTGGATATGTGCAGAGCATGGTTCAAAAAACCCCTAGTGCTGGCACTCAGCATCCAGTTTATATCATCTATCCTCTCTTGTGGCAAGCTCTTTGACCTCATCTAGAAATGAGCAAATGCAAGAATGTGAGTATGTTTGTGGCTAGGGCTTAAATCACACTCTGTCCTCAGCCACTAGAGTTGCTACAACTCCAGCTCCTGCCTTCAGATTATTCATATGCTTTCCTGGCTGCCCTGTGTGCGAGGTTAGTTTCCCTGGTCAGATACACACAGTAGTGTGAGGTTACTAATCTAGGTTGCATTTGGGCTTGTTGTATCTTTCTGGAGGGTGGCTGAAGAGAAGACTGTGTCTTTTACAGAAGGTAGTCCTAGGCTGGTGCCCAAGTCCTCACTAGGTCATGGGGATGTTGGTTTGCCCAGGGCATCAGTGCTGAGACTTTCCTCCCCATCCCCTTGTGCTCTGTCTCTCAGTGAGTATTTTTTGAAGACTTGACCTCTTGGAGTTGGAAAAGAAAAAACAGCAAACATTTCCTGATGGGTTGAACTGGCTGGTAGCAGTGTTTTCCTTCCAGGTCTTTCTGCAGTGTGTTGCCCCCTATGTTCCTATAGATTTTCTGGTGAAAATGTAGCTGCTAGGTTTAAAAAGAGATCATTTTTTTTTTTTCCCCATTAGTATCTAGCAAATTGTTCTATGTGTCTGCTTTTAAATAGTGCAGTGTCTCCTTTGGACTCGGTTGCAATCAGCAGACTTGTTCTGTCGTTCTGTCCCTGCCACACAGAGCCTGACCCCAGGCTCCTGCAGTCAGTGGTAGCTTTTGGATCAAGTCCAGAATGTTTGCTGACTGCATTTCCCAGGATTTACCTAGGGCAGCTATTCTAACAGGCTCAGTGCCATCCCAGAGTACTGCAGGTCCCTGGTGTATAGAATCATAGAAACATAGAGTGGTTTGGGTTGGAAGGGACCTCTGGAGATCATCTAGTCCAACCCCCCTGCAGTGGGCAGGGACATCCCCAACTAGAGCAGGTTGCCCAGAGCCCTGGCAAGCCTCACCTCGAATGCCTCCAGGGATGGGGCCTCAACCACCTCCCTGGGCAACCTGTTCCAGTGTTCCACCACCCTCGTGGGGAGGAACTTCTTTCTAATATCCAGTCTAAATCTACTCCTCTCCAATTTAAAAACATTGCCCGTTGTCCTTTCACTCCAGGCCTTTGCAAACAGGCCCTCTCCAGCCTTCTTCTAAGTTCTCTTTAGGTACTGGAAGGTCACTAGTAGGTCCCCCTGAAGTCTTCTCCAGGCTGAACAATCCCAGCTCCCTCAGCCTGTCCTCATAGCAGAGGTGTTCCAGCCCCCTGATCAATCTCGTGGCCCCCCTCTGGACCTGCTCCATCAGATCCATGTCCTTTCTGTATTGAGGGCTCCAGAACTGGACACAGTATTCCAGATGAGGTCTCAGCAGAGGAAAGTGGCAAAATCACCTCTCTGGATCTGCTGGCCACGCTTCTCTTGATGCAGCCCAGGATGCCATTGGCCTTCTGGGCTGTCAGCGTGCACTGTTTGCTCATGGCCAGTTTCTCATCCACCAGCACCCCAAGTCCTTTTCTGCAGGGCTGCTCTCCATCATCTCATCCCCCAGCCTGTATTGATAGTGGGGATTGTTCTGACCCAGGTGTAGGACCTTGCACTTGATCTTGTTGAAGCTCATGAGGTTCACCTGGCCCCACCTCTCCAGCTTGTCCAGGTCCATCTGGATAACATCCTGCCCCTCCAACTTATCAACAGCACCCCATAGCTTGGTGTCATCTGCACACTTGCTGATGGTGCACTCAGTGCTGCTGTCCATATCGTTCATAAAAATATTGTATGTATTGCATGTGTCTGTAGGCCTCATCATGTTTTCCTTTTTGTAAGTATTGGAAAATTAGGCTGTAAAAACATAGCACAAGCTTTGTAAAGACTAAACAATGCCAATAGATACTAGCTCAGACCTACTGCACTACCTAGAATTGAAACTGCTTTTTCTGATGGTTCAGGTTGAATAAAAGATCAAACAAAAAAGCCCAACAAACTTGAATGTTTCTCTTTCCCTTTTAATCCTTGATGTCATTCCCACATCTGACTTCTTTTAAAGAGTTTCTTGCTTTGATAAACTGCACAAATGGTCTCAAGACAAAATAATTAAGGTTAAAATAGATAAAAACGTAAGGTTTTGGTCATGAGATCAAGACAGTCTTTAAAGACTACATTCCCATACAGTTATGTTGTACAGATTTCTAGTTTGGAGTCTTGGTGGCATGGACAGGGCAAAGGAGCAAAGATGGCAAATTGGGGGTAACAGAGGACAAGTGCTGTGCTGTTGACAGTCAGGTATTTTGTTGTTGGGTAAGCTAGTGTTGCCTCCATCTGTCTTTATGTAGTTGCTGCTCTCTTGAGGTGTCTGAAACATTGAACCACAGCAGCCTGGAACAAAGTTCCTGCTGTAATTATCTGCTATCAAAATTCTTAATCTTCAACTGTCTCTCTTTCTTACTTTGCTTTAAGATCTAAATCCTGGTCTGAATACTCCTGCTGGGAAGACCTGACCTGACCTCCCCTGCTTCTTTGCTCCACTGCAGTGTGGAGCCTCAGTTCCTATGCTTGCTACTTACTAATCTCTACCAGGGGGCTGGGCGCTGGTGTGGTTCCTAGCTCTGACAGTCCATGCCAAGCTATGTTTTCCTACCACCACTGTTTCTGGTACCTTTGCTCAGATACTTGGACACCTCTACACTGGTTTTCACTGTGCTGTCCAGGTGTACCCCCAGGCTTGGTACGGATCCCTCAAAATACACCTCAGTATCAGTCAGGGCTCTACATGCTGGATAAAGATGTGAGATCCCATCACTTGCAGTGCATATGGTGGTAACGTGGTGATAGAAACTTGCAGTGGCATGCAGATGCCTTAGGGCCTATGAGTATGCTCACTAATTAGACCACTCCTTGGGCTGTGATATACACTGAGAAATAGCTTGCTACTTGGTGCTAGTGTAGACAGTTTAAATCCTGTTTTACCCTAGCTCTTGGACGACACATTCATGCCTCAACAAGGAATATGTCTTAAGATCCTAGAAGAGACCATCTTTATAATTTCACCACCCACAGTAGCTTTAGCACTTCTGGGATCCAATTAAAAATAAGTCACAATGCAATTCAATTTTAAATATGACTGTTATGTTGATAAATACACTTCTTAACAACCACAGGACACACAGATGCTGACATATATGAATTTGTGGTGTTCTTAGCTGTTTCTTTTGCTGGGTATTTAAACTATAAGTGAAAACATTGTTGAACCTACAGCTGTGCAAACATGTGTCCCCACCAAAAAGTTAAAGCCTGGGAGGAGAAATGCCTGTGGTTAACTCCCAGAGTAATTCACTGACAAATCATCCTAACACTGCTTGTCTGTGCACTATTGAAGGCCTGCAGATTCAATGACATGTGTAGTGGACATACTGGCAAGCTTATGTCACAGTAAGGACCTACTTCTCTTCATGCACGAGAAAGTGCAGGTCTCAGCACTATCCCGGTCATCCATGCTGGCTTCACAGAGGTAACAGTGACAACTCCTGCTGCTCTGTGTGTGTAAATGAAAGGAGCACATCTATTTAGGGGTAGATAGAGGAGCAGCTCCACCTTTTCATGATTTATCTGTTGGTCTGTGTTTTAAGGGTGGAGGTGGGAGAGAGAGGGGACACTGGGGTAGTCTCTGGATTTCTGAGGCTTAGTTCTGTATTTTGCCTTTTAGAAGGCATGTTCTGCTCATGTGGGTTAGCAGAGGGACTTCTTTCACAGTGCCTTTGTGTAAACATTCAATATCTTGCCTACACCCAGATCAGTTAAATTCTTTCATCCAGCAATAGATGTGACATTCCCTATGCAGACCTGACATTTAATTTCCTTCCAGAATGGCTGATGGGTCTCCCATACAGCTCCCACACAGGCCCTCAATTATCTTATGTGTGAGTAATGGCAGTATCTTTTCTTCTGACCTCTGTGGAGCAATCCAATCACATTCACCTAAACAAGCTGCAGTGATATTTTTTGTCACCCATCACTTATAAACAAGCCCTTCAGTTCATGTCTCTCCACTAGCAACCTTTTCTTCACCTTGTTAAATATGAGGTACCTGTCTTTGTTTTCAAGGCGCATCTCTCATTCTTATCTCTGCTGTGAGGTGTCAGCTCTCACATCTATCAATCCTTGATGCCAACTGTTTGCTCATTACAGTTTCAAACAAATGCTTTCTTGCTCGTGTTTGTGTTGCCTCTCTCACTTAGGGGTAATCTGCTGTAGACAACCATGGTTCTGTTGTTTCCTCTCTGGTCAGGCTGCCAGCACCACAACTGCATGGACCAAGCTACAGCAAATTGCACCATGGCAGCAGAATGTAGCTTTTGAGAACAAGGTGGTGGCTCCAAAACATAACATAGTGGCACCAAACATTGGAGAGTGTGAGGGAATCAGTCCTGCAATCTTGCACAGAAGGCTGCTGTACAGATGCAGTTATATAGCTTGTAGGGATTGTGAACTGTTTGTTGCTTTTTTCAGATAGAGCCAGTCTTTTTTTCAGATTAGATCTCTCTTTAGTTTGCTGTGATCTTGGTAAAGAACATAAGAAGAAGTAGGTTGTGGGTGTGCTGAGACCACTGCCAAGCACCCTGACTAACGGTGCCTCGTTGTTCTAAGATGCACTGTCTCCACCCTCATCTCTGAGTCTCATATTGGAAAGTGCTTTGGAGCGCCGAGCAGCTTTTCACCCTTTGTGTAGTCCCTAGCAGAGCAAGATCTATCTTCAGGGCCCTTTCTTCTTTGGTGTAATACATGTGCATCCCAGTAGTATTGTCCCAGGACCTGTCTTCTTAATTTTGAATAACCTCATGTCAAGTGAATGATCTTAACAATTGCAGACCTTGTTCAAAAGGCAAATCCTCTGGACCTGGAAATGATGTGGTTTGCAGCTGCAAATGAACACAAGAGCTCTGAGCACTGGCAGTACAGAGTCAGGGACAGTTTCTTCCTGTACATTTTAGCTAAGAATTTGTGTCACTAGTGATGGGAGTGAAGGCCAACTATGTAGTATTGGGCCATGTAGCCTTCAGAAACTGTGTGGGATACAGGTATCTTTTCTGATTCCTTGCTCTTTGTCTCAGGGATCTCTCAGGCTTCATGCCAAACACCGCTTTGGAGTCCCTTTCTCACTAGAAATGCAGCTATAGGTTCTTTTAGCCAGGATGCTTGCCATCGTCCCTTAGAAAATAAGATTATTTCAAGGCTGTTTCTGTCTTCAAGAGCTGAAAAGTCACAAAAGTTTTGCAGCCTGAAAAGCCCATAGCAATGCTTTGTGCTGATTTTGCAGCACCCATACAGAGCAGAGGGTAAATATATGAAGCTGTTTCATTTATTCGACCTGTTTACTTAGCTCTGTATTTAGAACACCTGTATAATTGAAGCTGTAACTTCCTGTTCTTCTCTTCCCCTTCATCAGCAAAATAAACAGCTGAAGGAGAGCCACAGTAAAAGCAACACCTGTGAATGCTCCCAGAAAGCTGGAGGAAGCAGCCCCTTAGGACAACAGCATGTGAGATGGACACAGGGGCAGCGCACTGAGTAGTCCTAGATGTCTTTGAACCTACACTGCAGAAGGGCTTGCAAGCTATATCAGATCCTGCACTGCTGGCTTTGTGGACTCAGTATAAACTAATAAGTGTTGACCCCACTTTCCCTTCTCCATAAGCAGAGCAGTTGTGTTAATATCTGCCTGTAGAGCAGTGTGAATCCAGTGGAGGGAGGAACCTTCCCTCCCCTGTGTCCAGTTAAAAGCAGTCCTGTACCCTTGTCCCCTGCTCTCAGACAAGCCAGGGCTGGAGAGAATCCACATATCCTGATTCATGTTACAGTGCCAGGCTTTGCTGTCCTCCCCCCGCTAGCCTTTTGTTTGGACCAAGTGGGTGGCACCTCATCAGTACTAGGTCTGGGTAAACCCGCTGAGAGAGTTTGAGTGGTGAGATGTAAAGTGCAGGCCTGCTGTCAGGGACATGAGGCTGCTCAGGACAGTTTTTATCCTGGTGTCCTGCCCTAGTCCCGTGCTGGACAGTTGGAATTCAACCTCCATGAATCAAAAAGTCTTGCTCCCAGCGGTCTGTTGCCACTTTTCAGTACATAAATAGTTGTATCCTAGTGCTCAGTAAAATGATTTCTTCCAGTATATCTTCAAATGCTATAAAGCGTTTGGGAACCTCAGCATATAAAGTGCAGAGACAAGCTCTGTTTAATTTCTGTTATGAGAGGGCTTGAACCAAGTTGACATTTATGAGCTGATTTTATAAGAGAGAGAAGAGCATAAGGAAAGTCTTGCTAGTCTGAGCTTCACAATAAAGTCTAAGACCATACTTCTAGCCAACTGATCTCCTTGTACAATTTTTTTTGGCATGGTTTTTGCATGTCTGAATACTTGTTGTAAGTTCCTAGCTATTAGTGCTCCCTGGTAACCCTAGGATAAAAAAGGCTTATACTTTACTGATCTAAAATGCCAGCTGACTCATTGATTTAATGGTCAGTAGCTTTCAAATGCCAGAAGCAAATTCTTCCTGAAATGGTGCAGCTCTATAGCAGCAGTGGAGTTAAAGGCTCCAGAGGCACAAATATGGAGAAAACAAATATTTACTCTGTGTTGGACGGGAAGTACGCAGGATTGAGATGTCTGCCCTTGCTACTTTAGCCCATTATTAGCAAATAAAAGCGATTGTTCTGACTCCAAAGCAGTTTAATACTGTGCCAGTGGAAACAGTGTGAAAGGGACTCTGGCTTTTTGATTTTTTTTTTTTTTTGGTGGAAGACACTGAGAATTGTATTGCACTAAGCAAAAATGAAAACTCCTACACACAATTTATTCTGGCAAGTGATGTGCTGGTTCATTGCCATTGTCCAAATGGATGAACTGATTGTCAGGAGGGTTTATTCTCCCTATGCAACAGTTCCTAGCTCCTCTGGACAAGGAGAGGCTTTTGTTGTAAACTTCACATGCCCAGTGGGATCCAGCTTGGTTTATGCAGTTACGGTTAGGGCTGGGGCTCTTATTGCTGTAGTCCTGAGCTGCAGAGAAGGGAAGTGGCTAAGAAGTAGTGACTGAGCTCTGTGTTTCCAAGCTGTAGGGACTGTGCCCTGGAGTTGGAAAATGCAAGTAAACTTACAATTTTCCTTTTCAATCTCAGTAATAATTCCTTAGACAGGTACCAAATGGTTCTTCAGGTGGATGCTGGTAGCACACAGTACAATGCAATCATACCTCCTGTTTTCAGGAATAGCACTTCAGAAGCAGCATGGGCTGTATTTTGTCTTTCAGCAACACTTGGAAATCAGTGGCTGCAATTAAACTAGAACAGGACATTACCACTTATGCTAGTGGTACTAAACTCGCTTTGTGGAGGTGGCAAAACAGTGCTGCAAGTATCTGTAATGATTCCTTCTGAATATCCATTTAATTCCTTCGGCTTTTCTGAGAGAATTGGCCAAATCCATTGGAAAGCAAAACTCTTCATTGTGCAGAGTTGGTCTTTTTGACTGTCATACCTGTAATTCTTTAGAGGCCAGCTGCTGACAGTGTAACTCTTCAACACAAACTAAGATCTGAACTACCCTGGTGTCCTAGACAATGGGCTGAGAGAGTAAAATTCTGAAAGAGTTTATCAAATGCCTTTCTTTTCAAAATTTCTAGGTGGCTTCAAAAGCAAAGCAACTTGCAGTGGAAGTATTCAGGTTAGAAGATTGAACTGAAGGGTATGGCAAATGGTAGCTGATCTCTTAATTCAAATTCAAACAGAAGGCATTTTGGATGGCTGCCTGGATTTGTGATGAAGTTGATGTAGAGGATTTCTAATCCTTAGAGCTCCTCTGTGGGGAGATGACAGCCATTTGTGGGTATTTAGGCATCCTAAGAGACATTGAGGTAACACCAAGGAGTAAACCAAGAAGTGTAGTATGTAGAGGTTAGGGCTGTAGGGCTGCACATCTTCCATCACAGCTGAAAACCACTAATATCTATGTGTATAAAGCTTCTGTCAGTTGCAGCCTCTGGGCACAAACTGTTCAGTAAGCCAGGAGAGTGTTTTTTCACCTATCTGATCACAACTGTACTTCATGAAGGGCCCTTTCAACACCCAGCTGTCTTCACTAGCATTGATCTGTCTTGTCCAGCCATGGCCTTTCTTGTGCAAAGGTGTTGCCAGGATCCAGAATTATGTTGTAATTACACCTTAATTAACTGAACACCTCCTTGTCAGTTTATACCACAGCCTTGGACAGGAAGAGAAGCTGCAACTAAGCCTGTCTTTTGAGTCTGTGTTGAGTGTGGGGAGGGTGACAAGTAGCCACCCACGAGATCCCAGCAATTCTTCCAAGTGCTTTAAGGTGTGGAAGGAAAATTTGGAGAAGGGAGCGCCACAGAAAGTGCCAGAGAGCAATAGCACCAGGAAGGAGAGACTCACATGAAACCCTGGGGGTTAATGCTGGTGATGAATTAGTGCTGAGTACAGAGAAACTTGAACTGGATGGTTGAGATTTGTTTCACGACCTGCCCAGCCTTTCAGCCCAAAAACTTTCAATTAATAGGCTAATGATAGTCTAGTCAGTTCAAGGAGCAAGAGAGAGGGATTTGTGGTGACTGTGGGTTAGCATCCTCCTTACTTGATACAGTATATTCAGCTCCAAGACTACCAAAGTGGAAAGGATTCCATTTTGAGGCAGCTGGAACTGCTGTACTAGTAACTCTCTTGCTTACAAAAGCTGTGTGTGCAGCAGTTTTCTGCCTGCTCTTTCTAAACTCTTGGTTGTTATTAACTGAGTACTTCAGTCATTGTTCCAGATAATTTCATTTCAATAAAATGCCTTGCAGCATAGAACGGGCTGTAGAATGTGTTGCAAGAGTTAGCAGATCTGCTTCATCAGTCCTGTAATGTATGGTGTGGTGGTGAGCAGGCATGGTGGAGAGGTTACTTTTGGGCCAGGCAGGGAATGCAGCCTGGCTCTGCAGTCGTGCCCAGGTGTGCTCCTCTGAACACACCATTAGCAGAGGAGCAGCACTTGCAGCTGGTTAAGTTGATTTAGTTTTCCTGCTGGGCACGATGTATTGTTTAAATATCCTACTTTCTTTTCTGGTGACTGGAAGGGGAATATTCCTGTCATTGCCCAGAAGAAAGCCTGGGCTAGCACCCGTAGCTTTCAGCTTGTTCAAGATGTAACTTTGCAGAGTGCATGTGCAGGCTAGGCTGAGATTTGTGTGCTAGCAGCTCCAACCCCTCCAAACCTTTGTGAACACATCTCGACAGCAGAGCTGTGTTGAAATACTTGCTTAAAATTCATCTCCCAGCATAAACACAAGGAAGGAGAATGCCTCGGTGGCCGTGAACACTGCTTCCCTTTGAGCATGGCAGTGATGTTCTGGCAAGGCAGTGCTCCTGTGAATTCTTTCTTTGGTTGCCTAAGCCAGACCTTTCTCCTATCAGAAAGGAGGCAGGCAGCACTGCTCTGGCTCAGTTACAGCTTCTCCAAGGCTGATACACAAATATGGCAGTCTCTTGGCTGTGACAGAAAGTTTACACTTACCCATGGAAAGCAAGGCTGCATAGAAGAGTGATCTAGCAAGGAGAGGAGTAAAGAGCATCTGGAAAGGTCGGATAAAGCTGGAATGCCACTGTTCAAGCCACAAAGAGATAAAACTGCCTATTTTTTTTTCAGTATCTGCCATTTATGTAGTTGTTGTAGCTTTGACATTTACATTGCTAAAATTGCTCAGCAGCTGAAGTGCCTTATGACTGTTTTCTTGCAGCAAAGAGCTCTCTAGATCTGCTTTCAGCAATGTCACGGCACTGCTGCTTTCCAAGCAGAAGCATTCCTTAAACTTAAAAATGTTGACTTACTGTCCTACTTACTCAGCTTTCGGGAATGTTGCAAGAGCCACTTTGGTACCAGAAAGGTACTGAATTTAGAAAGGACAGTGTGAAAAGGAAAGGTTATTGGCTATCAGAAACAAAAGCAAAAATTTGGGAAGTGCAAAGAGTACCAGTATATGTGTGTGCATGCATGTCTAATTCAGGGAGAACCAAAGGTAGGTTTGCAGTTAACAGGATTGGGAGGTACCTTGAAGATGGTATCTCATCAGAGCTTTGGCTGCAGGACCTTCAAGCATTCACCTGCCTGTTGTTTTTAGTTAACTCATGCCTGGGCAAGGTTTAATACAGTGAGCCCTGAAGAAGCAAGGACTTTTCATGTTGTGTTAGAAAAAGGGTGTGTGTGCCTGTTAAAAGAGATATGCAGGTAGGCTTGTAGAGATTACCCCAGCAGTAAACCTGCCTCATATGCTGAGGCAGCAGAACAGTTAATCTTATTTGCTTGCTTTTAGTAACATTTGTTATTCTTTTTATAATCTGACAGGTTGTATTGTGGTAGAATATGAAGGCCCTATTGTTCATACACTACCCACCACAGAAATAGCAAAAGTTGATCTCAGTGTCAGGTATCTTGCTGATTAAGCTAGGGTGGGAAAAAAAGGCTACAAATAATAGCTAGATGGGAGCAGGAGGCTGCAGAGAGTAAAGCTGAGAAAATCATGCATGTACTGCAAACAGACCCCTGCTCTTTCATCAAGCACTGAACAAGAGGCAGACCTGCAAGGTGTCCTGGTGATCTCTTGTGTCCAAAAATGGAATTAAGAGTACAGTATATGGAAAGATCTAAGGACCAAGAAACACAGCTCTGTTTGCACTTCTTGTGCAATTACCATAGAAAACCTATGGTGTGAGATTTGTATGAAGAAAATCCAGTTCATGGTATGTTTTCATGCTATTATTTCACAGTAAGTAATTTTCCAGCTCTGTGAAATTTCCATAAGCCTCAAGATTAACAGAGTATTTGTTTCCTTGTGTTTGGGACAGGGAGTTAGAGGTAAGCAGGGAAATAATCTCCAGGCTTCTGTGTCTCCAGGCAATGAGGAAGAACATCTGCTGCCTCAGAGCAGTGGTTTGAGCTCAGGACTGAGGAGATGGTGCTTCCCACCTGGCAGTGCATTTATTTCTGCTCTCCAAACTAGGCTGCATCTCACCTCACCCCAGCAAAGACAAGTGTTTGGTGTTTTGGTGGGGATTTTTTTTCCGGGTTTTTTTTGTGGGGGGGGGGTTAGGTGTCTGCCTGGGCCTGTGCCAGAAAGATGGGACTGGCTGCTCTTAGCAGCCCTTTCCACTTGGAAAGCTTGTTTGCTGGTAAGAAGCAGTGCAGCAGGGCTTAGCAGCTGCCCTGAGCCAACCACCACCCCTAGCTGTGACTCAGGATGTGGGGAAGAGTGGCTGTGTTGCCCCAAAAGTGGATGGGGCGAGTGGGTAGGTGCTTTCAGGAGATTTCCTAGAATAACAAAAAAGATCCTGTGCAGACACATGAAGAGCCAAGTCAGTAAAAATGGCTCCAAACAAGACTGCCAGGGTTGTAAGACTCAGTAAACAGCAAAAGTTCCAGCTCTGCCTTCCTCTCTTGGCCCCCCCTGACTTTTCTACCACATTTCTCCAGCCTTCTCCTATCTGTCAAATCTCATTCTAATTCAATATTTTGAAGTAAGAAGATATTTTACCTCTGTGTAATGTATGCAGCAAAGGCAATATAAAACTGTTTTCTGCTTATTATGTTTTGACAGATGTTGCTCTGTGAAGAATGTTTGTGAATCCCATTGCAATTACTAAAAGTATTCCTAATCCTGCTTTCTTGTAAAATGGCCTATTGCATCTACACTGGGATGCTGATGTTGTTGTTGTTGTTCCCAAACACTGTTGTGCTACTTCATAGTATTATGCTTATTGGCATTTATGTTTATTGAAATTTGTGTACGACCTGAAGCTGCCTTGAGAAATTTTTAGAGTTGGCTATTGGGAACTGCTTTAACTGTCTGTTAACAGTTCATGGTCCATGTCAGCATGAGGAGCTGAAGTGTCAGTTCTGCCACTGATGGCTAATGGCAGTGTTTTGTGGAGTTATCTCACTTCAGCTTGGCTGAGGCCATGATGTTGTGGAGATGGCTCCAGCAGAGAGTGCTTGCTCTGGACCTGAATTTTTTACCAAGCCCTAGGTGACTCTTGCAGCAGTAAAAATGCTCTCACTGATCTGGTTATCCTGCCAGACTTCATAATAATGCAAAGTTTAGAAGATTTGTGGTTTGCTTTTGATTTCATCTGTGTTTCTTAGAAATATAGACCCAATCATATTCATACAAGAGAGAACTCATACAAGAAATAAAAGTGACCCAGGGCTTTAGGTATTTGTCTGCTTTCCAAATATGAGAAGGAGATTCATGGGCATCCACAACCTTCCTGACAAAACTTGCTATCGTACTTTGATATATGATGATGATGATATAGCATTTGGAGTAAGGAGCCTGACTGCAAAATAGAACCAAATAAATGAATCTCTTCTCACATAATACAGCACAGACAGTGGAATGAAGAAAGTGGTGCCAAAAGGATCATCATGGCTAGGCTTCGTAAACGAAGATCCTGGGAGGGCTCCATCCACACTCTTCCCAAGTGCTTTTTCCAAGCGCTGATGGCTGAAAAGGCCAATGTGGGGCAGACAAGAGCGGTTGCAAAAGGCACAGCAGAAGGACTCCTTAGGAGGTATAACCTGCAAGACACGATTCTTTCTGCGCTGTCTTTTCTTCTCAAGAGTGATTCTGCGTGCCTGCTCAGAAACATCCCATGGCATTAAAAATAGTGTGTGTGCAGAGCTCCTGATTGGAGGCCAGAGGAGAGCAGTTAAGGTGATCAATATGGCCAAGGCTGAGCTGTTGTTTCAGGGAGTCCTTGTATCTCCTCTTTGGGGCCCATACTAAAACCATGAACCATCTTGTCCAGGAGCTGCTTTATGCTGCTGACGCTGCCCTTATTGCCCATACAAGAAGTAGCTCTGCAGAGTTTAACGTCCTGCTTTGCAGCTGCTGCTGAACCTTTTGGGCTGGAAGTTAGTTCAAAGAAAACAGAAGTTTTATATCAANGCACTTCAGGGTATAGGGCCTGTTTTCAAATAAAACTGGTTTTACTTGAAAAAAAACTACACTTCTCAGAGGAATAACAATAAAAAGCAATAAAAGGTGCTTAATGACTTACACTTTTTTTTTTTTTTAAACTTCCAAATGTGGAAGGAAACCAGGCCATCTTGAGAAAAGAGATCCTGGATTTTCACAATAAGTGCATCCGTCCAAAGGGCTATTGCTGTGAAAGTATTTACAGCTGGACTGTTATCCTGCTCCATCCCACAGCCTTGGCAGACAGCAAGGCCAGAGCACAGCAGTGGGAAGCTCAGCAGCTGTTGGGCAATGCTTTTTCCAAGGAGAGATTCCGCTAAGCTATTTGTAGTTGTGTAAGCACGAAAGTGAGCAGGTTAGTAGAGGGAACCCAGCTTCCAGACAAATGAGAAGGTCTGATGCTTTTTGGGGAGATCTATCTTTTGGAATCCTGTGCACAGTGTAAGCAGTGGTGAAGCATTTTTTAATTTTTGGCATGCTGTGCTTCAGTATCAGCTGAGTCTTTGCTGCTGTGGTTCCCTAACAGCCTGTGATGGCACAACTGCTGTGGTCCACTCCACCCTGCTGCTTGGTCCTTGTATGCCCAGTTTTCTCTTGCAGAGGCTTGTTAGACTCTGCTGAACTGCCTTCATGCACTACTGAGCAGAAGACTAGCCTTACCAAAGAAAGTAAACAGTTCTTTGCTGGGTCAGTGAGTTGAATTGGCTCTGGGAACACATCTGGGAGAGGGAAGGAAGAAAGACCTCCTTTGCTTGTGGTAGCACTCAGCTTTTGGAGCCACTCATTTTTTGAGTAACCTCGCCCTTCTATTTAAAGAGTGATTGAGGGGTGATCAGTTTGTACAAAGGCAAGGGTTTACTTGGTATCCTATTCAAACACTGTGGAACACATTCATGAGCTCTTGGACAAACTTGTCCGCCTTAAAGAACGAGTTGCAACCATTTACTCTTCAAACAGTAGTTTTTGTGTCAAACAGCTTCTGCATCTCCACGTCAGGCTGTTTGATTTTTCTGTTTAAGACCGTGCCACACTGAGGTGTCTGAGGTGTTTTACATTTGCTTCTTGCATTTTGACCACCAAATAGTAGCACTTTTCTCTTTCAGACCCATTTGTGTGGTGATCTTTTGAGATAATCCCTGTTATCACATCTCTTGGATGAGATGGTCTCTTCCACATCAGTGCCCCCACATGCCCATTGTTCAGAACATGGACTGACAGATTGCAACCACAGAAAATGTGTCTTGTCATCAGTTGTGGTGAAATTCATTTCTCTCCTATGAGAGATCCTCTTATCCTGACTACTTGAGGTCAGAAGGCATTTCCAAAAAGAGTTTTGTTTATCCTGAGAGCTGCTGGCTGTGTTGTAGCTTGGATCTCAGTCCCTCCTGCACTGCAAACTCATTATTACTTCAGCAGTGGTGCATAATATCACTAATTACAGACTGGCTGTGATTTCTATCCTTGAGGTGGCTGCAGCGATCCTTCTGCCAGAAGCTCTCAAATAGTGGGAGTTTGGGACTGTGCTAGACAGTAGTGTTACTAAGTAATGCTTGCTTCTATCCTTTCTAAGATCAGCATTTCTGCTGAGATGGGTGATAGCAGAATGGGTAGTTATTCAGAAAGCATTTACTCCTCCACATGGCGAGGGTGTGGAAGGTGGAGAAGTCAAACAGGGGAGGAAGTTCTGCTTAGCAACGAGTCAGTGAGAACTGAGGCAGCAGGACAGATGCTACTGGGATGTTGTTTGTATGTCTGAGGAGCTCAGCCTCCAGGGATGGGGCCTCAACCACCTCCCTGGGCAACCTGGTCCAGTGTTCCACCACCCTCGTGGGGAAGAACTTCTTTCTAATATCAAGTTTAAATCTACTTTTCTCCGATTTAAAACCATTGCCCCATGTCCTTTCACTCCAGGCCTTTGCAAACAGGCCCTCTCCAGTCTTCTTGGAAGTTCCCTTTAGGTACTGGAAGGTCACTAGTAGGTCCCCCCAAAGTCTTCTCTTCTCCAGGCTGAACAATCCCAGCTCCCTCAGCCTGTCCTCATAGCAGAGGTGTTCCAGCCCCCTGATCCTTCTCGTGGCCTCCTCTGGACCTGCTCCATCAGCTCCATGTCCTTTCTGTGTTGAGGGCTCCAGAACTGGACACAGTATTCCAGAGGAGGTGTCAGCAGAGCAGAGTAAAGTGGCAGAATCACCTCTGTGGATCTGCTGGCCATACTTCTCTTGATGCAGCCCAGGATGCCATTGGCCTTCTGGGCTGCCAGCGTGCACTGTTTGCTCATGGCCAGCTTCTCATCCCCCAGCACCCCAAGTCCTTTTCTGCAGGGCTGCTCTCCATCATCTC
>VWZO01016246.1:0-37789 GCA_013396975.1 Bucco capensis
TCATGTCTTGCAGAATATACCTCCTAAGGAGCCCTTCTGCTGTGTCTTTTGCAACTGGTCTTATTTATCTTGTATTGGCCTTTTCAGCCATCAGCGCACTTGTGAGAAGCATGGATAGAGCCCTCCCTGGATCTTCATTTGTGAAGCCTAGCCATGATGATGATGATTGACCTTCAGTATAGGACTAGCTCAACTGAAATTCACTATACGTTGATTGGGGGACACACTGGCTTCCGGGTCCAATCAGCACCTGGCAGGGGGGTGTGTATCATGTGGGCTACACGGAACGTGCCTGGAGCCGGACTGTGCACTGCTCTGGTCCTGGCACCGACCCGGTGCTGCCCAGCATGATCTAAAGGTAACATAATATGTTTGGAATGCTAAATGCTTTATTGTTAAAGATACACTTCTAATTTCCTTCTTGAGAACCTTTGGCTTCAATATCTACTTATTAGCTCATATTTGTTTTATAACTTTATTTTGAGATTCATATTGTTTGATTGGAGCTTAATTGAACTTGTTTCCTCTGCCTTTTTTTTTAATTAAAGTAAACAAAGAGCATGCGTTCAGCTATTCTGATTATACTGAAATCAGGAGTCAGTCTGACCCTATGGGTCTAAACTTGCAGAATTAAATGCTGCATGTTAAGTAGCTTCTGAAACTGACGTTCATTAGCCACAGTTACATATTTTCACTAATGAAGTACAGCCTTCCAGATTTAGTACAGATCATCATAATCCATAAATTTTATGTCCATTAATGGTAGCATTTTCACTTTTCATCTTTAGTAATATTTCATTACAAAAACATAATTCTTTATCAATGGTTTTACAGGTTAAAGTTAGTTCAGAAAGGAAAAAAAAACAACCCACAAAAATCCTCTTCAATGCCATAGTTTAAAAAGTGACCTTGTCAAAGTGAGGCATTCTTTCTTCAATTAAATTCAAAGTGCGTTGGTCCCACAGGTAATGCTGAAGTGTATAATGTTAGCAATCTTAAAAATAATTTGCAAATGTAGTTAAGAAAGCCTAAAAAAATATTTTATGCTATGATTTTTTTTTGAAAAAAAGAAGACTTTAACCTTATATTAGTAGCCATTTATGAGGTCATTTGGGAGTATACTTTTACATAAAACATGAGGTCAGCAAGTACGGCTAATTCAATTTTAGTAGGAGCAAAAGTCACCAAAATCCTTTTACTTTAATCCTACCCAGTTTAAAATAGTGATACAACACACCATTAATAGCCTTGGAATTGCTAATTATTTCAACATGAATAGCAGTATCATTGCTGTCAGTTTAACTTAATACCCTCTTGAGGATTTCTGAAGAATGCATGTTTACTTTTATTATTTTGTAGTTTCAGGAACAAAAAACAAACAATCAACACAAATATGGAAAAAATGGTTTAGCTAAAGTGCCTGTTGTAGTCCTGGACAAGAAAATTTCTATGAAAGTTTTCCATCAGAAAATGCAGTTCAACATATTTCAAGTCGTTTCAAAGGAATATACCTCTTTCACATTAGTATACTTGGAAAATATTATTTTATTTAAAACAATTTCTCTTAAACTTTTCATCCATTTTATTTTTACTGTCTATTAAAGAAAACATTATTGAAAAAAAAAATTAGCATAAAAAGGTGTTTTAATAATCCTGAATTGGAATTTTGTTTTCTATATGAGTTTTAAAATTTGGCAACTTTTTTCAAATTTGGAGCAGGAAAAAAAACACCACATGAAATCCTGGTATTTCCTTTGAAGATCAAAGTTTATTTTTCCAACAACATAATTCAGTATTTCGCCACAATAAATAGGAGCATTTAGCATTTAAAAAAATAGATGTACTGGGTTTACAGTTATACACAAAACATGTAAGTCTTGTGAAATACTCTCATTCTATTACATGGAAGAGTGCTTTGGTACTTCTAAAGTCTAACAATGCTGAAAAGTCAAATTTAGTCTTTAGTCACTAATCCAATTGAGTTCCTCAGCAAAAAAACACTCTGGCCATTGTAAGACTGGATCATTTTCTTCCTCAGAGTAGACTTTAATGTTCAGGAGAAAAATCAGTGTTAACAAATCCATTTCTGTATTTCTAAATCTCTAGTTATCTTAGTCTGAAAGACTTTCTCTTAATCAGACTTATAACTTTCAAAGAGGTAATGTTTAAGAGTAGAGCAAACTGTTCAATGTGTTGACAAACAAGATTTAAAAACCACGTGAGTTAATAGAGTTTATATTCTCACAGTGGTATAGCAAAGTTTTTTGATATATATTTGAAGAAATCTTGATTATAATTTCTAATTAACATGATGACCAATACATGTTTCTTTGTTCTGGTTTTACCTTAGTTGATCTTATTTCATAAAATGAATGTGAGGTCTGGGACTTGGTAGGTTGAGAATTTTACTAAGAAGAGATTCTTTTTTTTTTCCTCTGCTGTTTCTGTTCTGATCAAAGGAAAAACAAGAAGCTAACAGTTTCAATAAAGACTTGTTTCCCTGGTCTGCAACTAGAATTCCCAATAAGCATGATGATGAATCTCGCTGTAGGAATTTTATTTTTCTATATTTGATGTTTTTATAAAAATAACCTTAAAGCATCAACGGCAGATCCATTTGGACTCTATTATATGTACAAAAAGTATGTATTTTGATGGGCTACTCTGCTAATGTTTGTGGAAAAGTCTTCACTAAAATGAAAACATCAACAAGAAAAACAAAATTTTGAATGCATTAAGACAAACCATCATTTCAAGAAAGCCATGATGGGAATAAGAGTCTTGTTTAAGGTGCAATGAAATATCAGTTATATTTTCCCTAGGAAGGCCTTTCCTAAACAGCTTGCATTAGATAGAGATGAAAGGAGAAATTCATCTCTTCCTACCAACAAAATAACCACAGATGAACCCACCCTTGTAGACTTCAGAAGGAACCAACTACACAAAGGACGACTGTTTATCTGGTTACTTTATATGGTTTCTGATAGCACATGTTGTGAGGATTTTTCAGCTAGTGGATTTGCACTGTAGACTTGAAGCATAATTACTCATTTATAGAAGAGATATTTTGAATTCTCAGTGAATCTTAGTAGGAAGAGAAGAAAGTGCTTTGAATTCCAGTGCAACGCCCAATCTGACAATTTCCCCCAATATTCCTCAGCTTACCCCTCACCACCCACACACTGTGAGATTCCTAGAGTTGTTGCTTAATACAGAATTCCAGCAAAACAAGGAAAGAAGCTGTCACAGAACCATCTGGCCATTTCTTAATGATCAGTAGAAAACTAACAAAATAAGAAGTCTTGCCTTCTTTCAGTGATCTAATGGACATCATGAACTAGTAATTATCACAGCTTTAAAGCAGAGTACACCTTCTGTTGCCGGTACTGGCCCTTCTAATTTTACAATATAGCAGCACACACTTAGACTATCATTCTCTATAGTCATTTTCACAAGCAGATGAATGAATACATCTTCTTTATCCAAGATGCTTTCCATAACAAACTAAAGATATGCTATTTATATTGCAACTGATACTATTCTTTTCACCTTTGCTTACATTGCTGCAGATGATTCAGTAAAAGCTAATATTTACTATAATTTTATGGTCTGGTGCATGGAATCTAACAACACTTTGACATTTGGATCCAGTAAAGAAAGCATAAATATTGTCAGAGACTTCAGTGACTCTGGGATTTCAAACTGTCAAGGTTTAGGGCTGGACCAACCACTAATCCAGTGACAGATATTCTCTATTATCCCCTTTCCCCCCACTCCAGGATGGAAAAGGGGAAATTAACAGGGAGAGAGAGACTTGTGGGTTGGAAACGAAACTTAAACTACTTTAATGAAAATAGTAACAAGAAAATGAAATACACATATACACACAAAAACAATACCACACCCAAACACCCCTTGATGACAACTACATCACTGTCACCAGTGATGCTGCAGCAGAAAGACTCGCCAGCGGACTGGAATCAGACTCAGGGACTGCATCCTGGAACTGGATTCAGGAACCCTTGGATTGAGATCTAAGGCAGAACAGACTGCAGCAGCAGAGCTGAGCTTCTGATCCTTACAAGGAGAGTTACGAGTCTATCACCCCAGATGGCTCAGGTGCTTAACCATCAGGGAGGTAGAAGGTTCAAACCTCTCCTTTTTTGTATTGGCTGCTAATTACGTGATAAGTAGCTTAATCATGCACCTGCCTTGCATGGGTCAGGCTTTAGGTAAGAGACCCTAAGGCCCAAACTTGCTGTGGGGGTTTCAGGGACTGACCTTAAGTCCCACACCAAACATGATGTACATGGCATGGAATATCTTGATCTGAGTCAAACCAGGACACAAATAGTGTGTCCTGAGAATCTTCTCAGGGGATCTTATGATATGACTTGAAATTTAAGGTAGTAAGTCTGATTGTTCTAGGAACAAGGCACCTCTGCTGCTGAGGCACTTCTGTAAATCTATTTTTTAAGACCCATTTCTTTAATCATATGGTATTATAGAGGTACTATGGAGGTAAACCTGAATACTTACTAAAGAGGTTGTCCTTTTTTATTCTTTTTTTAATTTTATTTTTTAAATGGGAAATGAGCATCTTCCAACCCAGTGTCTAAAAAAAAAACACGATAAACAACCATTTGGTCCATTGATTACTTAAATCAGTCTTATATCTTAATAATCAACTGCTCAGACTATCAGTAGGACAGAAATATGGGTCCTACCTTCATGGCTTCTACTCTTTAAAGCATTTCAACTTGCTTGAATTAGCTATTGGTATAACAAGTATACATGTCTGTTTATATGTATTCCTTCCTCTGCTCCTTCGACTAGGCTAGAGTTTAGCATGGAAATGCCAATAGTGAGAAAAAACTGCGTGCTATTTCTTATCCTTTCAGTGTGTCCTTTAGAAAGTCTGTACAACATTCAGATTTCCCTTCTTTTGGTAAAAATAGCTAATAATTTATCATTAGTGACTAGTGTGGTCATTGTTACGTAAAACTGCTAATGTAAAGTGGAGAAAACAAATTCATTCTACAACTTTTAAATAAAAAATGCAGATGTAGTTATGAAAATAGCATTTTAGGTATGGATTATTGCAACTAATATCAATAGACTTACATGGGTTTTTTGACCAAATTCAGTTTATTTTGCATATGGGAATATACCTTCCTGTTATGAGGGGCATGGGAACATCCTTCTCAGTAACTGTAGACAAACATGATGAAGTTCAGTTACTACACATGGAATGTGAGGAGCTAATCTGGTAGTATGTTTTCATGACTGTACATTGTGATGATGACTGGACAAGTGTTTTGTGATTTGATGCAGCTTCTGGCAAAGTGAGTGAATGCCAAGATTGCCAGAGCATCAAAGAAAACAGTTTTAATTTAAGTATGCGTGCTGAGATGCAGCTGTGCCAATACATGCATATTTATTGGATCTGGCCAGGAGGCAAATGCGCAGCTAATTAAACCACAGTAGTGCTGGCCAAGGTTTGATTCTAAAGGCCTGGGTTGTCATAGACTTAGCTGAGATGATTTTGGTGGATCTAGAAGCATTTTAAAAATAAAATAACCCTAGGCAATGTTAAACTTAGACACTTTGATAACCTGGTAGTTTGTTTTCAAATTGATCAGGAGAGGCTTTGGCTGTAGGCATAGCACAGTTCAAGAAAATCATACTCACACTGGTATTTCCATGCACCTCCATGTTTTAGTTTAGGTTGCTATTAGACATTGCATTGGGATGCATTGCTATGACAAGATGAGCTTTAGAAATAGTTTAGTTGGTAGTTTAGTATGCCACATTAGTTGGATTATAAACAGGACCCAGACGTCTTTCAAGAAGCTAGTGAAGCATCTGTTCACAATAGTTTCTTCTCATTAACTAGTTTATAGCTTGAGTAATCCAGTTTTGGAAAGTCTGCCTTTATGGATGTAAAGGTACAGTAGATTTTCTAACCATTCACTTCTCTGTGGGGCTTTTGCAGGAAGATGGGCATTGAGGTGTTTTGTATTGTTTTCTGAAAGGAATGTCTGTGCACTAGAAACTACACTGCTTTCCCCTGGGTGGGTCAGTGGTTGACTGTCATCTGCTACTCACTTTCAGGGCAAAATTCTAAACAAGTGGAAGCTTCCATGAAAACCTTGTAATTTACATGCATTTTGAAGCATCTTTATTACGCAGTAAAAGCATCCTATTGAAAATTGAATTTATAATGTGTTTATTCTACTCAGATACATCTGAAATCCGTGCACTCAGGTCCTTGGTTTCATGGCTGTGTAGCAATCCAAGGTAGGCAATATCACCAATCTCAAGCTTCAAAAGAGTCAGTTCTTACATTTTTTCTTAATTACAAGACTCACTTAAAATTAATAAAATTTAAAAATAAATGCATAAACCCAAGATTTTATTTTTACTACTTTGACATTTCAGCCTTAGGGCACACATTTTTAAGGTTTACTCCATGACCAAGGGGGCGAGCGATACAGCTAACAAAATAAATAAAAACGGAGTTTTGACACTGACATAATGATACCACTATAGAAACAGGAGCTTTAAGAAGTGCATAAAATGTTCAAGACTGAAAGTAAAATCAGGAGACTTGGAACAGGTACCCACTTGAGTAGAATATTTTACCTCTTCTTGTGGGACTTTACTCCTTCTTCCATGAATGTGGTTAGTAAAGTAGTCATTGAATTTTTTATCCCCCTTGAGCAGGCTGTAACCCTCAGCAAGTTTGCAGATGATACCAAGCTTGGAGGAGTGGCTGGCACACCAGAAGGCTGTGCTGCCATCCAGCGTGACCTGGACAGGCTAGAGAGATGGGCAGGGAGAAACTTAACGGAATTTAACAAGGGTAAGTGTAAAGTACTGCATCTGGGAAAGAACAACCCCATGTATCAGTACAAGTTAGGAACTGATCTGTTGGAAAACAGCCCTGGGGAAAAAGATCTAGGAGTCCTGGTGGATAGGAGGATGCCCATGAGGCAGCAATGTGCCCTTGTGGCCAAGAGGGCCAATGGCATCCTGGGACGCATTAAGAGAAGCGTGGTCANTACTGTGATACTGTGTCCTATCTACTCCATGCCAGACTGTGCTCAGATCAATTTACTGCAATGGAATTTAACTGAGAGAAGGGAGGAGGCAGGAAGAAATGGTTGAACATAAAATAAACAAACAAACAAATCTTTGTAGCCTAGTACAAAGGCTGAGCATGATTTGTTCTTTCTGTTTGCCTATGTGAGGTGTAGGGTTTTTTTAAAGCCTTTTAAAAAACCTTACAGCATAATATGCATAGTCAGACAAACAATTACTTTACATAGTGGATTATTCCGAATAAAAATGTTGATCAACCTGAGAAAATAAAACTGTGAGCACCAGTATCATTCCTTCCTGGCCTCAGACTCCCAGCTTGTTTATTTAGTGTCACCCATAGTCTGTCATGGCTGACCTAAAACTATCAGAAACAGCCACAATTGCAGCCAAGCATAAACAAAAATCTGAACTGAAGGTGCAAGGGGACTGCCATTCTAGAGATAAGATCTATTTTGCTGTAATAGCCCTTGATTATTATGACCAAAGAAAAAAAAAAATCCAAACACGCAGAAAACCCCAAACCAACCAAAAACCCACAAACAAAAACCCCAGCAAATATACAAACACATTTCTGTTTATTTATACATAAAGAGAGGGAAGCAATTCATTTACAAAGAGAAAGACATATAGGGAGTAGGGTTTCATTACATGTCAGTGTTTCTCAACAGTTTATAAAACATGATTTTGTGAAACTAGAGGTTTGCTTGTGGTCTTCTCTGTTTGCTTAATGACATTTTGTGAAGTGCTAAAAATCACATGGAGATAACAGAGAGAGAAAGAGAATATGCCAGATGGTTATCTGTTGGTAGAGTGTTTTTCACCCTTCCACCTACAGCACAGAAGCCTTGGTTTTACACTGAAGACAGATTTGTGTTAGAAGATACCACATATGAATAAAAGTCTGATATATTATGCTTCAGGTGTGTGAAATATGTGTAAATTCCTGGTGTCACAGGTAATGAAGGTGACTTGTGTATGACAAAATCAGACCTGTTATTTAAAGGATGTGATTTTCAGACAATTTTCAATTTTCATTGCAATCAGATATACATAGGATTTTCTATAAAAATAGGGAAGAGTAAAAAAGATTTAAAGACAAGCTTTAAAGATCTTGGTGTATAACAACTCCTTTTGTTGAAGGAAAAGCTGCTTGCACTTCTTTGCAGTGTCATATTAAGGATTTGGTCACTTGGCCATTTTAAAGGTCAGTTTCCTGTCTTTCTGTTTAGGATTAAAAAATCCTCTAATTCTCAGAATATTATGAAGTTTCACTTGTTATTGTTAAGGGACTGCAATTTTCAAAGCTCAAAACCTAAGCGAGGGTAGTAGTGGGGCTTTGCACTTTACAACCTTTGCATTTTACTTTAGTAAGCAGTACTTTTGTTCGTTGTTTTTTTTTTTAAGTTTAATGAGAAGGTTAAAGGAGTGAAGAATAAGAAGAAATATATGGCTCTTCTGGTTTCTTTTATTTTCAAAATGTGTATATCCAGTAGTTCATTGGTAAACAGCTGTCCTGAGAACTTTTCCAAGTATGCTTCTTTCAGAAATGACTTCAGTTTGACCCATGCCTCTTAAACATTTTTAAATGTACCTCCTTGTTTTTTACAACTAGCAGTCTTAGATATGTCATGGTTTAAGCCCTTTACATTTCCTCGCTATTTTTTTTTTATCCTTTCATTATTTCTCTTTATCAAGCTGCCTTGGCTATTCAGTAGTGTGACATAGCAACTCTTACACACTTAGAAAGGAGCCAAGTACTAGTCATAAATGATAACTTCTCACATGTTAATAAGTGATTTAAATATTGATTTTGGGGACATGCTTTATTCAGAAAAACTATTCAATACCTATAGAACAACCTTAACTTTCACTCATAATACTGTCTAAAAATGCTTAGGTATAACTTGGGTCTGTCACCACATTGGCATAGGGAATTACCTGACCCTGCTGTTCGGCTAGAAAAATGACAATATTGTTCTGTATTCTGATTCTGAGAAATGCAGAAAGTACTGGGAGTTTAAGCATATTCATAAAAACCCCCAACCTGTTAGTCTGATTTAAAAGTAATAAAACTTCTGCCTGGAAATAATAAAGGTGGAGTATGCCCCATTTGCTTGTTAATTCACCCTCTGCTTGCCAGTATGTATGTATGTACATGTATAAAACTGTACAGAGGAATATCTTGACTCTGGCCTTTACAACAAAAGGCATGGGGGACCTTGGTCTTTGGAGAAAAAAAAAGAAAAAAATGGATATGACAAAGACATTGGGGAATAGAATTTGATGGAACTTTCAAATTCACATTTTTCTAATTTCCTGGCCATGAAAAACTTTCTGGAAAAGACTTCATTTATGGGAAGATATTTATACGTTTGGAAAAAACTGGAATTTGTTGGTTGTATTTCACATACACAAAATGAAACATTCTTTAGAATTTACACTAGACATTGGGTTTTGGGTCTGCTGCTAACTGTCCTGTGCTAGTCAGCTACCAGGAAAAAAGTCTTCTTGAAGTGGTTTGCTTTTTAATGACCCAGAGCTAGATTCTGCCTACATTTGGTGGGTTAAAGGAGAAAAAAGGGTGATTTCTATCAGTGGAAAGGGATCTCTCCAGTACACAAACCTACTTAGGTCTGATATCAAGCTTTTTAAAGTATCTGCAAACTGACTGGAGGAATACAACACTTGTCCCAGAAGAACAATATGCCATAACTGGCAACGGTTTAACTCAGCCTAGCAGATTTTTGCAGCAAACTCTGTTTTCCTGAGTTACTGACCAGGACCAGGTTTGGATGTAGATTTGGGTGTCCCGTTGCATGCAAAAGCTCAAAAGGAATTTAGCTGTCAAGGTACTTAGTGTGAACGTATCTACTTCAATACAGTGAAACTGACTGGAAGATTGCGTACTGCCAAGAAACATAAGACTTGTTTATCTTCCTACTGCAAAAAAAAAAAAATCAGCTGCATCTGGGAAAGGCAAATGATCTCTGAGGGTAAAAAGCCATTGCCACATTTTTCCGCAGAAGATGCAGCCCTTTGCTATTCTACTTTCCTTGGTTTTGGCTGAAGAAGAATTAATTTTCGTCCTAGTAGCTGGTATAGTACTGGGTTTTGGATTTAGTGTGACAGTAATGTTAGAAACACACTGATGGTTTAGTTGTTACTAAGTAGACTATATACTAAGTCAAGGATTTTTCAGCTTCTCATGTCTACCCAGTAATAAGGCTGGAGGGGCACAAGAAACTGGGAGAGGTCACAGCCAGGAAAGCTGACTCAAACTTGCCAAAGTCTGATTTCAGCAACTTTTCCTTTATAATACTAAGTTTGCTTTGACACCAGCAAGAAGAAACAACTATGTAATGTTATTTAACTTGGTAGCAGAGCTTCTTCATTCGTCCCCCACATTACAGTATATGCCTGGAGTCCAACTCTAAATTTTGGCCAATAGTCTTCGAGTATATCTTAAAGGCAACAAAATTTCCTTGATTACAATTTGTATTGGTTCATCTGCAGTGGCAAACACAGTAAACACAGGGTTATATTTTTCATTAGTTGTTTGTGATTATTGTGATTAAACTAGAAGAATTGTTGCTTTTAAAAAAAAAGTTACTTTTTTTAATTATAATTCCTCATTTTCAGTATGTTATAACTTGACTCAGGCACAGTCTGAAAATCACTTGGGGTCTTCTGTGGCCCCTGGTGTGATAACTGTGCCGACAGCAGAGGGAGCATTAAACTCATTGCCCACGGTAAAGTGTGGGGAGTGATACCCATGTTCCTATAATCCTTGTATGGGTAGGATGAGCTCATTAGCCTTCTGGCAGTCATCCTAGGAAAAGGACAACTCTGATTCCAAACCCGGGCAGATGGAACTCGCTTAGCCCTGTAAGGCCTTCCATCTAAGAGATGGACACTCTAATAAAACTTGCTAGGCCCTGGCAGATGAACCTTAGGACTAAAGGGTGGGTACAGCTCTGCGCATGCTGTGTCTTACCTAAAAAAAAGTCCCTTGTGCAGGCTCAAGGGTGCTATCCACTATCCTCTTTTTATCAACGCGCTTGTAAAAGGCGCTAATGAGGAGCGTGGATGGAGCCCTCCCTAGATCTTTGTTCGCGAAGCCTAGCCATTCATATACATACCTTGACTGGAGAAAAATGCTTTGGGCTGAAATTATAGACAAGGTCTCAGCTGTGAGAAAACATTTCACTCCAAATTTCGAAACACAAAGATAGCTGTATCATATTCAAATACTACAGTAAATCTCAATGAAGCCAAATTAGAATGGAATCCCTCTTAATATTGACAAGTTTCCTCAGGAATTTAGCACAGTTTAAGAGGCAGGGATTTTTTTGGATTTGAGATAATGAAAGTTCCCTTCACTCAACCTACCAAATGTTGAGTAAATATTAATTATAATAAAGTTCTTTTTCTCAAGAGAATGAATGGACTTTTGAAACTCTTGTCTGGCAGGAATAGTGAAAACTAGTTATTATGGTGCACTAGTTTTGTTGTTGAATTGAAATGATAAGTGAGTACTCACCATAAACATTTCTTACACACAAAGTCTTACTTTGGCCAAAAACATTGAGCTTAGATCTTTATGCTGTACTTTACAATCTGTATGCTGCTGAAAATTGGAATGATGTTGTCTTTGTCTCAGTTTTCCTTTGCTTCCATCTTGATAGTATATTCTTGTTGTACTTTCTTGTTAAGGCAAGAATTTTGGGTCTGAATTTGTGTTCAAATTTAATCTTCAAATTTATATATTAACTGTCAGTGAACTCTGGTTTCATTTGCCAGTGAAAATTTTTTCTCTGCTGGGGTTAATAACAAGATTTTATTTGTTTGAGTATTGTCTCCTCTTGTAGGTAAAGCAGTATGTGGCTAAAGATTTTTTGAGGTGGAAGCCTGAACAGCATAAAACTGTTCACCTTGATATTCTCTTTGTGTTTCAACAGCAGCTGGCAATTGGCAGATTGTGTCAAATATTATTCTGCTTCTATTCTACTACCTATGGATAGCAGTGCCCTTAATCTCTATTCCTGGTCAATATTTTTCAGAATAGTTTTCTTTGTATCAAATTACTATCTTGATCTGTCATTTGAATTCTTGTTATTTCAAATCTCATCAAACATCAATCAGTTTTTCATATTATGGTTATTCCATTCCTCACTGTTTTTTTAATTACAGTGACTGGTCTTGAATAAACATTGCTAGATTTGTATTTGTATATATATTCAGTTATAAACATGAGAGATCTCTTTCCACATGTGGATACCACCTTTTTCATATTCCTTTTTTTCAACATGCAGTACAAACATAATTTCTAGCATCACAACAGACAATGGATACTGTTGAACTAAATAACTGAATAATTTAACTCTTCTCCTCATAGTACATCAGCCTCCTATCCTTGACATTCCCAATTTAGGTGTCTTGCCTTTAATTAAAAATATTAAACTATTTCAGTCACTACTGACTGTCAAAGCTGTACTGTTTCAAGTATAATTGACTCTAAAAGTCTGCATCCAAAACCTCAAAGTAATCTTGTATCTTTGAACTCTTGAAAAATCAGATGACAAACAAAATTCTGCCCTCAATCAGAACGCATCTCAGCAAAGTGAGTAATCACATGCATACCTTGAAAACATGACTTGATCCCTGGGTCATTAGTTTCAAAGTACATTGTTGAGTTGAAACTTTAAGCTCTATAGCTCTAGTATACAAATGTATACTAGAATACAAATGTATTTTTGTATTGTCTAGTATACAAATGTATGCTAGAACCTACCATTTTGCTAAAAGGTTTCTACAACTAATGTTGTACAATTACCGACTTGTGTGGAAGGAACTCTACCTGATATGAGTCTTTCTTCTGTTTATCATTTCTGTGTGTGTATTCATCCACGTAGACACAAAGACACACATGCTTCTTTGAAACAGAATTTATTTTGCTAGAAGCTGCTTTTATTTAATTAAACAAAGATAGATAAAAAAAGCAGGATTAATTTAGCAAAACAAGCCAGATTCTGGTCATGATAGACTAATCTCTCAACTACATATTCATCCTTGGATAATGAGAAACTTTTTTTGACCCTGTTTGTTGTAGAAACAATGTTCCTACATACCATTTGCATACAGTTTCAGAGGTAATGGAAGTTTAATTAAAAATCTTGTATACACAATAGTTTGTTGGAAAAGGAGCCACAGAAAAATCCTGCTTTCCATAAAAGAAAATAATTATAATAAAATTAATAAGTTATTTATTTCAAGGAATTTTCCTAGGTGAATTGTATTTAAAACTCCATGGCAGAATGATGCACAACAAAAATTCTTTCTCCAACCTCTGATTTAAAGTTTCTTTTGCATTTCCATCCAATATTATGAAAGTCCTTGGCTGTTAAATCTTGACATTTTCTCAGAAAAACTCTTTCTTGGTGAAGAGCTACAATAAAATTGATGCATTTTAGAAATAAAACATACCCATAAAACCTTCGCAAAACACTAAGAATCAGATTCAAAAAATACCATTCAACATCATATGAAGCTTTTTCCTAACGTTGAAATTTCATTCAGGCTGCAATTGTGGTAAATATTTCTCTCCCTTCTGCTCCATCCCTCCTCTAAATCATGGATGTTTTCTATGATTCCATGTCATTGTGAGGTAAAATGTCAATATGTGTAATGACACAGCACAGTGAAAACACATATTTTAATATTCATGTAAACTCATGTAATTGTAAATTAGGCTCTGCCATCCGCTATCATAACATACTTCATGTGAAAAGATGCTAAATTTACTTGACCTATTTTCATCCTCATGTTTAGGAAACAGGCTATAAGTAGTAAACAAAGTAGTTGTGCCTCATGCAGGAGATGATTATTGTTTGAATTTTTGATTCATGCCTTGAGCAAAATTTTGTTTGTGGCTTCATTTGCAACCATAATTTACAGCTTTACTAGGGATATACCATGTATTTGGGAGGTTATATATTAGGCAAGCTTTGTACTGGAACAGTTTTCTAGCTTTGGGTGTAGTACTTTTTACATTTCTGGTAGCTACAAGATTTCCTAGCATAACATTTATTGTAGTAAATATGTATTTTTTTATTTATTTTTTTAATTGCAATTCCCCTTAGGAATGTCTTATTGTATTTACATCAATGTACTTGTTACAGCTAAATTGGACTAGTGTTTAAATGAGTTGTTAATCCTACAAACAACAAGTCATAAAGGCAAGAATTTACTTTTTCAGTATTTCCTAACTGCAGTTTTCAGCTTTTAATAATGAGTGTCTAATTTTTGTTAGTCTGTATGTTTAAACTGACCTAAGTCTGACATAGTTATACATTTCTGGAGCCCAATGACCATATCTTTTCTGGCAAATATAGTAATTACAGAAATATTATATTATCTGATTAATTAGGTTGAATTACCTTACATCTATTAGACTTTAATCTATGAACCATGATGTTTTGGAGAAAACTTAAAATAAGATAGGGTAAAGTAATAGATTGTCTAATATGTGCAGAGTATAATCATGCTCTGCAAAGAAATTATCATTACAGAATGGACTTCTCTGTCTTTAATGTTTATGAATCTATTCTCTTTGGATTGTTGTTTACTGTGACATTCCTGTGAGTCGTCAGATAAAGTCACAACTAATAGAATCATAGACTGTATGTCTGATTTTTTCTTTTTGTAATGCGTGTTTTTCTCCAAATCCAGACTGTTTACAGATAAGATCTATTTTTGAGTTGCAGGAATACTGTACAGGTGGCAGGAGTGCAGTAATTTCACTTTGTGTTTTGTCTTTCAGAAGACAGAAGTTTTTAGCCATACCGTAAGGAAGAGGTTTTGTAATTAGCTATGGGACCTCCATAGAAATCTGTGTTCCTGGAAGACTATACACAGATCTTGCCATCTCCAGCAGAAAGACAAGGTCTGACATTGCCCTGGTCATACTTCATAAAAGAGTGGCACGCAGGAGCTGCCATTGGGCTTCTTTTCTTTGAATGAGTCATGTTGGTGAAATTTAATGAAAGCAAAATGTGTTGTATTCAGAATCTACTTTATCATCATTCATGCAACGTTTTCATTCTTCTGCTAAAACTTTCAACTCTCGATTACATAAAAAGCTTAAGGAGACATTAGTACTGTCTTGGAGACCAAGAAGAATCCAGTGAAGATCTCTCCTTATACCCTCTCTGTCTCACCTTTAGTCACAAGAAGAAAAGCAGAGCATTCAGTATCTAATGGGAAGTGAATGACAAAACTCCTTGTACTCTTGGGCTCGTTCTAGTCATCCACTCCATTGCTGTGGAACCAAACATGATGGTTCCATGGTGATGACAAAGATGCAGATAAAGGACCCATTTATTGTTCTCAACAAACTCTTGTTACTCAAAGGCAGTGATACACAAGAGAATAGTCTTATTGATTAAATTTAAAGTCTTAAGGAACATGCCAAATCACTTTTCAAAGACAGAATTTTTTCAGCCACTTGTGAGAAGTAAAAGTCAAGAATTTTTAAAGGGAGAAAATTACTGAATGATAGGGATCTGCCATCATAATATGTGCTGTTTAGTGCTTGAACATTGTAACTGTCAAGCTGATTCTATTATGAAAAAGGGAGTAATTTAACATTATTTAATATTCACAATATGCACATATTGAATGGAAGTGTATGTAGAATATAGGGCCCTATTTCAGCATAAATGAAACTTTAATCACAAGAGTAGTCATACTGATTTTAATAGGCTCTTATTCTCACATTTATTCATGTGCATAATAAATAAGAAGGTACTAATGAATACATTTAAAAATAATTCTGATATTAATTTCAAGAAAATATAAGAGAGGATCTTCTAGCTTTCTCAAGTGCTTCTTGCTCTGTTTGTGGGACTGATCCTCCAGTCCGTATTGTCTATCAGCATCAATTTTATTCTGTTAGCTATAACACAACTTTTTCTTTGGTACATAGTTTGAAAATAAATGAGAATAAAACTTAGTTCAGTTAGGATTTTTACCAAATACTGAAGTTGTAATGCTTCTGTGGAAAGTTAGCTCATTAGTGTTCATGTGAGAAAGATGGAAAATGTGGAAAAATGTCAAACTGACTAATTTGTAGACTGATAGTTGAGATATACAGGTAAACAGAAAACACTTGAATGAAGATATGATATGGACAGGAAGGTCTGAAGAAAGCACACAGACTGTATCTAAATGCACAGAGAGGACAATACAAAAGACAGAAAATTCTATGCCATCCATGGTCTACCAAAGTTTTCTTCTCAGACTTCTGTCTCAAGCCTTGTCTTCACTTTGCATCCCTGGAGCCAGCTGGCTATCCTTCCATGGAAGTGGAAGACAAAGGTGCAGATGGTGAGTGACATGTTTTGCCGCAGCCATGGGAGGTAACTCTAGCCTTCTTTCCTTTCATATTATTTCTCCTGCCCACAGGTGCTAATTTTTAAGGACCTCACCTGGACATGGCAAATAGTATCTTGTTTTACCTTAATGTTCTGGTGCAACACATGAAGAATGTCAGTTGCTTTGGAAAGATGCTCCAAGAAACCCTGTAATTTCTCCAAGGTGCTACAGATAGACAGTAACTTAAAGGCTGTCAGAAATCCTACCTTTTTCTGGAGCCTGAGTGCCAGCACTATTTCTGTCTACTTTGAATACTTTCAGGGTGCTGTTTCTGCACTTTATTCAGTATTTGTCATGTGAAATGCAGACAGCTTTTGGAGTAGAGAGTGGCACCTAGTATTTGCTCACCCTTCTTGTGAACTTCAACCCCTCCATGGCTACATAGATAACAACCCACTGACTTGCTCTTCACTGCACCCTATTCATCTTGCTTTATTTGCTGCATAACAGTGCAGCATTGGCAGATTAGGTGAGGAATATTTATTTTATTATTTAATTTTTATTATTTTATTTTATTTTATTTTATTTTATTTTATTTTATTTTATTTTATTTTATTTTATTTTATACAGTTAACAAGTAAATCTGTTAAAGGGCTACTTTCCTCCAGCTGGGTGAATTAGCTTCTTAGTAAGGACTGTAAGATCGAAAAGGGACAGAACTTGCCATAAGTGACAATAAAACAACATCATTGATTTATCATATGAAAAGTATAAATTGTATAAATGGAAATTCCAATGAAAAGGCCAATTATAGGTGTAAATGCAGATGGTTATATCCAAGCAAATTTTAGAAATTATTTGTCTAGACTATTTACAGTATTTTAGTAGTAAGTACTAATATTAGGAGAGTGACATGAAGATATCTGAAGGCATTAGGCCTAATCACCCATGTTTCTCCCATAGCATAGGAAAATTGTGCCAATATCTTAAAAATGACAGGTTTAAATGTCTGCAATAGCAGTGTAAATTTTTTTTTTGAGCAAGTATTGTCAATGTTACTGCCTTTACATAATTACCTTAATGTGAAAAAAAAGGATGTATCATGCTCCATTGCTCCTTGTGTGCACTTAAAGGAAAAAAATTTCTATAAAAAACTGCTTAGCTTTAATTGAGCAAAAGGATTCATATGGGGTCTGGACTTGCAGCCCATAATTTCTGTAGATAAGTTAGGCTGCTGTGTGATGATCCTAATTAAATTATCTAAAAGCATTGAACTAGATAAACCAAAGTAGCTGCTCCATCAGTTCACCAAGTGAATTAACCATGTGCACTTGTTCCTACATTCCTGCTCCTTTCCCACTCTGTTTTGAGTGTTCCTCTGAAAGGCTCTGCGGAGGTGATGTTGTCTGTTTTGGTCTATAGGTGGCAGCATTGTCAGGTTTTGTGGCATCTTCCTCCCAAGAATTTTATGCTCTCCTCAAACCTCCCCCACTCACCCACGCTATGTAATCAGGGCTGAGTTAACATCATTACATACTCACATCAGGTAAAATAAAATGGAGTGAAATGTTCAGGCCGAAAATTAGGCTGTCTTCATTTTCCTCTCTCTTTTCTTTTCTCTTTTCTTTTCTTTTCTCTTTTCTTTTCTCTTTTCTTTTCTTTTTCACCCAGTGCAGGCCTTTGGTTGTTGGGTTTTTGGTTGGTTTTTTGCTTGTCTCCCCCCCAGAGAGTAGTATCAACCCCAGTCACTGGGTGATTTTTGTTTCCACTGGTCTTTTGGCAAACTGTGAAAAAGCAGAAAACCCTCTACATTTCATAATGCTTTAAGTAGTTTTTTTAAAATACCCGGCCACTGAGGACATATTTCCCTTATTTTTTGTTCTTAAAAGAGCTCTATCTATATTCTTAAAGTTAGTGAACTATTTATATGAGTATTGGCCATCAAAAAGAAGATTAGGCAGTGATCCTTTTTTGATTACATATATTTTATGATATATTATTTTCATTATATTGTGATTTTTATATCATCTTTTGTGATGTCATAAATAAAGATGAGTCATACTTTTTCTGATTCTCAATCTCTCTTCTCTTTCTAGCTTCATTTCCCCAAGGGAAGGAAATTCTGACGTAGAGGTTGAAACAATTGTTTAAGTATTATTGAAGATAAAAACCAAAGTTGTTTCCTTAATAAATATAATTAGCTGTATATATTGCATTTTCAAGAGCGAGTACTGATGTTGGGACCAGCTCTTTAAATAAAATAGGACCTCTGTAGTCTCTGGAGAGAACATGCATAAAGCAAAGTAAATGATTTTCTGTCAACACTAAGTAGACAGGTGCTTACATTGAACAGCATTCTAATATGTCTCTGAATATTTATGTCTTCTTTTTCAAATGCATTGCCCATGAATGTCACAGCTGTCAAATGTCTGTATACAAGAAGATAAAAAATGAAATTAATAAAAGGCAGATGAACATTTTGTTTGTTTAGGCCATTTTTTCCTATTGCATTTTACAGAGGTTAGCAATGTTGAGATGCTTGGGCATATTGGTCTATTCTTAGGGGCTGAGTGGAATGCAGTGATTGGTTGTATTTTGTGTAGGGGCAGGGATACTTCCCGTTATTTTAACCTAGACATAATCAATGAAAATAATGATTGAAAGTGCTATAGGCTGTTCCTTTATCCTCTGTCTGTCTGCTTCACAGATGGGGACACTGGAAAAAGAGCGTTGGCAGTTCAGTCCTGCCATAGCCAAAATAGGTTTTCTTGGTGGGGTAAAATCTGAAACAAATTATGCAACGTACAAGGACAGGTGAGCCATCACTGCATGAAAACAGTTAATGGAGAACGGATTTGGATTTAAAATAGTTTTAAAAGTCTGAGGGCTATACATATTAAGGTAAAACTTACTGTTCATGGCCATCTGTGCAAAAGATGCATCTATACACCATTGCAAAAATTTGAAAATATAATGATAACATGGCTTCGATTTTACACATAACAGTACTGAGAGAATGAGAGGAAAAACTTCCCCAAATGGACCTAAATCAACATTATTCAGCTTGTATGCAATTAAAGTAGACTTTAACATGGGATGGTATTTTGGCATATCTCTTCCCCACCCACTAAAACACTTTGACTGCTGCTCGAGTTTAGTTGTGCTTTCAGTGCAGGCTAATTGGTGCTTACACACTCAAATATAGATGTCAGAGGTTGAGTACTGCTTCCTCTTTGCCTATATTCCTTGGTAAACACTTTGCTGTAAGGTTTCAGGTTAACTTTAAGAACCTCAAGACTTTCTCACCATCTCCCCCACAAGCTCAGAGGACAGACCAGTTTGGTGTCAAAATAATACAACATATTGTTCCAACTGAGTGATTCAAGCTATTGCGAGACAAAGAACAATAGACAATATTCCCAAAACTTTAAATGATACACAGAGGTTTGTGACATTACTGGGAAATCAGTAACTCAGAATCATAGAATTACAGAATTGTTTGGGTTGGAAGGGACCTTAAAGACCACCTAGTTCCAACCTGCCTGCCCTGAGCAAGGAAAAACTTCAACATGGTTTTTCAGTAAATATTAAGACTAATGTTAGGTTTCCCAAATGTCAAGGTTCTATGATAGACAGATATCATACACTCTGAGTCTTCTGGATAGCAGAAAGTGCAGATAGAGTCTGTGTAGACAGGCATATGCTTGAAGTACACAATCTTACGTGAAGCATGCAGCCATAACGAAAACTGTATTATCCTTTCATGGTAAATTTTCTGTCAGACACCAAACTGCTTTTTGGCAGCTCTTATCCCTTTCAGAAAATTTGTCCTGAGCAATCAGCAGCAGAGGAGACAGTACTCAGTACTGAGTGAACCGGTACAGTAACAGGACTGAGGACACCAGGGCTGATGAAGTGGGAGCAGTTGGTTCTGAGTTTTCAGATGAACAGATGCTTGGGGGAAAATACCAATAAGTCAAAACCAATGTTTCATACAAGCATATCTCTCGACAGATTCCAGCAAAACAAGGGCCTATTTTCCTTCAGGCTTTTGTGCAAGATGCTCTACCTGGAAATAGCTGGAAATCTTTAGATTTGCATGCATTAGCCATAGAAACACAATGCTTGCTCTCCATTCCAGCTACAGACCCTGGTAGTAGATCACATTTGGAAATATCTACATCATGAACCTCAGAGGTTTCCAAACTAAATTTATATTCCTACTATTTTATTTTCAGAAAACAGGTAGAAGATTCCTTGGATTCTCATTAAAAATTGCTTAGAAGACAACAGAGCAGATGTTAGTGATTTGGGGATAAGACTAATATTTGTTCCGGCTTTGAAAGTTTCAGAAGTTCATGGAGCTTTTTTAGGTCCACACATTTAGCTGGTTACTAAGAAATAATTTAGAAGAATTTATGGTCTTGTGAAGATAAGTGTGGAAATAATGTACCACCTAGTTCTTTCTGGGATAGCAACTCTTAAAACGTGTTGTTTCTTTTGTTGCTGGCAAATAAATTCAATGCAGAAATGCATAAAGCTGAGAACAGAAGATACATTTATCTGGTAAGAATCTGAGGTTTCTTTTATCCTAACTAATGTTATGGTTTAGAAAATTAAAATGAGATGCTGTGGTCAGTAAGATAACTGAAATACAGAAAAGAGGAAAAAAAATCCATTCTTGAAGTATGTATGCCACAATAACTCCACTTAGAGTGAAGAAAGAATATTTTTTAATAGCTTCTTCAAAACTTTTGAATTACTCATGCTTTCTCTTATGACTTGTTCAATCAAAACCTTTTTAAAGTGATATATGTTTGATGTACATGTCTGTTGTGGTTACATTCTAACGTGTTTTGAATCGGATGACATGCTATATCTAAATGCAAGAAAATGAAAACTAGATCACACAGATCACACATGGTGTGTGTTTGCTTCTAAAATATGAAGGTTCTGAAATGAATTACATCTCATTCTTTTCGTTAAAACTATAGAATTGTGTTTATAAGTTGCAGCAAATATAGAGCTAATTGGTCACTTAGAGCCTAGTATAAAATGATTGAAAGTTTCTAATAACATACAGATATTCCAAATGACATAACAAGAACAGATAAGGAGAAAATCTTTCAAATCCTAACTCAAACGTGCATTCTTTTAACAGGCAAATCACTCCCTGAAATCAGTAAGACTTAAATGAATTTTGCAGGTTTGGGTTCCAATTTTCCTCTTTCCTTAGGATATTTTGTGAAGTCAGGTTATTTCCATTTGAACTGCATGTATCGCATTAGCGGCACTATAAATGAACTCCACACTGCACCGTTAAGAAATGGACTTTAAGAGCAAGATAACACATATAGTTCCACAACTGGACCATATTTGCAGCATACCCTATGAAGCTGTTGTTTGTATCTTTGGGAATTACTGTGGTGCTTGCCTGAAAATAAGTATAGATATCTGTGGACTACTGAACTCAGGCTCAGGGGCGTAACTAAGGGAGAAACACCTCGGTATGAAGGGATGAGCTTAGCAATTTGAATAGAAGCGTTGCTTACTTTCAAAGATATTCTTAACAACATATTAAGGTATGTACCATTGTTCGGCTTTTTTTCTGTAACTTATTCTATTTTACCTGGCAAACTGTTCGTTGAGATCAGATCAGAGAGCAATATATAAATATAGATTAGTACTGCTTTAGGTTGCCAAGAAAGTAAGTTAGTTTCAAATTTCTCCCTGTGTCTGATTTCCTTTGCTCTTGACACACAGTGAAAATGGGTCTTGACATTTTTAACGCAAACTTTGTTTTGTTTTGAAGATGTTGACTTTCTGAGTAGCATTTAAAAGAGAAAGAACTATTTACTGAGTTCCTTGCCATACATTTTAGATGAAACTCTACTAGAAACCTAATACTGTGAACAGGTATTTCACAAGCCTCCAAACTCCCCTGTTTTAATCTAGGCTTGAATGTCTCTGGAGTGGCAGTTCATTTTCACTTCTAACCACAGTCAGCAATTAACTTCACGTTCCCAGAAGGAGAAGGCTGGGTATTGGGTGGTTGCATTCCTTTAGCATCTTCCTGCTTTCCCTGACATTAGGCCATACTGCTGCAGTAGTCATGTCTTAACATAATGGAGGAAAATTTTACATTAGTGAAGTCAAGTGATACTTTGCCATTAGCTTCAAAGAATTTTGTATGCTTAGAGATTAAGCCCTGTAGGTAACTCCAGTTAACCATTTAGGCTTTAATTAAGTATCATCATATCAGAGGACCAAGGCACTTCAGACCTCCATTAGTACCAGCAAGTTCAGGGGGAATTGTGCCACATTTCAATTAGCCCACAGTGCAAGCATTGCGTCACCTTCTGGATTAGTCCTCAGTTTCTTCTCCTGTGTTGCTGCTGAGATCATAAAATCACAAATAATCCACTGAGAATATTTCATTATCTAGTAAAATCATATCTAGATTGAAATTCCATAGATTTAAGTAACTGATTCATTGCTAATTCCAAATATGCTGGTCACAAAAGATGTAGTGGACCAAAAAGTTGAAAAAGGATCAATTTGAGTCAAAGAAATTTAATTTAGCAAGAACGTAATTGTTTAAATCATATTTCTTCTTAGATCAAATTTATTTATTTTGCAAATAATTGGGAAAAAATGAGACTAGTTTTGGTTGCTTGAATCTGGACTTTAAGCAACCATTTTGGATTTAAAAATGTCATTAGTTTTATTTAGAACACAGGTCTTGTTAATATATAAATCTTTGGTAGTTCTGTACAGGATGTGAAAGAAGAATGATGAAAGTAATTGAAACTGCAGGGAAGAGAGAGTAAGTAACAATGTACTTACACCAATTGGAATTTGTCCAGATCCCTAGAACTAGAAAATGCCAAAATACTGCTTAACAAGATATTTCTGTTAAAAAAACAGTTTTAAATTTTCTACACTTGTGCAGCAACAGATCTTCAATCTTTAGCATTCACTCTGACCTTCTATTCCCTCCTGGACTAAGCAACTTCCTTCTCTTTCAAAGGAATGCTTTAAACTAGTCTATTCCCGAAAGAGAACAATGCCTTTTTCTGGAAATCTTCAGCCTTTTTGCCCCACCACATTGACTTTCCTGTTTAGAAAGAGCTCCCTAGTGAGCACAAATTCCCCTACATTAAAAGTCCACTTAATTTTGTTTCCAGTTTTCAAGAAAATACATACATGCAATATATTGCTATTTATACTGCTTAAATAGTAAAACTTTATAATACCATCTAAAGATATACTGGACCAATTACAGTCAGCCACTATACAGTAATGTTACAATAATATTACAGGCTAGTATATTACACAAATTGTGCAAATAACTCTCTGCTGGTATGGTCTCTCCCTGAATGGGTTTTCTCATACTAGTGTCTACCAAGTTCTAAAAGTTTCAAAAATATTGCAAGCTTTAGAGTAAATGATATCCATAACTATGTTTACAGTATATACTGCTACTTCTGTGTATAAATAACATGTATTGTAATATATAGAATATATTTTTTTATCTTACCCAGTGTTCAGGATTATATGGAAAATGTGTAGTGATCTGTATGTGGCATTATGCTTATTTTTCCATCAGAGAAAACAGGACATTTCACTGATCTGAAGATTTAAAACACGGTACTATCTCCATCACTACTGATATAAAATGAACTGGGTTTATGTTATGCAAATACAGAGTTGACAGCTTTGTAATGTAGTGCTTCAGGAAGTGTGAAGTGAAGTAGGTGAACATTTGTGTGTAGCTACTTTATAATCATTCTTCTTGGGTGGCTGGCAATAATTAATGCAAATATTTATTTACTTTGATTGAGGTACTTTGGTTGTTTCGGGGAAAAACAAGGGTAAAATTCACATACCCCCTCTCTCAGACAAATATTGCTAGGTGTTATGCAAAGAAGTTTAAATGTGATAAAAACCTCCAACCCAAATGAAAGCAAAAAAGCAAAACCACCTGTACTGTAGGTAGAAACTCAAACAGTAATGACCTAAAGATATATGATATATTAATATATATATATATTATATGACCATAAGATATTATGCAGCACATGCAGGACAACCAGGTGATAAGGCCCAGTCAGCATGGGTTTGGGAAAGGCAGGTCCTGCCTGAGTAACTTGAGCTCCTTCTATGGCAAGGTGACCTGCTTAGCGGATGAGGTAAAGGCTGTGCCTGTTGCTTACTTGGACTTTAGTAAAACCTTTGATAGCATTTCCCACAACATTTTCCTGCAGAAACTGGCTTCTCGTGGCTTGGACAGGCATACTCTTCACTAGGTAAAACTGGTTGAATGGCCAGGCCCAAAGAATGGTGGAAAGATTTAAATTCAGTTGGTGGTTAATCACAAGCAGTGCTCTCTAGGGCTTAGAATTGAGGTCTATTCTCTTTAATATCTTTATCAATAATCTGGATGACAGGATTGAGTGCACCATCAGGAAGTTTGCGGATAACATCATCAAGTTGGGTGGTAGTGTTGATCTGCTTGAGGGTAGGAAGGATCTGAAAAGGGACCTAGACACACTGCATCAATGGGCCAAGGCCAATAGGATGAGGTTCAACAAGGCCAAGTGCCAAGTCCTACACTTCAGTTACAACAGCCCCATCAATGTTACAGGCTTGGGGCAGAGTGACTGGAAAGCTGCCCAGTGGAAAACGACCTGGGGATGCTGATCAACAGCCAGCTGAACATGAGCCAGCAGCGNGTCTCTTCCAGCTGTAACTGTTCTATGATTCTATGATTCTATATTTGGTTCTTTGTAGAAATAATAATAAAATGACCTTCTCATGAGATTGGTTCTTCTTTCTTCAAAACCCACGTGGTTCTAGGAACTTTCAATAAACACTCGAAACAGAGCTTTTAATTCAAAGCTTAGCATTTATTCTGTTTTAAAATAAATATCAGAGTTGTTGAGGTTCTTCTATTGAATAAATGAAGAAAGAATAATTGTTTAAGGGCTACCCACTTTACAAACTTGTGCATAAAGAGGTTTTGAACTAGACGTTTCTTCACCTGAACCTCTCTGTATGTAAGGAAAGTGCACAGCATACCAGTTTTTGAATACTTCTTTTATTAAACTGCCTTGTTTAGGTAATGGAAACTGTCCTGTAGTCTTTGGTTCAGGGCTCTACAGCCCTTTTTCTAAGGCTGCTAATCCCACATGCTTTGAGGAAAGAAAATCCTCAGAAAAAATGTATTTTTACAGGAAGGGAAAAAAAAGGACAATGTTGTTCTGGAGAACACAATATAGAACAAAGGAGTGAAGAGTGTTTAGAAATACTTGTTTTCTGTCTCTGTGTAAAGATTGGAGGTGGGGGATTTGGGGGCAACTGCTAAGTGGTTTGTGGCATTTTTAAAACCTGAGAGCTTAAAAGATGCTGGTAGAGTTCTTCCACCACAACAAAGTTAGCCACTCACAGGGGAAATACACTTGGGAAACAGCAGAAGCAAGATTCAATATGTTCACCCACCATGTATGACTGGGACAGTAGTAGATAGGTGCCTAGCTACTTTTACAAAACTAGTTACCACCAATATATCTCATTATAATTACCTTGATTCATTTCAGATAAAATGAATACTTGATCGAACAATTAAACAAATAAAATCCAAGACTCTCATACTCACCACCTACACAGAAGTTTTCAGTGGGACTTAACTCCTTTAAAGACACTACTGACTATATGTATATCCAACTTTTATCAATCCACATATGCTTAAAAAAAATCCTTTGAAAGTAACTATTTAAACAAGACCATGTAATATTTGTGGTTAATTTTTCTATGAAGTAATATCTCTCATTGACTTTTATATGCTGCCTGGTAAAGTATTTTGTAGATTATAATAAAATGCCATCATGCTTTGCACTGTTGAAATTGAGTCACTCTTGCTTAGGCATGACATTTTTTTTTCACATGAAAGTCTTCCCAGAACATTTTTGCCCAAATTTGCTCACAGAAACTTTTCTTATTAAAATGGTACAGGACCTTTATTGTCCACATTGAAAAAAACAATGGAATAATACCTTATAATACCTGAATTTAGTATTACACATTGCGTTTGCCATGGTGACAAGTGTATCTACTTTTGAAAGCTAATGACCTGAGTTAGCTTGCACAAGACCTAAACGTCTGTTTCCAGGGAATATAAATATTTTTACTTGCAGTTATGGAACTGCTATACCAGCAGGTCTGTGAAATACTGCATTCAATCCAGATTAGAAGCTCCTAATTTCTTTTTTTCTTTTTCTTCTTTTGTTTGTTTTTAGGAGATGAGGAAATAAAGGAATAGAATTAATAAATAGAACTGTGAAAGCATGAAAGTAAAGTTTATGCTCTCTTCTCACTAAAAATATATAGACAGGTTTGGTTGCCTTTTTTTTTTTTCCCCCAGAAACGGTAATGTAATTTGCTCCTTACTCAAGTTCCAACTAGGGCACTGCCATAATTCAGCTCTGCTTTCCCAAATACTTCCCTTTCTTCCTCCAGATCATCTTTTACTTTTTTTAAAAAAGAGACATTATATATTTTGTCTTACAGTTCTGTAATATATCAGCAAAGCTGTTTGGGTTTGAACTGATTTATTGTAAGTGATTTTGGTTTTGTATTATTTTTGCTTTAATATTGAGAATTTTCATGCTGATGTATATGTTCATGTAACTGATTTGGTTTTTTGAGTTTATGAATTGTTACAGAATTTTACTTAGATCTATGTCCTAAGAACTTGCCATATAAATACATTTATTGATCTGGAGTTGGGTACCCAATGAAGGGTGCTCTGGAAAAATTCTCATCCATGTCCAAGGATAACAGATTCTAAATAGGTTGCTGTGGCTAAAGAGACACTTTGACCAATTTCACTGATTCTAAGACTTATTGTAACACAAAATTCTCTAGAAAGTGTTGTACACTTTTAGGACAGGAGATATGCAGTGTACATGGAAGAAAAAAAGCTATACTACACCACTTTTGTGTGTCTTCACATAATCAAAAACTACCAGCATCCAGTGTGACAATCAAGCATTGTTCAAGCTGCAGTGACTTTCTCATGAAGAAAAAAACAAAAGCATATAGGATGTTCTGTAAAGTGGATGAACAATTCAGTTAATGAAAATGTTGTGCAGGATACCTGTAGTTCAGATTGCAACCTTTTCCAACTTTTTGTGGAAATAAAGACATCTGTATAGTTTGAATCATACCTCTGTTTTCTGACAAAGGGGAGTCATTTTCACTTAAAACCAGATGAGTCTTTGTAGATTAGGAAAACTTTTCTTCAGTTTCAAAAAAGTGAAAACGATTTTTTTCAGCTTTCCTGTTTGAGTAATAGTAAAAAAAATTACAAATTTGCTTTCACCAATCTTCTTTTAAATGCTGCCTGTATTAACTTGTTGCAGAGTATCCAGCTACTTATTCAAGTAACACAAGCACTTGCAATTGTGTTTGTACTGCACTTCCAGAAAAAGATTGATGTCACACTACTGTATGTAAAATGAACTTCTAGGATTTTTTCTTTATATATTACAAAGAGAAATAATTAATCTAAAGGGAGACATTTTTAAGGATCTTTAGTAAATAAAATTAATGGTAGCAGCAAATAATTACATGCACAAAATACAAGAAAGCTAAGAGAAGTATCAAAATACGTGATCAAAAGCACATCTGAGTCAGTAGACAGATGAGTATTACCTTCAACAAATTACAAATCTGGCTCTATCTGTATGCAATATAGATATATTCTTGTTTCAAACTCATTCAATAAACTGGCTTTATGGAGATAAAAGTAGCACATGCAGCCTTGACATTGAATTAGGATGCCTAAGGTTTTCTCATAATACCAGAAAATTTCAATTAATATTTGAAATTAAATAACATTAATGTCATAAATTGTTTCCATTAATGTACACAAAAATGCCTTATCTCTTTGGTTGTATTAACCTAAAAGATAAGGACGTAGATATCATTGTGGCATTTCATTAAAAACAGGCACAGTCTGAAAATCACTTGGGTTCTCCTGTGGCCCCTGGTGCGATAACTGTGCCGACAGCAAAGGGAGCATTNATGAACAGAATATTTACAAAACAGTTGACTGCCTTGTGCAGTTTATGTTGTTTATTAAGCTTTGTCTCTCATGGTATTTTCTTTATATGTTCTACCATCAGACACTTTTTTCAGTAAAATCCTGGTAATGATTTTTCTCTGGAAACTTTCAGTCTTTCTCTTGGCTAACAGTTATCAGTGCTTACGCTACTCAACAGTAATGGTGTAGTTTGTTAGTGCTAAAACCATTATTTCATACTTGTACATTAAATCTGATTTTCTATTATCTACCTAAATGTATTTTATTCAGTATCCTCTGGAATATTTATTTATGTTCATGTTGCCTTTTCTAATGTCTTCAGTGATCTTCAATGATCATCTTCAATGATCAATGAAGTACTTGTATCCTTACTGTTGATTAGTTTTATGAAATTAAGATGTCTTCTCAGACAGCCTCTGTGGTTCTGTAACTACAGTATATATACAGTAAAAACTTTGTAAACTCAAATCTTGTATCATCATATACGTATGTTCATTACCCTTGTTATACCTTGTACTGCTATCTCTCCATCTATTTTTGTGTCTGTATGTGTATCATTCTTATTATATTCAAATCATTTTTATCAAGAACACCCATCTGCCATGTATCCCAAAAGAAACTTAACAATCATGTCTTCAAAGAACTCCAATAAATTATTAAGGCAATTATTCATGTAAGTCAAGAAATTCTCTTATAAACGTGTGGCCCACTTGCATTATAAGTTTGAAGATGTTGCTTTACAAATAATTGACATATATTCAAATTGGCAGAAACAAGAGCAAACATTGTAAATGAGTTACCCTATTCAATCTATGCACCAAACTGATGTTTTCAAAATCTGTTAAGTCTATATTTAAGAAAAATTATTTGTTTAATGATGTTTTTTTTCTGAGAACAATCCAGTTTTTCTTACTCATCTAAAAATTAAAGATCAATAGAACAGAATAAATGGAAAACTATTTATTAAGAATTTCAAGATGACTCTATAGCTAAACACACTTTTACCAAATGTCACAGTAACTGACTTAGATAAGTTCTATGAATACCTATGAAGTTTTTTTATGGGTAGCAAAAGTGAAACTTAGGAAATCTGCTTAACTTACTTAAGAACAGCTACATAAATACCAAAGTAGCAACTAGAACACAGATTTCTCATTTTTATTATATTTAGTCCACTAGATTATAAAGCTATTTGAAGTATAATGAACTGACCTATATTTGTAAGTGACCAACATAAACTCAGGTTTGTTAGCCAGTGTTTGGGTTTAGAAATGAGCTATTACTTAAAAGCTTATATGTTTCTGTTTGTTAAATATTAGTTTTCAGTTACTTGACAATTAACTTGAAATCAGTCACATATCCTGATTCTCTGAGATCTAATAGTTCCTTATCATACTCTGAAATGTTTAGTCTAGAATATTTTCCAGTTTCTTAGTTCTGATGGAAAAAGATGAATTAATAAATCAAGTAATTGTCTTTAAAAACATTTTTTTGAAAGCATAGTGGTTGGTGAAATTGAGACAGATGAGCGATCAGCATTTATTTATTCTTAGGATTTTAAAGTTGTCATTTTACCTAAATAAACAGTAAGTTCTTTATGACCAACTGATTTCAATGGGATTTATGTCTTCTGAAAAAACAGCCTCGTGTACGTGACTTCCAAGTATATGAATTACAGTCATAATAAAAACATCATAGTATAGGAGGATAGATTAAAAGGTTATAAAGAACTGTACTGTTTAAAGTTCCAAACTGTATGAAGCAGAAGGAAAAAAAATCAGATTTTTAAAAAAGCTACATCTCTTAGGAAGGTAGGTCTCATTTCACCATGTAATGCATCTTGCACAAAGGTACGATTACACAACAATAACCATCTAATTTGAAGAGTCTTACGAAAGTGAGCATTAAATTGAGAAAACAATCCATGTCCTACAAGAGAGGCACTGATGGTGGCATCTACAGATGGCATTGAAACACTGGAATATGTTTCATCTTGGAGAACACAGAATGAAAAACCATTCAAGTAGAGTAACTGCAAGAGTACTTTACAGTCTATAAAAAGTGTTAAATGTCATACAGACAAAGTCTTTCAATAAATAAGTTAATGAAATTTTTTCTCTGCTTTGTTTAACCCAAAAGGCTATAAAGTTTCAGCTGAGTGGTGCAATATTGCTCAGAGGAGAGGTGCTTTCAACTTCTGCTTGCCTCAACACAAGAAATAACAAGACATGGTTTCTTAAAGAGTGTTGAGTGTTTTTTGGGGTGATATGGCTTTCCCTTATTAAAATAATGGAGAGATGAGTAGAGAGAGCACCTACTAAAGGCAAAGACAGATTTATACTTCACCAGCAGCAGCTGTAGCAGCTGCAGGACCCATTAGCAAGACTGTATTTCCAGACTCAGCAACGGACAAACAGATATGCCCACTATGAGCAAGTTAGAGCTCTGGAGCCACTCTTGCATAGAGGAGGGCAAGGAGTGATGCTGCGATTCTTCTCTAGGGTAATGATACCTTGGTGGTCTTTCTAGAATTCCCTGCAAGGCAGGGTCCTTGCTTGATCTCAGATTTCATTTAGGTTCCTCCAGGAACTCACAAAATGAGCAAGAGTAGTCTCTGGGGTACTCTCTCTAAGGATAAGCCATATTTGCAATACAGTATATGTATATATAGTATTTTTTTTTAATATGGTTTTGCATATTTGATGTACGTACACTACAACCTTCTAAAAATTTCAGCTAGACAAGCAAGGTTGAGAAACTTAGCTGTGTCTTTGCTGTGCTTTATGAGAAGACTCTTACCTTACTATAGTAACTTTCTAAAGCCTGGAAGTGCTGGGGAAGCAGCTGGACTCTGCATCCCTTATGCTCTTCACAGTGGACAAAGATTGAGAGAGGTCAGGATAGTCTCTATTTTATACTAAAGACCCTTTTGACCTCTGACCACTAGAGTACGTTACAATATCCTGACCATTAATTTTTAATAAGGCCCATCATATTCACCATGAGGTGCATGGAGTCAAATGTAGTATACTTCACAAAAATACTTTTTTTTCAATAGGAGACATTCAGACAGGTAATTCAAATCGCCCTCATCCAGTATCAGTCTAGACAGAATTTAAAGAAATCAACTGGCATAAAAATTTAAGACAGGGTTTGGATGGGTGTTATGAGGCTGCATTTTCCTACAAGTGCACACAAATGTCTCCCTGACCCATGCTTAGTTTCACATCCCTCAATGCTACCATGCAGGGTTATGACTATATAACCACAGTCTCCCAAGCAAGTACTTTCTCTTCTCTCTTGTGGTGGCACTTCAGGCCCATCACAGGCAGAGTAGTAATAGCTATATTCAACTAACTGGCTCACAGGGTCTGGAACAAGCCCTTTGAAGGATGTATTCAAACCTTTGAATAATTTTGTATCTAGAGCATTGCTATAGAAACATCAAATAATGTGTTGTAACCATTGATCATACTATTACATGAGGTAGTTCTAATCAACAAGAAACAAAGCTGAAATTACCGGAAAATATATAGAAGTATCCTCAAAGGAAAAGTATGTGTTTCCAATTAGTACTTTACTGCTTTTCAAAATGGATGTGCAAAGCTTACTAATTTTCTGGCACCTTTCTTTCTAAGAGATAACATCAGTGTTCGCTGCTCTGAGAATTTTGCTATGGTAGAAGAAAATCTTTAACCGGAGACATGTTACAGTAACGTGTGGAGAGAAACACTAACATTATTGATTTTATACCCTACAATGTTCACTAAATTTCATTTGAAGGTCTATTGTACATTGCCTGGCTATGGAAGGCCTGTTGAGGTAGGTCAATATACGAATATATACTAGTAGAAGTCTACATGGTTTAAAGACTTCATCCGTCATGAGTGACAGAGCCAACTAGACAAGCTGATGGTATTCCCAGCTACTTTGGGCATTTCTATAGGACTTACATCTGAAACTAAAAAAAATCCTCTTTCATCACAAAACATTTACTCAGACTTAGTGTACTTCCATACAAAAATACAAATAAACCTAAGCATTTACATGTTTATAAAAGTTACATTTTTCTGCCTTGTAATTTCTAGTATTGAAGAATTCTTGTTTAGAAACATTTAAATTCTCATATAGAAAACATTTCCTTGTTTTCTGCAACTGTTACTGTAGAAAAACATCTACTGAAAGCTGTGATATTTCTCTTTTATTGAAGAATGCTATATGGATGTTCAAGATCAAAATCCTCACTACTCACATGGTTTTTATTTTGAAGCTAGATAACCAACCAAATAATATATTTTTCTCTGGATTTATATTGATTCACCCTGCTGCGAACACAAATTATAGGATATGACATTAAGAAAATAAGACAAAAAAAAAAAAGAAAAGAAGAAGGGGGGGAGAGAAAATTTCTTTGTTTGCAAATCTGGAGCATTAATTGCGTTCCTGTGAGGCAATCTGGATGAAGCTTCTGCTAAGCAAATTAGATATAAACTGAAGGTGAGGGCAAAAGGGTCACCACAGCAAGGGAGCATCGAGTGACAGGCACTGGGACCTCCGATGCATGGCTTGTAGAGCAGATGTTCGCAAGGATGCAGTGATTATTGAACTGGTAATAAAAAAGCATCAGCTTACAGGCAGCCACGATGGATGCTGGTAATTATAAAGCATCCCCTGGGAGGAAAATGACACAAGTCAGCCGCATCTCTGCAATCACAGGGGCATAATTAAAGCTCTAGTAACAGTTGTTAATAGGGTGCAAATAAAACAGGGGGAAAATTTGAACACAGTCTTTTTCTTTTTTAAAGAGACGGCAAAGGACAATGTAATTACAGCGACTGCATGCTTTTTAATTTCATGATACAGTAAAACAAAGACTTTTAATGTATTTTATACATGCACACCACATAAAATAAGGCAAAAGCCCTATAGTCTTTGATGGTGTGGCGTGGTGGTGAGAACAGATTTTTTTACCAGAATGTTTATATTTTAATTTTCAGAATGGGAAAAACACAAATATATGAAGAAAAAGTGATATGTATAAATATTTGGCCATTTCATCCTCACAGGAGAGTTACAATGACAGTATATATGGTTGACTAGTACTATTGATGTCATTGTAGACACAATAATACTAAGATACTAGCAAGGCAGATTGTATTATATTACTAGACATTCTGGAATAAAGCAGACAAGTTCCTGCTTTTTAAGTTGTTCAGGTGTTTTTCAGCTATTTAAAGCGTATTTTTTGCATCCAAAAGTCTATCCGGCATGACTGGTTAGGCTTAATGATCTATGAATAGTTTATGTGTTCCACAACTAGCATGCTTAGGACTTAGACATCAATTTCAGTAGAAATCCTTATGAAGTGTTAGCTACATAAAAAATGTAAAATCTGTCCTTTATATACAATAAAGACCAGTCAATCACACTTTGGCACAGAGTGATAAAAAGTGTCTTTGGTCTAAATCTTTCAAAATTCAAGTATTCTCATCTAATGCTATAATTAGTCAAAAACCCACATAGCTGTGTTTCTCAGAAATGTTTGAGTCTGCAAGTTTTTGGAGTCTCTAATCTATTTTGTTTAAGGGGTTTTGAAACTTTGTTTTCACATCCTTGATGTCTTTATTGGTGTAACAGTTTTGCAGAATTTATCCAAGGGAACAGATGCTCACCAAGAAGTGTGGTATTCTAAGACTTCAGTTCTATACTTAATTGCCTTCCTGAATGTGAGCTATATCATCTCATTGCCATTTACATTTTTGTTTCTCTCACTTTCCTTCAGGAGATTTACTAGCAGTCAGTCTTGCAGGGCTCTTTTTCTTGCAGATGAACATCCAACATACAACACTGTATTTTGGTAGCCTCTTCAAGCTCAAAAAATTAGGTAATATCCAAGGGCTTTCCTGTTGTTTCTGATTTGCTGGTAAGGACTACAGAGATATTTTGGCTACAGTCCAATGTGTTTGTTAAAAATGCACAGAAAATATGCTTTTTGCAAATACAACATAAACATAATTAAAAGTTTCATTATTTACCAAGGGTTTAGGCTGGGCTGACCGCTAACCGAGTGACAGACACTCTCTATCATCCCTTTTCCTCCCTTTCCCCTACAAAGGGAAAAGGAATAAGACAGAGAGGGAGAGAGAGACTTGTGGAAAAGACAGCTAGAACTACTTTAATGAAAATAACAATATTTTAATGAAATACATATACAAATAGGTACAAACCTAATGCCAAATATAACCCCTTCCTGATGGCAGCTATGTCACTGTCATGAGAGATGCTGTGGCAGAAAGACATAGCAGCAGATAGGAACCAGATCCAGGGGCTGGATTCTGGAACTGGATTCAGGAATGCATGGATCAGGATTGAAGGCAGAATAGAGACAGAGTCCTCCTTGTACATCAGCCATTGAAGAAGAAGAGCTTGACTCTTGTGATCCCTCAGCTTTATACTGAATATGATGTATATGGAATGGAATATCTAGGTGGTCACCTGAACTGTCAGCTCCTCCCTGCAGGTGCAACCCTTTACTCTGCAGTCTCAATGTGGTACACAAGATTTAGCAATGACCTTGGTCTGCATACCAATCCTTGGTAGTAACTCTAGACATTAGGTCTCATCACTGCTACTGTCTGTGAGAACAGGCTGTTGATTTCAGAAAGCACAGTTACTTAGAAGATTTTTAGTTAAAAAGTAAAGTCATTGAACAGAATTAGATCTGTTCTCACTCAACCCAGGACATTATTCTGAACCTTCTTCTACACCAACAACAGGTTTGCCTAAAAGGAACTCTCTTTTTTCTTGATGTTTTAATGAGGGACAAATCTACACTTGGGCCTCTTGCAATATCAACTTTCTTTTGTGTCTTAAGTCCTTAAAGACACATTTACCTAAAAATGCAACTAAACTCCCAACCCATCCCTTGATTTTTAACCACGGGGTCATTTATTTCATTACTACCAAAAGATTTGACATACCGGTCATAATTGAAGTTTGTTTTTGCAATCATTAAACAAGAGAGATTTTCACTTTTTCTTTATTAAGACTAAATGAAGGGTTTTCAGCCAGAACTGATGGCTGCTATTAGTGTCTGCAGTCTATCAGTATAAAGACAGCATTAGGAATCAATGATAATTGCCAATGTACTCTATTGAACAAACAGCCAATACTAATGGCAGCAGACAACAAATATGTTTAATGTAAATAACTCATGCAGTGTTCAATGAAGGAAATCTGAAGAGAGTTCAATCAGATGTCAAATACTGAGTGTGAAATTTAGAAAAATATATGTAAAAGAAAAGACAATCAACACCAACTATATTTTGCTAGGATGGTACAACTTAAAGGATCAAAATGTTAAAAATCACAAAATTAATCATATTTCAATAAACCACTGAGAAAGCTGCAGAAGAATAGTGTAATTGACTACTCACAACTTTGCATTTGCAAAAATCTTCACTTTTACTTGTTTGTGCATTAAATATTTATAATTCTTTGCCAAGTTTGAACAACACAGCCAAAACTTCTCATAGCATCAGCTACAATAAAATTTTAAAATGACATTTTTATTTGTGCAAACAGAATTACCTGTCTCAAAATCCAAATAGATTTCTAAAACTGTGGGAAGATTCTGACACAAGATTATATACCAAAAATGTCCAAAACTGCTAAATAGTAAATAGAAGGAACAACTGAGTAAAGAAAGAGTAAAGATTTAAATCTTCTCTATGCTTACTTCAGAGCCAGAATACAGAACTGATTTCACTGTGAGTTATGCTAACTTTAATAAGAAAAGTCAGTCCTAGATAACTCTTTCTTATGATGTTCATCTTCCCCTGTGTGTAAGCAATGCTCACATTCCATCACTACATCTGACACAGTATGTAAGTCCCCCTGCCTAAAGATTAAATATCCAGGAAACAGAGACCCTCTACAGGTTATGAGTATGTTCAGTCCTACTGGAACAATGCTTTAAAATTCAAAGACTTAACTAACAATATGTTTTGTGTTGCATATATATAAATATATATATATATATATAATAATTATTATTTAATTTCAGTAGTGTTTCACCAGTATTAAAATAGTCTTGATGACATCAGATTGAAGCCCCAAATCTATAGTTCAGCAAAACTGAAATGTCATGAACTCCAAGAGGTTTACAATATGATTTCTGTCAGGTATGATACTATGCATTAATAAGGTTTTATCCCTGTAGCACTATTACTTGCAAGTGGCAGAATTACCTGCTTCCAGAAAACTGAGCAATCACTGACAGTGAAATGATAGACTTTATATACAGGAAATTAAATCACTGTAAAAAGTCTGCCTTAAAGAGAAGTACCTAAGAGAATGACTAAGTCTTTAACTTACAGCACCTTACCTGACACTGAAATAAAAGAAAATCTGTTGAACAGGAATTAGATTTATGCCTTACAAGTAAATGGGTGAAGAAATTTGGACTGCTGATTTCACAAACAGCTTAAGGAACAGCAGTGTTAATCATCTCTTACACTCTTGAGCTGCAAACTGAATCATACCTTCATTATGTTTCAAAGTATTTAACCATTTTACTATTTGATAGCTCCTTTTTTTCTAATATTGCTTTGTTTTAGGAAACAAATTATATCAGAAAATTGAGATTTAGATACATGTTTCTTATGTAGAATAAATAGTGAATTTGTGTTAATTAATAATGATTACCCAAATTGCTCTTCAGGCAGCAAAAACATATTCCTATTGAGCAGATGAGGAACACAAAAACGGTGATCAGACCCAGTCAGCATGGCTTTATGAAGGGCAGGTCCTGTTTAACAAACCTGATCTCCTTCTATGACTGGGTGACCCGCTTGCCGGATGAAGGAAAGGCTGTGGATGTTATTTATCTGGAATTTAGCAAAGCATTTGACACAGTTGCCCACAGCATTCATCTAAACATATTAACTGCTCTTGGCTTTGATGGGCATACACTTTGTTGGGTTAAAAACTGGATAGATGGCCAAGTCCAAAAAGTTGTGATCAACAGAGTTAAATTCAGTTGGCAGCCAGGCACAAGTGGGGTCCCACAAGGCTCAGTATTGGGGCCACCCCTGTTTAACATCTTCATCAATGATTTGGACCAGGGGATAGTGTGAACCCTTAGTAAGTTTGCAGACAACACCAAGCTGGGTGGCAGTGTTGATCTGCTTGAGGGTAGGGAGGCTC
>VWZO01016246.1:37820-60758 GCA_013396975.1 Bucco capensis
ATTAGGAGGAATTTCTTTGTTGAAAGGGTTGTCATCCATTGGAACAGGCTGCCCAGGGAGGTGGTGGAGTCACCATCCCTGGAGGTGTTTAAGAGATGGGTAGATGTTGCATTGGGGGGCATCATTTAGCAAGTTGATAGGGCTTGAACAAAGGCTGGACTTGATGATCTCCAAGGTCTCTTCCAGCTGTAACTGTTCTATGATTCAATGTCCAAGCTTGCTAGGCCCTGGCAGATGAACCTTAGGACTAAAGGGTGGGTCCAGCTCTGCACATGCTGTGTCTCACCTAAAAAAATCCATTGCGCAGGCTTGTGGGTGCTATCTGCTATCCTCTTTTTCTCAGCACGCTTGTAAAAGGCGCTGATGAGGAGCGTGGATGGAGCCCGCCCTGGATCTTCGTTCGCAAAGCCTAGCCATACATGGCCAAATTTTTGTCCATTTCCTTCCCTCCAGGGAAAAGAAAAGCATCACGGAGAAGTTTATATAGCTTACTGAGTCCATATAATCATTGGGCATTCTTATTCAAAGAGACCATTCATGATAAATACAGTTCCTTTACACTTAGTAGACAGTACCAGTGTCCTTGCTAGCTTTCCTTCTTTCACAGTGATGATGACAGTGCAGTTGACTTTGCCTCCTCCTTTAACTCGCTTTTCTGCAAATTCAGGCTCCTGGCAAGTCAAATTTTAAATCTTCAGATAGGTTTGGAACAACAAATAGTTCTACATTCTCTTCAAGAACTTTTGTTGTATTACCACAGAGAAGAGTATCTGGTCTATAGATTTGTAGCTCCTTCTTAGTAATCTGTCCTGTTTAGGGATGCCTGATCACTCTGCACACCACAAGTTTGCATTGTGATGTTGACTGCAATTAAATCTGGGCTCTGTCATAACTGGCCATGTGTTTATGCTTAAGCATTTATTGTTAGTCATTAAATTTTTATACCATTTGCTGAGGTTTTTAGCAGAAAAATGCAGGTCTATATTTGTACTAATGTACTGCCATTGGCAATCAGCTTTTCAGAATATCTTTACTTCTGAAATAGCTATCACTTACTACATTAATGTTATGATCTCTCTTAGTCCATATGGCAGCTAGCCAAACTCACATTTTGTTGTATGGTTATTATTATTAGTACTGCCACTACCACTACCACTATCATCTGGTACCTGTAATCTTCATAGAGAAAATGTGTCTTCTCCAATAGATTCTTTTGCAAGAACCTCTATATTACTGAATTTTGGGGGTGATATTTTCTTGTAATTTGCTATACTCATTATTTCATTGGAATCACTGCCACTAATTAATTTTTAAGTTGATTTGTGCCACAGCTGATTTCCTCACCTCCATTGCTTTGAGTTAATACTTGCTACCAGTAGATGTTGCAGTTGTCACCTACAGTTCTCGAGCTTCAACTCCTTTTTTGACCAAAAAAAAAAAGAATTACAAACTTGGGTAAGAAAATGGTGTTTCTGTTGTCAGTTGAGTGATGTAAAATTGTAACAAAAGATCTCTTAGTAGTTAATATCAGCTCTTATCAGTGGTTTGTCCTACAATATTATTCTTAGTGTGTAGCCTCCATAGAGTAGTACCTGATTTAAAAGGGTTTCTTTATAGGAAGTTCATAGTAACTTCAAAAAAATGGGGAGTACATGTTAGTGAACATTATAACACATTAAAAAATGCTTATGTCTCTGTGACTTCAATTGAGTGTTTTGTGTCTTTTAAAATATTCTATGGTAACTGGAATAAGAAATATGTAATTTTGACCATCACCAGTGATGCAGCAGTACTCTTCCTGGCCCTGTATCCTGCTGCTAACAGCAGAGAGGGTCTTTATTGGACAGGGATTCTAGGAAATTACACAGTGATGATCTTCTATATTTAAAAATATTTAACCTGCTACTAGTTGTGCCAAACTTTATTTTTCTAATGAACTGGAAATTTAAGGCAAGAAATGGTCATAATTTTTATGACTATCAAAATGCTTACTTGTTATCTCCAATCCATTTAAATAATAGGAATAATCATTCTGGCATGGTCTGCAGTGATCTTATTGTTTTGCCAAATGCTTAGTCACAGCAGAAGCCCTTTTTAACTCCTACTTCATAGGGATTCTTGGTGTGACAGTTCTGATTTTAACAACATCAAATTATCTCCAATTTGTTTTGTTTGATTTCCCTCTTGTGAATGGCTCTGTGCTTCAGATAGCTCCATTTCTGTATGGTAACCCACAGCAGGAGGGCAGATGTCATGGGGTGACTTTACTACCTGTACTTTCTCCTCTCTGATAGAACTAGTTCACACGCCAGTTTTAAATAGCCTCCCCAAAATGCATAATGGCCACCACCCACTGAGATCTAAGTCAGCCCTTGCTCACTTGGAGCTTGGCCAAAACTGCACTGCTGCGATGCAGAGCGTGTCACACCGCTTCTCTCTCTGTTGTGGAAATGGAACTTTAACAGTCAGCAAATCTCCTTAATTTGAGTCTCTCATCTGAGAAATATCAGTCAGAATCTTCACTTAAAATACCAGCAGCCAGCAATAGCAGCAGAAAGCTCCTTTCTAGTTCTCTAATTCTTGTTTAAACATCTGAAGGTGTGCAAAGGCAAGGCTACAGAGCAGTTGATGGAAGGAGTAATAACAGGAACAGTTGGTTTGCACAGAAAGCAAGCAAATTGCTCAAGAGTTCATTTTCAATGAACAGACAGCATCACCTTAAGTAGCCTCTCCCGCTCCTCAAGCCTCCAATGTACTAGTCTGTATTGCTGAAGCATTTACTGCTGTAGCTTTGCACATAGCAAAAATCTCTCTAATATTTATGCTAATACATTGCTCACATCTAATAGTTATGATTCTTTAAATTCCTTAGATTTAAGCAGATGTAGAATGTTCTCACTGTGTATTGTGCCAGAGTAAGAATGAAGACTGCATTTATATACAGTCATAAATGTTCATATTTATGTTACATTTAAATACGGAGAAAGTCTGGACATGATATAAAGATATAATAGACCTCAAATTTTTCAGTGAATCTGACTATAAATAGAATAAGGTGAGGTGTGATAAAAGGAGGCAGAGGGACAGATTAGGTGAGAGTCAGCAGGCTGACAGTTGCAGCGTTATTACCACTGATTTTCAGTTTTGGTGGGACAGAGAATATATAAGGAATACTGAGGAGGGTAAATAGAAAACTGATTCACCAGCTTCTTTCTCACCATAATTTGCTCCAAAGCTGGTTCCGCCTTTCTAGTGGAAGCATGCCTGAAAGAAAACAGCAACAATATACTTTATATCACATACAAGAAGTAAACAGCTTGTTCACAGGAATGGTTTGAAACAGCTTGCCAGGGTAGACATGGTGTCTGCTGCACCTCTGGAGATCCCTCATATCACCAAGACCAGTACAGTTGTGAATAAATGCACAGTACAGAGCACAGCAGCGCACACCTGTTGAACTGCTTCAGCCAGGCAGATGTATGTAGGCAGATGACCACAAAGTGGAGATATAACTACAGAGCAAAAGCCTCCATTTATTTTTTGCTCTAAAGCAGACAGAGTCCCAACAGAAGTAGCATTTGGGAATGCTTAGCATACTTTCAGAAGTGAATGTGTAGTCCTGAGAGAGTACTCCCCATCTGCTCTAGGACACATTTTAAACAGCAGCTGCAGAGTCCTTAAGTGTACATTTTGAAGTAACCTTGCAGTACTTGCTATAAACATTGCTGCTACCTGGCAACTCTTACTGTGATCAGCTCTTTAACCCAGATACCAGAGAAATAAGACTATTTGGACAGAGTATAAATGGTTCTGTCTTTGTTACCTCCGTACTGATTAATGATTAATGATTAATAAAGCAGTGATTTGCCTAAGATAGTGTGTAGACACCTTGTGCCACTGCTATAATAAAAACATGATTCAGCAGCCACCTAACACTGACAGAAAATGCCTTTGACACTGCTGTGCCCTAAAGAAAAAAAAAAAAAGAAGAAAGCTAGATATTCAGGATCCAATACTTGCTACTGCAAAGGATGTAGTGCTTTCTGAGTCAATAAGAAACCAACCAGGAAACCAACCAACAGATCACTAAAATTTCACCCTTCACTTTGCCCCTGACTGGTCAGAGCACAGAATCACATATAAGGCTTTGTGTTGGGTTTGGTTTTTGTTGTTTTTTTTTCAGTCGTCAAAGTGAACAACTAAATCTTTTACAGCCATTTATTTTTTTTATTCTTTTCCTGATGCAATAAAAATTCCCCAGATTCATTTTGTTCAAAACCAATGACAGCTCAATTTAATTTTGTATATTTTTCTTTAAATTCCATCTTTTTAAAAACACCCCTGCAATACACAGTTTCTCATACACATGTAGTTTTCAGCAGAGGCAATTATACAAACTCTGCTTGAATCCACAAACAGTGTCAGTCCATCTAAATCTACATTTTTGGTGAATGAAATATTTGGCTGAAAAGCTTTGAAAAATTCTAATCATCTTTACTCTTTTCACAGAATTTTGGGGAGCTTGATTAAGATTTATGAAAGTCCTGAGAGTCTTTTCTTACAGTTGCCACATGAATTTAAGGATTTTTTAATATGCATGCTGACAAAATCTCCTATATTCCTTAAACTGTGCAGTAGCTTGCCTCAGAGCATGAAGTTTTCATGCTGTAATTTAGTTATGACAAAATGGGTATACTCCATGAAAAGTTTACATTTTTATTTAAAGTTCTTAAAATCACAGTTCACGTATTTTGAATGAAGGGTCTTGTTAAGCAAGAACAGAACTGTATGAACTGGTACTGTCTGGTGACATATCACAATACTTCAGGAAAATTAATCTTTTCAAGGAAACACTCAAGGCAAAGTTTGAAATGATATGTGTTTATCTATCTGTAGACAAGCAATTTTTGTGGGGATAAGTATTTCCACCAGTACTTTCTAATGAACCATTTAAAAATTATTTCATGTTGTTTTTACTGAGTTTTTACTGTCAAAAACCCCAGCTTTCATCACCAGACTGCAATCCTCTGTTCAGCATTTTTAGAGCAGTCAGGGGTGAGGGTATGGAACTCCCATGCCTGCGTTAATAAATTGCCATTCGCTCCTGCTCTACTGTCCGTTGCTCCCTATGCAGCAACAGGCTGTACACTGATAGTAAATCAGATCCAGTATGTTTTCCTAATTTTAGTGTGGGGCTAATCTATTTAATAGTAAAAACATCTGGTGTAGTTTTGCTTTTATTCTGATCTATACAGCAGGAATTTGATCACCAAGGGACCAGTGGAATCACATAGGGTCAAGTTCTGTACCCTCATGAAGTTAATGTGGAATATATGTGAATAATAAGGATTGCTTTATATCTGTATTATCCTATTTTTATAGGAGTAACACTAATAATAAAACTTTGATATTACAGCAGATTTCAGCAATGAATTCCAGACAAGTGAAAAACATAAACCATGATAGAGTCAAAAAGCAAGAAAGCTGAGCACGTGATAGAAAAATCATTTTGCTGTGAAATGGGCTACTCCTTGATATGAATTTGAAAGTTTATGTCATAAACAGCATAATCTTTAAAAAAATAGTAATGTTGTGAGAATGGTAGGCCATATAAGATGGATATTAGTGTGACCGTCACAAAAAAAGAAGTTGCGACATTTATAATGGGAAGGTGCTTTTGGTTCTCTACTAAATTAGCTGAGATAACTCACATAAAGACAACCCTAGTCCCATGAAAAAAGACAAAAACTAAAAAAATTCCTCACAGAATGTTTTCATTTCTGTTCACACTTTAATTTTACAGTACTTCAGCATATTTCTCTGAAGTGTATTTCAATGTTTAGGAGAATTTTGATCTACTTGATAGAAACTATATTTTTAAATCCTGTGGTTCTTTCTCTGCTGTCAAAACAGCTAATTCACTACTTTGTTTCCTTTGTTTTATAAACCTAAGAGCATCTCAGGGTCATCCTGAGGCAACATGAGAGAATATAAAATAAAATAGCTATAGCCTGGGGGTAAAAAAAAGCCTTTCCCAAATCAACAGTATGTTAGGGGACTTTTGCTCCCTAAAGTAATGTTACTGTTTATGCACTCCAGGCTTAAAATTCTTTTTTACTTAGCCCTAGGAAGAGTGAATAAACAACAACATTGCTTTAGTCAGAAGGAATTAATTATTGAAACCAATTATTGTTTCTTTCAGACTGCTACAATCAGTCCACAATGACTTGATGTAAAAAATAGTCTTGTTTGCTGTCTTTGTGAAGGTAAAATCAAATAAATCAAAAAGAACACGTTTCTGGCACAAGATTTCTGCTGCCTTCCACCCCCACAGATATTTTTGGCTTTTACTGCACTTTATGCTGTGCTGACAGAGGGAGATAGTCATGTCGGCTGTAGCTAGAAACAAAGTTTTGCTTTGGCCAGCTACATTTTAAAATATAGTATATGTTTAATCAGACAAAACCTTATGAAACAACATTTGCTTCTGCCTGGTATGACTTCAGCATTCAAAAAGGCTTGAATATTAGAATAAAACACTCCACAGAACTACAGTTAAGGCTGCATGCAAATGCAGTAGGAATAAGGGAGAAAGCTATATGCCATGCAAGGATGCTACTGCACAGAATGTCGCAGGCTAGGCATCCAACATCTGACTTACACAAGACCCAAATCTAGCCCTTTGTTTCTTACTAAGGTCACTATTTTTCTTTCTTTGTTGTGATTAAAGGTATTTCTATCTTATTTCTCTCGCTTAAAAAACTCTTTGAGTGACAGAGAAAATTTTTTTCCAGCTGTATTTTCTAATATATTCATGGCTACTGGGAAGACTATAAAGCAGCCATGATTTTCAAGTTTTCTCTCTAATGTAGGTTATACTACTGTCTTTTTAGCTACCGTCTTGCTTATTTTTAATTCCCTAGAGTAGAGTGCGTGCCTATCTAATGTTATGCTCTAGTCCTTATACAAAACTTTTTCTGAACATCTAACTTTTCTGGGAAAGGTGACTCTACATTTAGAGGCTGTTCCCAGAATGGGTATTTCCTGACACCTGAACGTTAACTGTCTACAAGTTAGTGGCTTCTTCAAATATATGTCATAGAGGGCAACAGCCAGAACTTCCTGCAGTTACCAAAATACCTCTGCAAGCAACATTGGTTCAGGGTCTTTAGATCCCCCCTAGAACTTGAACTTGCCACAAAGGACAAGAGGTAACAGCACACATGCTGCCTTCCTTGTAAAATTCAGGAGAAGCTCTGACCTCTCCTAACAGCTGTTCTTACAACCTCAGGATGCTATATGCTGATTAAGTGCTTTGACTTCATCAGATTTGATGACTGAGGAAACTTATCAGACATACATACACACTGACAACAACACCTATTTTACTAATTATTGACAAAAGCCATTATTCAATTTAATGGTGTTGCCTAATGGGTTCAGAATTCTCAAATCTCAGAACTGAATACGTTTCTCAAGAGGTCTAATGCTTAAAATATTATTTATGGACTCCTAGCTTTGTACACATATCAATAAGTTGATATATAGAAATTGTGGATCATGTCCTTTGATAGTTTCAGTTGCCGTATCTCCACTGGAGCCATTGGTTCTGTATTAATTACATCTATAATTACAATGGAAGATACAGTTCCCTGTATCTTAAATTGTAACTTTGACAGCTGTTATCATACATCTGCTGCTTGTTTGATGGATTGCTTAAAGTGAGCCTAAGCTGGCCACACCACTACTCCCTGCTAGGCATGCTAAGAGTGCTGACTTAAACAAATGTAATACATCACATTCAGCAGCTCTTGGCCTACAACAGGTGATTTACAATGTGTAAACAAAGGCTCTGTTCACACCCTTTCAAAATCGTCTGACTGCTGCTTGAGAATGCCAACTGTAAAACCCAACATATTAGACTGTGGAGCTCCTGAATCTGATGGTAGACCAGCTTCTACACCTGATTGAGTATATTTCCTACATAATTACAGAGTTGCAATTTAGTGTCTTCCAAAACTGTATGATGCTTTCCCAGAGATATTTATGTTGGTATTTCTCTTAATGCTGAAACCAGAGTTATCTATGATCTTAAGACATGTTTTAGTCCATAAACCTAACAGTTGATAAAAATTGGAGATGTTCCTATTTTCATGTACAGAAGATTCAATAGATGAAAAGAATTTGTTTAACTGTAAAAAGAGAATTTAGCTTCAGCTGATAGAAAAGTATTGGTGGATAAGAAACTGGCTGGAAGGACACAACCAAAGAATTGTGGTCAATGGTTCTTTGTCTAGGTGGAGAGCAGCGACAAGTGGTGTCCCTCAGGGCTCTGTCTTGGGACCAATGCTCTTCAATATCTTCATTAACCACCTAGACATGGGTATCAAATGCACCCTCAGCAAGTTTGCGGATGACATGAAGCTGAGTGGTGTGGTTGATTCACCAGAAGGGCGGGATGCCATCCAGAGGGACTTGGATAAACTCGAAGAGTGGGCCCATGAGAATAAAATGAAGTTTAATAAGTCAAAATGTAAGGTCTTGCATCTGGGTAGGAGTAATCCTAGATATGAGTACAGACTGGGTGAGGAATTCATTGAAAGTAGCCATGCAGAGAAGGACTTGGGGGTCGAGATTGATGAAAAGCTGGATATGAGCCAGCAATGTATACTCGCAGCCCAGAAAGCCAACCGCATCCTGGGCTGCATCAGGAGAAGCATGAGCAGCAGGTCTAGGGAGGTGATTCTGCCTCTCTACTCTGCCCTCGTGAGGCCCCACCTGGAGTACTGCATCCAGTTCTGGGGTCCTCAGCATTAAAAAGATGTGGACCTGTTGGAACGAGTCCAGAGGAGGGCCACAAAGATGATTGGAGAACCTCCCCTACGAAGATAGGCTGAGAGACTTGGGGTTGTTCAGCCTAGAAAAGAGAAGGCTTCGAGGGGATCTTATAGCAGCTTCCCAGTACCTAAAGGGGGATTATAAGATAGAAGGGGAGAAACTTTTTAGATTGTCAGATTGTAATAGGACAAAGGGGAATGGTTGTAAGCTGAAGGACGGGAAGTTTAGATTGGAGATTTAGAGGAAGTTCTTTACCCGGAGGATGGTTAGGCACTGGAACAGAATTGTGGTCAGCCCTACACAAGCACATAAATTCCTGAAAACTCAAAATTATTGTGCATGGAATACTTGAAAAGATGTAGAAATTCTAATTTTATGTCTTACATGTAGTGTTTTCTAAATAGCCTCTCTTAATGAAAGTTTACAAATGTCAGAAGGTACTTTGAGTTAACAAAGTGATCTAAACTGAATTCCTAGGAATTTGGAATTTTAGAAAACAACTCACTCTTTGTTCATCCCTGTTTCTAGTAATCTTCATTTCCTAACCTTTTTTTGCCCTGTCTTTCCTGCCTGCTTTCCTTTTACCTGTTTTCTCCTTTTAGTTTTTCTTTTATTTGCTTTGACAAAAGGGAAAGAATTCCTAAGACCATTGTAGAAAGACTTCAGTAACTATGGGTGAAAAGATATTTAATGTTATTTCCATTTCATAATGATTTCATCAAACCTTAAATGTAACAGCCTAATAAAATTTCTCAAATTCTGTTTTGTTGTTCCTTACTAAGCTTGTAAATTACTAAAAAATTAATTTATGAGGTTTTTAACAAACCCTCCTTTATTTTTGATGAATCTTGAGATTTTACCTTGTAATAAATAAAAAATTGTAAAGATGCTTAGAAAGTTTCATCTGGGAATACATTCCAATCCAGGGAAGCCTGCATTTTGCCTGGAAGGAAGGGTTTTAAACAGAAGGTCTCTTTTTAGTCTCTGTATTATCAGTGTTATGATTTTAATGTATTAAATGTCTTTACCATTTGTAAAGTAACTGGTCTCTAAAATCAATACACAAGCTTAGCAGCTTGTCATTAAAATCAATCAGTATTACCCTTCTTCCTGACGTCATATCCATCTGTAAATATGAAGTAAGCTGTCACCTGGATTTCATTGTGTTTTGCCTTTCAAAAGATAGATTTCTTCTGTATCACTGTAGAAGTCTTCCTAATTATTTCTGATATCTCCCAGTGGAATCAAGATCTCTTTAAAGCCCAGAAATTACCATCTACTGTCCCAAGAGTGAACTAAGGCCTAATATAAGATAAATGGACTGCAGTTACTGATGTTTAAAAAATTAACATCACCAAACAAGATATGAAGAAAGACTAGAGAAATATAGTTGGATGTTATTACATGTTGTTTAGATATTAACTGGCAGAATTAGCTAATGTGTCAGTGCCTCAGTTTTGAAAGTATGAAGGTCAGTTATGCCTAAATATGACTTACTTATATTGGGTTTGCATTTGGAAAAATCTCATAAATGTACTTTCGTGATTGTCTATTTGCTGTGTATATGAGAAAAATGAGACAAATTCTGCTTCATTTATTTCATGATTAATGCAAAGGAATTAAAATTATTTCAAAGGAATTGATTTTCAACTCTAATGCCTAGAGGAGCTCTTCATTGCTTACATGAAGAAAAAAAAGAACAAAGACATTAAAATTAACACATGTGGGATTTAATTCTCTCATTCTGAAACAGGGTGATGAAAATTAAAATTATATGTGAGATAAAACAGACACATAAAACATGCATTTCTTGAAGAGCACAGAAAGTGATAGGGATGTTACCCTTGCTAGGACCCCCTAGTGTAGCCACTCGGGCCGCACTAATGAACTTTAGGATTTCTAACTGGATGAGAGTTATGCAGGATGCCTTCTTTATCCTAACTGTAGGTAGTCTTTTGTCTCCAACTTGTATTAAATTAGTTCCTCTCTTTGTCTGAATCAGATGCAGTACTCCAAACTGATACCACATTGCTTTGAACACATTCATACTAAAGCATGGTTTGCTGAAGATTTGCATTTCAGGGAGGTTTTTTGGCCAAGCATGGTATTTAAGAACTTCATATTCTGGATGAAGAGTTCCTTATGGTTCTTGTCATTTTTAGTTGCAGCCAACTTGGTATTTAAATAAGATGTCAGACATAATTAAAGATGTAGTCTTCCCAATAGCAAAAAAATAATCTGTTATTATCTCCATCTCAGTGATATGAGAGGATCTCACATAAATGAATTTGAATGACATGTAATTGGATTTCATTTAACATTTTAGGGTAGTATTTGGGTCTCCTTTAATGACTGACATTTCTACATCTACATCTCCCCAAATGCCAAAATACTTGATTATACAGGCTGATAGCAAAATTTGTATGCCTTGCTCACTGTACACATCGAACAGTCACCTCTATACTGTTGTATAAAGTCACCTCTGAAACAGAATCATTCAGAAAGTGGTTCACTTACAGCTCCAAACTAAGAATAAATTACATATTTGACTGAACCATTATTGGAGTCTTATATCACCTGAATGCAAATGTCCATCTGGAGCATGGTTACAGCAAATCTTGGAGAAATTGCCATGGGAATTTTAACTAACCTAGCATTTTTAGTTTTGTCAGAGGCACTGAAATTTCCAATGAGTACAGCGCTCTATTGCACTTTCCTGGAGGACTGATACAGTTCAGACTCCATGAAGAAAGGGTCATAAAACCAAATTGCTCAAAATCTGCAAAAATCCATAGTGGTCACACTACTTGGGTTGTCTACCAACTGACATTTTTAATGAAAATGAGTTAGAACTGTTACTTAACTATAACATTTGTGTTCTCCCCACTTGACTTTTCATTTTGGAACCTTTCAAAAATAGTCCAAAGCTTATACATAGCAAATGAAGTTTTATGATGCTAAGTAGTAGATGATGGCTTACTGGTACCTTCACAGGGGCTGATGAACTTTCTGTATTTTAAGGACAGCAATACTCTGTTTTAATCTTAGCAGATATTTTTGATAGTGGAAGCATATTCCCAAGATAACCAACAAGGCTTGCCATTTTACTTCACCTTACTGTTGCACTAAAAGCTAATCTTGACCAGCTCTTTACCTTGCTCTTTTTCTTTACTCAGATTTCACCGCAGGGATTTAATCTTATTCTAGCTAATTAAAATGAAACCAAAACTGAATTGTGTTTCTGAAATAGCACCGTGGTTTATTAATGTCTTCAGCTGGAGCTTTCTAGGTAATTCCATGGCAAACAGTAGTGGTTGCATGCAAAGAGATAGCTGTCTCTAGGGAAACTTTAGGTAGATAAGACATATTCCTTGTATGAGTTTCTCTTCAGGGACTAAGGTACATGAAGGAATTCATTACTTGGGTTATGTGGTGAGTCATATTGATGACTCCATTTAAGTCAAATCACCGTATAGACTTCATAACAAATTCCATTTCAAATGTCATTTTAAAAATTATTTCTTATTGAGCCATCTTTAAGTTAGGTTACCACTTGCCCAAAAGCTCAATGCACTCTAATACAGTCCACTGTATTCATTTCATCAACAGAGATTATCCTGAAAGAAAAATGGGTGCTTTTTCCTTTAAAGCAGCGCATATAAAATCATGCCAAACCTCTCCAGTCCTGAGTGCGTTTGCTTCCAAGGTAATTTAACATGGAATAAAAATACAGTATTTTAATTTGAATTGAAAATCATTTAGCATTAAAGAATACACGTATAGGTTATTAGGGCACATGAAGTATTGTTTTTTACATTTCATGTTTTTCACAGTTAATTTTGTTTGATCTTGTTTACCTTTTTATCTACTTTGGAATTGCCTTACTTTTTTCAGTCACAATGGGTACTTTGTTTTATTGTGTAGTTTAATTCTTTTTGGTCTTGATCAATTGTTTAAACTGCTTACAGTTTCTATTCCTTTTTGTGGTGTGTTGAGGTTTTTTTCATTTTGCTGGTTCAGGTTTTTACTACTATTTGCTTCTTCCTCTCTTGCTTCGATTCACTCAACTAATTTATTAATTCACTATGAATTTATTTATCTCTTTTAAGAACAACTGCTTTGGAGGCATCACAACTCATTAATTGTGGATTGCCTATTGTAATTAAAATCCATCTTCAGTCCTCGATACAGTAATTCCTACCTCAAGTAGAAATACTGGATTAGTATAATTTAGGTATAATTTAGTTCCTGTAATGAGAAATTTGTGCTCTTTCATTTCCGTATTTAGTAGAACAGTAGAAAGAATAAACTATTTTCAGCATTACAAGATTACTAATAAGTCCAAGATTACTAATAAATTTATAACTCAATCAGGTTACATTTCAAAGAAGAAAAAAAAATAACAAAAGGAAAAATATGTTGTGCAAAGGCTTACTCTGCTTCACTATAAAGAATCCTTGAATGCAGTGGTTGCAGACCAGACTCTAACATGCATCAACCACGCATGTGATATGACAATCCCAGATTTTCTGAGGTTATTAAAAATGTACATTTATTCCATCAAAATAATTCTTCTAGGATGTTTTCTTTTGTTTCATATATTTTATTATAACACAGTCTCAGGAAGAACTATGGTTTACTAAGAGGGTACTGGAACACTTTTGGCTGGGTGTATAAACCTTGTCAAGATGTAACCTCTCTGTCTTCAGGTTGCCTATTTGTACCTAATACATAAGTTAAAAAGCAAATGTTGAAAATTAAGTATATTTGTTTGAATAAATGATAATAAACAGGTCTTCAGTCAGCACATTTATCTAACCCAAATGTACTTTTATCTTTAAGATATTTTGATAGACAATACAAAATCCTAACATAACTGCATGAAAATCAAGAATTAGACAGACTTAAAGCCTAACTAAGCATGGCTTACTTATTGTGAATTAAAGCATTGGAGTTAGAACTTAATAACTTGCAGTGGCTGAAATTTATTAAGATCTTGCAGACAAAGAAGGATCTCATTGAAACCAAGAGCTATCAGGCTATGCCATGATAAACGCTATATTCAGTCAATGCTTTTATATGAATTAAGTCTAGCATGTTGACCTGCATGTTTAAAGTTAAGTTCAAAATAAGTGCTTTGTTGGACTGAGTCCCAGAAACATGCTGCCTTGAAAGAGTCCACAGAGGTTCATCAGCAAAGGCTCACTGCTAGTACAGAAGCTGCCTACACTTTGCAGTGAAACTCTTCTTAGTCTATCATTGACCTAATGTATTCTGCTTTACCATTTGGAAACCTTCCCAAAATATTTACTCAGCAATTATTCAGACATTATTGCCTTAATGCCCAGTCACTGTAATCCCTCCCTACTAAGAACTCTAGCTAGCTACAGCTGACATCTTCCTTTTGCTCTTCCACATTACAAACCATTATTTTCCTTTGCTATGCATTTAGTAATTTAAATAAATATTTTAAAGTTTTCATCATTTTATTCAATATTGAATGTTTAAAATTATTTTTCTTCCCAGACAGGCCCCCACACAATTACATTTACTTATCTTCCTTTCTGCACTCTGTATAATATCCTTTGCCTTCTCATTGTCTGTTTAGGAACAGTACATTTTTTAAAATATCTGAAACCAAGATTTTTTTCAATCTAATCTTCAGGGTCAGAAATAGTGCAAAGAAGTCCACTGTTCTTACAGGTTTTATAGCTAACCCACAATATATAGCATAGACTATTTCTCCCCACAAATGTAACAGGTACGCGTTAGAAGAAAAAGGCTAACGTAAAGACTTTCTTTCTCATTACTGCTGATATCTCTGAAACTACACAAGGAATAATACGCCTGGTAAATCTAAAGACTAATGCAGTTTGCTCTTTCAATGAGATATAGTGAGGTAGCAAATCAACTTTTTAGGATTAGAAGCCTCTTGAGCTTTCTTTTTTTAAATCAGACTATTGATTTCATCCCAACATTCATTGTCTAAAACTTGATCACTGCCACTTTTCACTTTCATGCAATAGGACACACTGCAGCCTCAATAAAATATCTTGAAGTTCACAGAACTCTATGTGACAATAAAAATCTGCCAATATTGTTTGGCAGCAAAAAAATCACTCCTGTAAAACCAGGGATGTTGCAAAACACAGTGGTCTGTGTTGTGGTTTACCGCTGTATCCTATACATGCATTCATTAAGGATTTTACCCACTTTGTGACTGGTATGCAAATGCTATAAAGCATACCCTGTCAAGGTTCAAGCTGGTAGTGACAAACGGAAGCATTATGGGATGATATGTGAAAGTTCTCCTGCATGCTGCATTTCTCTTCTGGAATAGAAAAATTGTGAAAAGTAATTAGTACTAACAAAGCTTTCACTCCTTTGCAGAGCAATGCAGAGTTTGAATCCTGATTCAGGGATTTTATATACAGAACTCCTTCAAACATTACAGAATTTAGTGACAAATTCAGTGTTTTTAAATTGAACTATACTGAACAATACCACTCTCTCTGTAATCTCTCTGTAAGTTTGGCACAGTTTTCTTTTTTGTCTTTGTTGATTCATTTTTCTGACCTCCTGATATTCACCTGAAGCATCTTTTATACCATCATTATAAAACTACTTCTTAAACTGTGAGAATAAAGGCAACAAACATTTCACAAGTGTTTTAAGCCCCGTAGTGTACAGTTGTTCAATTTTATGACTGTCATTCAATTCCAAAAACCCACAGAAGAGCTGCTTTTAGCCTTACTTTAAAAACAAAAGGTGCACCTCAAAATAGGAAGAAACAAATTTTTTAACTTAATGAACAAAAAGGAAAGAAAAAAATCTCTTCATAAGAAAGCCTCAAGTTCTGCAATGACTCTAGAAATTCTTAGTCTGCTTTTCCACACACTGTGTCTTTTTTGCTAATTTTATTATCTTTCTTCATCTGTTTTACTTTGTGAAAAAGCAGTCATAAACAATGATACGTTTAGAAGCAGACGATAGCACTAGGGAGAAGAAAAGGATCTATTTGGCCCTGTGAAGTCCAGCAACAGCAGCTAATTTTCACTTGCAAAATTTAAATCTTTTCAGAAAAATAACCAAAACCAACCAAAATAACAAAAGCAAAAGAAACACACACACCCCAAAACAACAACAACAACAAAAAAACCAAGCCTGAGGGAAACAGAAGGGACTATTCTTGGGAAACTGTAAAATATGTATACAACCAGAAGGATTTCTAAGATTGAGTAGAAACATGCTATTCATCTGCTGCTGTAGTTAGTGGTACAATCTCTTGGTCTGAAAGCAAAAGGTATTAGTTAAGCAATGAAATTAGGGGACTGTGACACTTTCTAGGGATTAATAACTGTCTAGGACGAACCAATGACCAGCAATGCAGTAAAAAGCAAACCCATACAGTCATCAGTCCTCAACAAATCTCTTACACTCATGGTATTGTGTTGTTCTAAGCTGAAAACTACAGGGGAAATTATTTCTCTGTTGAGATTTCCCAGGTATTTTGCAAGAACAGTGGATTAAACTTTGTAATAGCTCTGAGGGTCAGAAAAAATTTAATTTCAAGTTTGAGATGAAGAAACAAACATGATTAAGTGGCAGGTAGGCTTGGGGAGTTTATTTTCAGGAAGTCTGATCTTGTATATGTAGAGGGAAAACTTCTAAAGATGACACAGAAAGTCTATGTGAAGACTGGTACTACATCCCAGACTTGTGTTCAACACTTCTTTTACTTAAATTTTCAGATCATGTAATTCATTTTTTTCATGATCTTTCTTAATTAATTGCTGCTCTAGAGATTAATGGAAAAGCTACCTATATCACCTGGGAATATTTTAGTCACTGTGTAACTCCAAACAGTACATACATAGTATGAAAGTAAGTTAAACAGGCACCAAGAGATAGGACAATTCAAGACAACTTTTGGCAATTTACAGCCACTGTAACCATAAAGCTTATAGGGGAAAAACTTTGGTAGAGAAAAATAAGTATTTACAGTTCTTTTGGTACATCAGTTGGGCACCTTTATTATGAAGCAATGGAGTATCAGGATGTGGTAATGAGATTCCTAGAAGACAGAAAGTGCCAATTTACACAAGGAAAAGAGGGAGATGAAAGGGAGGTGTACTCTGTTGAAAAAATTCACATGCATTAAAACAAAGAATGCAGAGGGACTGTCAGCCTACACTGATCAGCTTAGACAGGTAGAAATTAATTATGTTTTGTTTAAGAAGCTGCCTCTTCAGCCTTGGTCAATTTTGAAAAGCACATTAGAAGATATTTCAAACTGGCTTTCCAATTACCTTGGATGGCAGGCAAAGTGCTTTGAAACAGAATTTGTTTTAAATTGGTAAATGCAACCAATTCTGACTGACAGTGTTTTCAGAATTCGTAACATGTTGTTACTGGTCACTGTAATTCTGAGGGGCACACCAAAAGAAGCTTTCTCTTCTTTCAAAGATCAGGAAGATGGGGATACCAGGAAAAAACTGCAAAACATTATTATTTATGGCAGACTGAATGAAGAAGTAGAAAAGAGGAAAGGGCTTGCCCAAGAGGAAAACAACTTTGCTTGCAAAATTAAATATGAGCCCTTCAAGCAGCAGTATAGTGTGTCTGGAAAATATACCACTACTGACACTAGAAAATGTACTGTCCTGAGGTTTTTTTATTGGACCGCGTGGTATGTGTGACACCTAGGAAAGTGTAAATAATCTGTCAGAATTGCTAGGCAACAGGCTTCTGCCTTTGGGATGGCTGCACAGGGAATGATAGTATAATCTTTCCATTGTTTTTTCATTTGCTGACTGGGTTGTCTCTTATCTTGTAAGAAAGCTATGTAGATGACCTTCTATAATTAAACAAAATGTTTCTGCTTCAGCCATTTTGAAGTGATTCTTAGGAGGCTTGCATTTTCCAATAAATTTCCATGTTTTGTATATGTTATCAGAATAATAACACCAATTCCTTGAAATTCATGGTGTTCACTTAGAGTGGTGTTGGTAGAAAAACTGAACAAAAATCCAAGGAGTCATGAAAAGAAAGTTCTTCAACAAAGTTTTAAGAAAACTTACGAGTAACAGAAGAAGAGATAGTAGCATATTCTTTTAGATGACAGATTTTTATATATTTGTATTAAATACATATGGTGTCATTTGTTGCTGTTATGTTGCTATCACTGCCGCCTCTTCCTGAGCAAAAAAGACAACAGCATTTTGTAGGAGGAGGCTGTCTAACCTATTTATATCATTTTAGATGCATACTCTGGAATCTCTAGCTGATGGAATAAACTGTATTATAATTCAAACTTAATCAGGTTACTTCTTAAGAAGCAAAAAATTGAAACACAAATCATATCACAGTATCGAGTGTATTGAAACACAAATCATAACACAGTATTGAGTATATTGCACTCAATTCAGTAGATGTCAACATGTTGCAAGTTTTTCCACTTTGGTGGAAAATAGACAGTCCACAGAAGCAATTTCCAAAGGGTCAGAATGTGCAATTAAAATGTTCAGTGCTGGTGTCATTATGTATATGAGTTCTCAACTGCTTTTTTAGGCAAAAGGAACCACCTCTCCAGCTGGCATTTATCAACATGAATTTTTCTTCACTGTTCACAAGTATGCAATTACTAAATAATTGAAGGCAAGAGCACATAAAAAAAAAGAAAAAAGAAAAAAAGATTGAGAAAGTGACTGCTTCAGAACTGACCTTTACTCTTGCTAAATGATACATTTTGGTGATCCTCTGATAAATGAGATCAACAGCACCTTGAAAGAAAGCTAATTCTCCCATTCCCTGAAGAACTAGCATCCACCATCTGTATTGTATTCTTCTTCTTAACTGGATTGTAAAGAAAATAGTGTCTATGCTGATACTGCTTATTTTCATTTAATGTTCTATACATTGATAAATAGTCATTCAAGGAGCTCTTACTTTAGGAAAAATAGCAGCAACACCTCTAACCCACGTATTCAGAAATGACAAGTGAATTTCCAACCTTTTGAGAATCACAGAATTTTGTAAATGGAAGAGTGTTAGGTAGACCTGTGCTATGCATATATGCTTTAAAAATTCTCAGAAGACTGAAGTTTTGGGTTACATGCACAGCAGTTTGTCAACTAGATGTTTGTTCATTACCTCTTGGACAACAGCTCCACTAACTCTTTTCTATTTTCTGTATCCTCACTTGCAAACAGGCCTATATCCAGCAGTTCCTCACAGTTTCCTCTCACACATGCTTTCACTTATGCTCTCTATTTTGTGTTTTGTTTGCCCTTGCTATCAGCTTCCTATACCTGTCATACATTGCACTTTCTGACTTTATGATTAAATCCCTTTTCACACTGCAACTTTAATTAGAATACTCTTAATTCTGCTCAGCTTTTTTCTTCTCGATCATGTTTTCTTATGCATTTCTTAGTGCTTTTCATTCCTTCATTTTCCTTCCCTTTACACTTAACTCCTCATTTTCAAAGCTATGAGTGGCCACAATGGCTGATCCTTAACACAACTTACATTGATGGAAACAACACTAAGAAACTCATAGCTCCCACCTCCCAAGCTACAGGAAAATGAGTAATTAACACAATAATACTGTTAAAAAGATATTAAAAAGCATTCTATGGGCAATTTCACAATAGTCTAATGCTTACACCAACTTCTTCATATGTGATTCTCATGAAGAGCAAAGTAGTAAAGTTTCCTTATTTCATTTATTGAAAGAATCAAATCTGAATTAATATATTAACTGAAATTTAATGTGGAAATATGGAACAGTATCTGCTGATAAAAGAACAGACAGATTTAGCAGGCCTTATTGAATCCTTTATATAATTCCAGGTAAATGCAATCATTATTTACCATGTTTTTGCAGTGCCTTACACTAATGACCATAGTTGTATTACCAGCACTCATCTGATTTTATTGTTTGAATCACTGAATCATTATGATTGGAAAAGACCTCTGAGACAATTGACCACCTAACACTACCATGCCCACCACTAAACCATATATAGTTGAAAACACAACTGAGGGACATACATCTAAGCAGTACATTAAATCTTTGAGTATCAGGAAATTGAGATTTCAGTCTTGACCCAGTCTTGTCCAAGACAATCCTAATAGATACTTCTACTATGAGATAAAACAAGCCCCTTCATTTCTTGATTTGATAACATTTTGCAAAATGGCAAGAAATATCAAATGAGAATTGAACCCAGTGAGACTTGCTCAGCCTCCACAGTACTCAAAGAGTTAACACAAAAATAACAAGTCTTTTCTTCTCTGAACAACAGCTAGCAAATATTTTAGTTAGAGGTCTCAAATTTCAAAGAGAATATAAGGAGTACTCAGAAAACTAGATGCGATTTATAATGTGTTGCATCATGACCATCAAACCAGCAGGTGCCACCAAATATACTGAGAAAAAAACAAGACTAATTAACCAGCAGGCAGTTCATACTTACAGTTTTCATCTAGCAGAGGAAATTTTAAAAAGAAAAGTATCAGTGAATATATAATAAAAAAGTATTTTTGTGAAACCTAGCTACAATTTTTCTAAAAATAAAAAATAGTTACAGAATTTTGCCTTACAAAAACGTGAAAAAAATTCAGTAAAACTGAACATTTGTTAAAAGAGTAATACAACTTCAGAGTTCAGTAAATAAGGCACTTTGTGACAAGAAAACCAGGTTTATGTCTTCCACTTTCCACATTTAGACATAGTCATTTTACTCTTAAACAGCCAATTACGGGGAATTTTTGGATCTAGGGGTTAGCAATCAGGTTCAGATTCTCATGACTTTACCAAAAGAATATCAGCATATTCCTCTAAACTTGCCTGTTTCATTATGCTTTGCAAGCACAGGATGTGTCATTATTCTGATAAAAACTGAAATTAGCATTTCCTTTTGTCCTGTTCTCATTTCAGCTAGTAATACTTGCCCTTACTGAAAGGCAGCATGGTCTAATTAATAAAGCACCGTAGAGAGAGGAGAAGTTTCTCACTCCAGACCGATCACTGACCAGAATCTTGCTCAATTATTTCATTTGTCTTAGCTTCAACTGTGCAAGATGAACTGTATATTTGTACTTCATTACAGTACAAGCCTCAGAGATTATTAAAAATTGTATCTACCCCCTAGAAACAACCACATTGTTGTGCAGCTTGTATAGCTGTCTATCACACAACAACCTGTGGACTTATTTATGAAGGAAAGTCATCTAAGTCAGGTATCTCTTTACTACAGTCCTTTTCTAGACAGAATATCTGCTAAGTTTCTCTGACACTGTAAGAAGCAGCAATAACTCTTTTCCTTTCTTACAGTTTCTAAGAGAGAGACCAAATATTTCATTTGTGTTCTCTCATACCTTTCTAAGGCTTTTCAACTTCTTTCTCAGGTAGGCATCTCTCCAATTCCTGCACTTAACAATTGCTTCAGAGTGAAACATCCAAGCTGGTACAGCCTAGCTCCTCATTCCTAGACATTTAGAGGGAGGTTTGTGTTGTCTCCCTATCTTACTTCATAAAGCTGTACTTGCTTTGGTTATAGATGCCCTATCCCTAGAAACATGTAAGGTCAGATTGGACAGGACTCTGAGCAACCTGACCTGCTTACTGCAGGGGTGGTTGAACTAGATAGCCTTTAAATATCCCTTCCAGCCCAAATGATTCTATGATAAACAAACTTAGTTGCTTTTTCTTTTTTCTTTTTCTTTTTTTTTTTATATTGTTGGCAGACAGCTAACACAATTTCAGCCTCATTGAGGTCTGTTGTGGCTTTTAGTGCTTCATGACAATTATAACAATCTTCTCAATCATCATCATGGCTAGGCTTTGCGAATGAAGATTTAGGGAGGGCTCTACCCACGTTCTCAATATTGATAAAATACACAAAACATTTTACTAAGATATGAACTCCCAAGACATTGCTATAGTCAGAAAGGCTGATGTAAAGTAGGAGAGTGTACACAGTGAAGTGATGAACAGAAGCAACAGCATATTTCCCTGGGTTTAGACACTGTTCCAGTGGCTACTGAGCATTGCAGCTGCTTCTGAAGCTTAGAACCCAGTTTGGGGAAGGGCTATGAGAATGTATAAATGATTTTTGAAAATGCCTTGCAAATGAAGATTCAGTGAGATCAATCTAATTCTTGAAGACCATTCTTTAGAGATAAAGAAATCTGCATGTGAAGTAAAAGTTTGACATGAGTTGACATGAACATGGTAAACATATATTAAAATAGTCAACATGGTAAATTTCAATGGAAACTCTTGCTTATAATAAATCGCATCTAACCAGAATAGTTACCCATGGGAATTGTTTGTCAAGTGTGTAAGTGGAATCCTCATCATAGTAAATATTTGAGCCATGGTAGGGTGTTTTTCTATATATTTAATCCTAATTTATGCAGTAATTAATTCAGGAAGGTCCTAAGTCCCATATTATGCAGGAGCAAAAATCAGATGATCCTTATATCTCTCTCTGGCTTTCAGAATACATTATCTAATTAACAGTTATTCTGAAGCTGAGAAGAGTCTAAACTCTTGTTTCCCTTAACAGCAGTTACACTAATTTCCCTTTTGGGTGCACATTCGGTTTTTCAAGTAATTTTCATTACAAGCATAGATCTCTAAAATGCACACTAGGGTTAAACTGTCCTTACGATAGCAAAGTATTAGACTAAGATTGTGCAAGCCTAAGCAAAGCAATTATTTGCCTCTTTTACAAGAGACATAAAGACAACAGCAAATGGAGTAGCTGCTAGGTGTAATTCAGAAAAAGCCAAAGAAGTTATAGGCAGGAAACAATAAATAAACTTCGGTGGTTTAAACTTTTTTCCCTTTAACATTGTCACTATTTTAAAATACTTCACCTTTCCTAGTTGTTAATCCTAAATAAATCATCTGCATAGTTGTTACAGAAATCATTCGAAGTCATAAGAAAAGTATTTTTTCTTTTTCTTATTTATATTCTCATAATTTTAATGAGCTCATTTGATCTCATTTGACTTCAAAAATTTTTTCTGATTGTTGGACAGCCTCCTATACGTGACTTGCTTCTTATCCTCCCCCCCCCCCCCCTC
>VWZO01016246.1:60763-80157 GCA_013396975.1 Bucco capensis
CCCCCTTTTCCCCCCTTTTTATTAGTGGGTACTCCAGAGGCTGCAGTCCTTTCAGGGGAGCACCTGCACCACACAGAGTACTTTCTACTCTCTGATGTTCTCTCTCCTTTTCTTTCTACTTAAGCTTTTGCTCTGCTTCTCTTTCTACGTTCCTTCACTCTCTGCTTTGGTGTTTTCTACCATTTAAAAAATTGTGTTTTCCTGTGATTGGCTCAGGTTTTGTTTGTGGTAGGTCTGCTGCTGAACTGACTCCAGTCTGTGTCCAGCACGAAGTAGCCACTGGCCTCTTCCCATAGAAGCCACCACTGCAGCACCCCTTACCTCCAAATTACCAAAGACTTACCAAATGTTAACTAAAAGAAGAAGCTAAAAAGAAAATGAATTACAAAAAGGGGAGATGTAGCATTCCCAGGTTGTAAATCCAAAAGGACTGTTAGTAGGGGAAGAAAAGCGCATAAGAAATTAACTGTAACAGAGACAGAAAAAGAAAAATCCCTGTAAAATTCTATGTAAAGTTTGAATAGAAAATATTTCTCTTGTTCAGAGGCATTTGTGCTTTGCAAGGGTCAGCAATCTTATATGCAGTTATACTACTTGCTAATCTTAGCGTATTACTGATTCTTGAAAAGTAATCAATACTCTGACAATGTAACTCTAGTCCAAAAGTCCATAAATGTGGAAAACCTAAACAACTGCACTCTACAGGGAAGACGTCGAGTTTACATTTTTACTTGGTTTGAGTAAGCTCTAAAAAAGTAGGAGTTTGTATTCAATACACAGAAAATACCAATTTGCAATTGTAAGCAAGCTCCTGCATGCCTAATTCCAATCACAAACATTTGAAGAAGCAATGAAAGTCTTTGCGAAGAGCCTTTTTTTCCAGTTACACAGTTTAACAGCTCTCAAATCACTTCCTTTTCAGAAATTAATACAGCTGAACAAAACCAACTGTTTTCCCATAATATTAATTAAAGGACAATTGTGTTGACTATTTTATATAGGAATTTCACTGAAGGAAAAAATTAATTTGCATTAAGCAGAAGCATCAAGACCCGCTATCAAGGGTTAGGACTGGGACAACCACTAATCCAGTAACAGATATCTGCTGTTACCCCATTTTCCCCCACTCCAAGAAGGAAAAAGGGAATTAACAGACAGAGAGAGAGACCTGGGGATTGGAAATGAAAACTGAATCTACTTTAATGAAAATAATAATAAAATGAAATATATACAAAACCAATACCACAGGCAAACACCCCTTGACAGCAAATTCATCACTATCACCACTGATGCTGTTGCAGAAGCACTCAGCAGCAGATTAGAATCAGACTCAGGGGCTGGATCCTTGAACTGGATTCAGGAACTTTTGGATTGATATCAAAGGAAATACAGAGTCCTACAACAGCAGAGCTGGGCTTCATGTCCTCATAAGGAGAGTTACCAGTCCAACACCCCAGATTGCTGAGGTGCTTAACTTCCAGGAAGGGTAGAGGACCAAACCTCTCCTTTTTTTGCATTGGCTGTCAATTAGTCAACAAACATCTTAGTCATGTACCTGCCTTGCTTGGATCTTAGGCTTTATGTAAGAGACCCCAAGGCCCAAGCTTGATGTGAAAGTTTCAGAGACTGACAGTTTTCTACTGAATATGATGTGTATGGAACAGAATACTTTGTTCTGACTCAAACTAGGACACCCCCTTTCCTCTTGTTAAAACAGGTATGTATGAAATTAACAATATTTGCAAGGAATTAATGCACTTTCTAAATGACAATTTGAGCCCTTAGTGATCTGGGTTGATTTGTTTTTGGTAAGGTCAGTAATGATTATTTATGTTCAGCGTCATGTGGTTTGGCACTTTGAATTAAATGATTGTAATTATTGGTAGTTATTCTCTAAAGAGAACTGTTACTGTATCTGATAGAATGTCTGTATAATACTTTTCTTTAAAATTTCTTCAATTAATTTACAATTTTTGAAAATGGAAAACAATGCTATATAGTAAAAGTACAGAATTTTTCCATACGATTCTGCAGCTTTCTCTCCACATCCCTTTGAGGCATTTCTAACTCACAGGTTTGCCTATTTGTTTCCTATTAAATTATGCTATGAGTTTTTGAAGTATGGAGAAAAGTATACTAATAGCATAGGATTTTTTATCACTTGTGATCTTTGTCAAGATTCACCAACAGTGAACGGTGACATTATTTTGAATGAAGTCATAGGAACTACAATAATCAGATCAAACTCTGATGGCCCAAACACACATATTTTTTCTAGATTTTTTCAGTAAATTTAGTCCAAGAATTAGATTGCTGTTAGTAATAGTACAGATATTACTGACATATTCATGTGTTCAGTTTCTTGTCACCAATTCAGATTTCACGAATAAGAGATAATGAAAGATATTCAATAAAACAGAATATAGCTATTGCTGGACATCTGATTACATATCACTGTAGAGAAAAGGATGCTGATAGAGAAATAGAGTCCAGTCCTTTCTCACTCGGGGACCAGTTGTATTTTTAAAAAAGAAAACAATTTTTTGAGTGGCAGTCAAGCAGAAGGATAGCAATTTGCAGTCATGTTTGTGTATTGAGTGCTTATATTAGGCAAACTCAAGATACATTTCCATTCCAACATTGTGTTGGGTATCTGTTTCGGGGAACACACTGAACAATACAAAACAAGTTCTGTACTTTTTAGCATTTTTTTTTACCCAGACCACACCTAAAACAGCAAAAGTTACTGCAACAGCAAAACCTGAAGGGCAGCTATAAGTATCTATAGCCATTTAATACAACTAGAAAAGTAATTTTCCAGTAGTCTAGAGAAGATATTCAGTCTAAAATTTGTTCTAGTCAAAGTGGTGCATAATAATTAACTTGCAAAAAATCTTTTATCTGAAGCAATGGTGGTTTACAAGATATTAATTCTTTATGATGTACAAAGAGGGGTCACAGGTATTTATTTCCTCTACAAAGTGTTTCCTGTTTTTACCTTCAGGACTAAAGGAATGCAGTCTAGTGTTTCCCATTTCACAGAGATCAAAGAAAGAAGTGGAGACTCTTTCAGAAATAATGACAAAACCTGCACTGAATTCCATAGAACTAGCTTTTTTCCAGCTGTCTTCATGCAAATTGCTTATGGTCCAAATTTAGTTGATGAAAAATATAGTGGAAAGAAGTAAGACAGAAAAAAATGAAGATTCTGAAGCGGTTTCCTTGTTTTGCCTACGTATAAATTATAAAAAACCCCAACCTAACACATTTATGCAGAGATATAAAACCAAAAAATTGTTACTTGAAAGTCATATAAAATGCATTCTTTTTCCATGCAGCGGCTTGTTTATTTGCTCAATGTTCTATTGCCTTTCTGATCCAAAGTACATTTTAGCCAATGAGGTATTTTCCTACAAATTTCAAAAGTCATTCTAGAAGACAAGTACTGGAAAAGTACTATAAACAGAAAACAGTGAATACATGGGAATTTTTATTTTTAGATGTAGAGCGTGTGTATATATATATATATATATATCTAGAGAGAGACACTATTCCTCATTTTTACCAACAGCCCTACACAGCTGTTAATGTAAAAGAATGATTTTAAAGAAGCAATAAATTAACCCAGCCCCCAGTATTTTATCCCTGATACAACTTTTCCGAGATAAAAATCAGAGAGCATGCAGAGAAGAGCCTGTGTCATTTTTGAACTTTATTCTCAATGTTAAACAACAGTTTGATCATCAGAATGCAACAACTATTTGATGTAATATTTCTTTTTGAAGCTTGCTTTTATGAAGGCCAGGTCTGGCTAGGTAATCCTTGAGTGTGATAACAGGGTTTTGTTGCTGAAGGACAAGGAGAGAGAAAAGATTGCAGTGCACAACTAAAGTCTGCATGTTATGATTTTTCTAAGTAGATATAAATCATACACTGAAGTGTCATCGAATGAGTAACACACATGCTTTTCATATCCAGTCAAACTTTAAGAGAATGAAATATGTTTGCTAGTATCAACTCGCCCCAGTAGACAGTAATCCACATCACAAGAAACACTTAATTGAGTCCATTTGGCAGTTGCTGCTCAGCAGGGGCCTTGTAATGAAATAACATGTAATAACATACCTCTCATCCCTGGAGAGAGTGTCCCTGCAGGTCAAGGTTGGGGTCATTTCAAGGGCAAGGTCAGGTAGCTCATGTTGGAGCAACTATTGCCACATCAAATTGCATTTTTTTTTTTAATGGAGCAAGTTCATTTTGTAGACTATATTCTAGCTTCTAACTCCCTCAAACACTTGTTTATCCTGTCTCCCTGCAAAATCACTTTAACGTTAGAGTAGGACATTAAAACTAAATATGCTATGAAAATGTATTAATGTTTCGTATTTGTTATTTACTAAGCTAGCCCTAATGGATGAGTCCATGACTTTTTGTAAGTTACTACACAAAGGCTTTTTCTGTCAGTAAAGACAATTGTTATAACGTAAACCACCAGAGTACCAAAAAGGTGCTAAATACCTCACAAGAAATGCTAAGCATCTTGTGGAGTTGGACACTGCATTTTGAGAGATACATAAGGCAAGCTAGTGAAAGCAAATGAACTTTGTTTCTGCTCTGATACTATTGTATAGTAATTATGTATTCTTAGCAAAACAGATAATTAGTAAGACAAAAAGTTTTAATTACTGACTGCAATGAAACAAAGCTGATAAAACATTTCAAGAAAGTAGTATGGGGTATCAGCAAATTAAAATGATAAAGCAGAGAACCTCTGCCTTCTGGAATTGTATGGTCAAGTATGAGCTCACACTTTTGCCCAGATGACATCTTATCATTGGGATTTTATATCACCACCATTATTCAGAATGCATGTAAACCTAAGGGATCAGGCATATGCATACAGGAGCCATAAATGAGGGGATTTACTCTGAATTTCTTCATAAAAGGTTCCTCATAAAATTTCTTCATAAAGGTTGGACTAGATAATCCTTCAAGGTCCATCCCAATCTGGGCTGTTCTATGATTTTATGGTAAGAAATCAAAAGAGATATTTCTCATTTACGGAATTATAAGAGAAAGAGAAACCATCTGATTCTCTCAGGGCATGTATGTATCTCAGCTTTAAAAATTCTGATGAGAGATCTTAGATTTTAAAAGTAACATTTATGTACATAAAAATAAAATGCTATCAAGGAACTCATTAGCTTTAGATGCACTACACACCCTTCCCACAGAGAGTGTGAGTAACATAATGGTTTAAGATCCACAGTTGTGAATGATGCTGAGGCACATTACAAATACAGATGAGTTTCATCTGAATACATTTTGAAGGTTTGTTCATTTGTTTCCAGATGCATTTGTCAGAAAAACATTATTTCTGTTGTACATCAGGTCTAATTTCACTAAAGCTAATAAGAATTTAAATCTTCTGCAGAGCTTGTCTTTAGTTTCTGAAGTTTCCTAAAGTTTCTGATGGACCCTGAGTGCCTCCTTATTTAAACAAATGAGCAATTGATCATATGTATGTATGGCTAGGCTTTGCGAACGAAGATCCAGGGAGGGCTCCATCCATGCTCCTCATCAGCGCCTTTTCCAAATGTGCTGATAAAAAGAGGATAGCAGATAGCACCCTCGAGCCTGCACTATGGATTTTTTTTAGGTGAGACACAGCATGCACAGAGCTGGACCCACCCTTTAGTCCTAAGGTTCATCTGCCAGGGCCTAGCAAGCTTGGACGCTGGCAGCCAAGTCCTAAGGATGGAGGTTTTATTAGAATGTTCTTCTCTGAGATGGAAGGCCTTACAGGGCTAAACGAGCTCCATCTGCCCGGGTTTGGAATCAGAGTTGTCCCTCTCCTAGGTTGACTGCCAGAAGGCTAATGAGTTCATCCTACCCATACAAGGATTATAGGAACATAGGTATCACTCCCCACACTTTACCATGGGCAATGAGTTTAATGCTCCTACTGCTGTCGGCACAGTTATCTCACCAGGGGCCACAGGAGACCCCAAGTGATTTTCAGACTGTGCCTGACAACTGATCAACACAACAATTAACAAGTTAAAGAAGGTCTATATTATCTCTTTTCACTAAAACTGATTTTTTTTTTAAAATGGGAGTTTATAGTAAAGAACCCCATTCATGATCTCTTACTGTGCTACTTAGAAAGGTTATGCCTTGATCTACTTGATTTGTGGGCTCGGGAGGAATAGTCAATGGAAGCATAACTGTTTGTTTAGTAGTTTCAGCAATAGGTAGGAAAAGAATTAAAGTTCTGTTCTCCACTCCTGAATTGTTTTTTGTTTTCTTGTTTTATCCAATAATGTTACAATGTAGAGTCTGTACACATTTCCAGAGACCTTGATCCAGAAGTCCTGTTCTGCCTTTTCCTAGCCTACTCTTAATCACAAGCAAAGAGTCAGTCTGCCTTCTGGGCCCAGTGTCAGATGTGACTGACAGGCATGAAAAATAGAAAATGGAGTCTTCCAACAGGAGTAGAAAGGGCAATGACCCAGGAGTGTTCACGGTGTGGTGGCTGGGGCTTTCCCTTCAGCAGTAGGTCACATGGTTACTAGTTAATTATCATCTGGGCATGCATTTAGAAAAAAAAAATTGCAGATTGCATCAAAGAAATATGAAAATACATAAAATTTCCTGAAGTCATTTTGAAATTGTCGTAGAGAACTGAACACCTATGTGGAGTAGATTTTCCCATGAGGTCCTTACCTTCCTCATACAATGTTGACAGGAAAGTAATTAAATTAGGTCCTCCTTCAACTTTTCAGAAACCTCTTTCTTTTTCTCTTCTTTGGCTTTGCAGAGAACTTTGGCAGTTATGTTAGTTGGTCTGGATTACCTATCTCTCTGATAATAGGTATCTAAATTATCAGTTAGGACACTCCTCAAGCAGGCATTTCCAGTCAGCAGACTGACTCCTATCCTTATTTTCCAGGCATAATATTCTAGCCCTAACAGATTTTCCAGAATTAATTACTTATTTTTAACACATAGCAGGGAACTGATTTATTTTATTTTTTTTTTTAACCTTTAAACCAACTCAGACAGTGCAGCCAGAAGCCTGGAATACTTTGTCAGATTGTCTTGTTTGTTTGCAAAGCATGATATGCAAGCATCTGTGCTCTGCTTCTTTGTCAGGAAAGATTTCAGAAAGACGTTATTTTATGGTATGTATAAAGAATAGCATATATGAATAGTGGCTGACTCAATGTGACAAGATGTTGGTAAGCAACAGTGATAGCTCACTCAAGGAGATCAGCAACAGCACAAGGAAACTAGCCAAAGAAGGAGTGACAGGTATTTTGAAGAGGTAACAAGTGCTACTAGTTCTAGGAGTTCTAGAACAAATAGATGCAGGCTTTGCCACTAAAGGGGCAAAATAAAATAATTTAGCAATCAGTTTTGCCTTTTTTTTCAGAATTTAATCATGTTGAAAATGGCTCAGATCATTTTGCAGATCTTTTAAAATTAATTTAAGTTATAATTTAGTGGCATTATTAAAGAGAAATTAAAAAGAGACCAAATATATACTGGACTGTCAATAAGACACATGGAATATATAAAATGTTTTTTCCTGTGTTATAACCATTTGTGATAGATGCAAGGGGAAATATTATTCTTCAAATGCTTACAGAAAATAGAGTCTCACTAAAAAAATTAAAAACCCCACCCACATTGATATTTTGAAAATACAGTTCTTTGTTCACCATTTAGTTTGCAGAACGGTGTTGATTCCAGGTGCCAGCAAGGTTAGGGTTAATAGCAAAGAATGACGCAGTTCTTGTCAGTTCCCTCTATCTAAGTAAAAATGTGTAACCATAGCCCAATTCTACCTTAGGATATAACTCTGGTTACATCTCAATTTATAGAAATAATTAGATCAAATTAGATCATGGAAAGTTTAATTAACCAGGCATAGTTTTGAATTAAAGTCCATTTTCTGTGGAAATTGGAAAAGGCTTAAGTAATTCAGTACTCATTATACCATGATTTAGCATCAAGCATCATGAGGGCTATAAGTCAGACTATATGAAAAAAGCAAAGGGAATGTCCATTCTCCAAGATTTTAGGCTGTATTTGGATGTCTTGTGGCTCTTCTAGAAAAAAATAAACAAGCTTTGAGTGCTATGAGGAGTGTATCAGGCCAGCTTTCAATAGGGTGAAAGTTCATTTCTCCCATTAACTGGGCTCCAAATTTCATGTCATGGTTCTTTAAGGTACCCCCACTATAAGACATATTTAGCATGAATCTTACTTTTTTATATTTTTGAAATATGCACATAATCTACTACTAATATGAAAGAGACCGTTATGAAATATTTCACCCAGTGCAATAGTGTCTAATTATAATTAATTCTATTAGCAGTCATTATGATAAATTAATTTGCATTAATGCAGATATAATTTGATTAGAATTCAGAACTTACTACTTTCTACCTAATATAAAGAGTTACTTATTAGACAAAGAGCTTCCTTTGTTTCTAAAGCTGCTCTTGAACATAATTTATTACCCTATATGTTATACAATCTGTAAACTACACAACAATAATCTGTAATACACAATATGATCCAGCACGACCTTGTTTATGCAAGTTTATTCCAGTACTGTGTAAGAGTCTGGGCTTCCTCACTACTCACCTTAGTAGCCCTTTCACAGGGGAGTAATTCAGTATGAGCAAAAGGGTAAAATAAATGATTTTGTTTATCTTGTCTAAAATCCTTTATGTCCAACTAGAAAATCTGAAGAGGTTATACATATGTTTTAAATCTCTAGTTATGGTACTTCCATCAGAGATTTTTTAGTGATGTAAATGGGTCTAGCAGCATTGATTTTAATGGAAACATATATATTAAAGCTGTTAAGGGCCAGGCTTTATAATGTGTTTATGAAAATATGCTGAGAGAGAGATTGGGACAGACTTTACCACTCTGGCTTTTGTTCAGCAATGCTCTAGGAATCAAATAGTTTCGCTTGAAATCAATAGGACCTTTTACAGATGAAGGCGCAGCTCACCGTGAGTGAGGGACTGGCTTACTAAGAAAATAATATTAAGATTGCTTTCATTTTAATGACTGGGATACTCTTTAAAACATCGATCCATTATTTTGGGTGAAGTGAGTAACACCCACTAAAGTTACAAGATTTATGAGGGATGTCCAATTCAATTTCATTAACAAAAAAATAAAATAAATTAAAATTTGGTTCTCTACCTTGAAGATGAAAACCATATGCAAGGAAAACTTTGTGGTTGTTTTTTTTTCAGTTGATGCAGCTACTGAAAAACAACGTTTAAATGAGAACTGTTATTTATTATTTATTCATCATATTTATAGAACTAATTGGCAGAATCTACCTTCATGACACTCACTAGGGCTTGTTCTAAGGGAGTTCTAGTCAGAACTTCAGAAACGTAACTCAGCTTTTAGATCATTCAGACACATAAGGGACCCAGATGTTCTAAACAGGCTGGATGAATGTTGTCAAGGCCAAGTGCCAGCTCTTGCACTTGAGTTGCAACAATGCCATGCAACGGTACAGGCTTGGGGAAGAGTGGCTGGAAAACTGCTTGGCAGAAAAGGACACAGAATCACAGAATATTCGTGGTTGGAAAGCACCTCTCACTGAGTCCAACCAAAAAACCCCACAAAAAACAAAACAAAAACTGCCCTCCATGCCTGCCACTAAAGGATGTCCTGGAGCACCATGTCTACACATTTCTTAAATACCTCCAGGGATGGTGACTCAACCGTGTCTCTGGGAAGGCTATTTCAGTGCCTCACGACTCTTTCTGTAGAGAATTTCTTCCTAATATCTAATCTAAACCCCTCCCTGTCGCAACTTCATACAATTCCCTCATGTTCTGTCATTAGTTACTAAGGAGAGGAGGCCAATACCCACCTCTGTACAACCTCCTTTCAGGTAGTTGTAGAGGGTAATGAGGTCCTCCCTCAGACTCCTCTTCTCTGAACTAAACATGCCCAGCTCCCTCAGCCTCTCCTCATATGACCTGTTCTCTAAACCCGTCACAAGCTTGGTAGCTCTCCCACCCAGCTGTCAATCAACACCCCCAGGTCCCTCTCTGCTGGGCAGCTCTCCAGCCACTCCTCCCCAAGCCTGTAGCACTGCTGGGGGGTTTTGTGACCGAAATGCAAACCCCAACACTTGGCCATACTAAAACTCATACAATTGACCTTCATGCATTGATCGAGTCTGTCCAGGTTCCTCTGCAGAGCCTCCCTACCCTCAAGCAGATCGACACTTCACTCAGCTTAGTGTCATCTGCAAACTTACTAAGGGTACGCTCTATCCCCTCATCCAAGTCATCAATAAAGATGTTGAACAGGAGCGGTCCCAGCACTGAGCCCTGGGGGACTACACTTGTGATCGGCTGTCAACTGAGTTTGACTCCATTGAACACAACTCTTTGGACTTGGCCATCTAGCCAATTTTTTTATCCAGCAAAGCACATGCACATCTAAGCCACGAGCAGCCAGCTTCTCTGGGAGAATGATACGGGAAACTGTGTCAAATGCCTTGCGAAAATCAAGGTAGACGACATCCACAGCCCTTCCTTCATCCAAGAAGTGTGTCACCCTGTCATAGAAGGAGATCAGTTTAGTCAAACAGGACCTGATGTTCATAAATCCATGCTGACTGGGCCTGATCCCCTGGTTATTCTGCATACGCCTCAGAACTGTACTCAGAATGATCTGTTCCATTAGCTTCCCTGGTATAGAAGTCAGACTAACAGGCCTGTAATTTCCCAGATCATCCTTCCATCCCTTCTTATACATGGAGGTAACACTGGCTAATTTCCAGTCTGCTGGTTCCTCCCCCGTCAGCCAGAACTGCTGGAAAATGATGCAAAGTGGCTTGGTGAACATCCCCGCCAGCTCTTTCAGCACTCTTGGGTGCATCCCAGCTGGCCCCATGGATTTGTGCACATCCAGGTGATGCAGCAGGTCACTGACCACCTCCTCCTGGATTGGGGGGGCGGGGTGGAGGGGGTGGGGTGTCATTCTGTTCCCAGTCTCCATTTCCTAGTTTAGAGGTATGGATTCCGTCTATGTAGGAGCGTGCCCAAAGAAGGGCAAAGAAGCTGACGAAGGGTCTAAAGCACAAGCATAATACCTCTGAGACAACATGTTGAAAAGCTATATTGCGTGATTACTGGCTTGACTATAAGACATAGTTCTTATAGTTTCAGATATGTGAAGTGTGAAAAGTTCTTCCCAAATTTCTGACTGGTTTAGTTTAAAGCCGTATGGTCCAAACTGTACCCTAAATTGAGCAATGTGATGTGCAGTCAATGGAATATGCACATGTACATGTGAGTTGCAAATGTGGCTTTTTACATTCTAGGGTGTTGAAGTTTGAGTGTACAATTCAAGTTGCATATTCAAACGACTGAAAAGTTTGTATTTAGCAGGTACATATGTTAGGTCTATATCACAATCAATGGCAAAAAAAAAATTAGCTAATACAGTAAGACTGAAATGAATCTTTTCCTACTTAAAAATAAAAACTAAAAACAGGCACAAGGATCTACTTAGTGTTTAATGACGGTATTTTGGTAATAAAAAATTCTGGATGCTTTTTGTGCTTTTATTCTCCAAAGCCTACAGAAGAATGGAGTACTTTTCTAAAACACATAGGTTTGGGGGGGTTTTGGGTTTTTTTTTTGTTTGTTTGTTTGTTTGTTTTGGTTTTGTTTTTTCTTTAATATAGAAGATTTTGTCTACATTGTTTTAATACTCTCAGCTAAACCAAATACATACTTCTTCCCCTAAGGTCAGTGATAAATCTACCTTTAGCAGTATCACACCTAAAATACTAAACATACATTAATGCTCACCTTGACTAAGACAGAATGTTAACTGCACTTGTACTCAACTTTCCTTTTCATTTTAGAATAAACTGAAACTTGGAATTTTTAACTCTAATGTCTGATATTCATGACTAAATATACAGTAAATTCTATATTTTTCCTGTTCCAACAAGTTATACCCCAACAAACTGATGAGCTTAACGCCTGTCTCTTTCATTTTTGTCACTCACTTCTTACTTATTTATAAAAATGGTCTGAGAATCATGCCAGTCATATCATCAAGTCAAAGAGATTTCCACCAGTGTGATTTGAAGTTACCTCTAAATTACTAAGATAGGAACTTACCTTTAATTTGAAGAAGCTGATCCTCATATTTGCCTGGCAATATCATCTGAAGGAAATCTTGTGTAAGCTTTTGTTAATTAAAAACTACACTGAAATATTTTGCACATTCTGAAAGAACATTTCAGAACAAAGACACACATTTTCTAATGAGCCTCAATAGAAAAATTTAACAGGTTTATATACTCCATTCCCCAAAATGAGTAGGTCTTTTGAGAACAAATAGAATCCCAATGTAAGGACATATTTTTGAAAGGCATTTATCTGATTATTTTAAATACTTGATAGGTTGCGTATGGGTTTAAATCTCTCAGCCATTCCCAGGACTTGTCAGTGTGCCTGCATTTTTGGTCTCAATGGATCAAGCTGCAGCTCTGACCAGAAACACAATTTTAACAGAAAGGCCTCAGCAGATTCCGTCGTAGCAAAAAGAAACCTGTGCATGAACCCTTGGAAATGGATTAAATTCATCCTGAATAACACAAAATCAATCGATTGGTATTGAACTTTTTCATCCACATAGTCATATGCAGATTATGACATGCATCAAAAAGGAAGTAAACTATCTAAAAACTCTTCATTAATTGCATTAGTCACTTTTTTTTGTACATGAAGTACGTGTCAGCAGACAAATGTCAAAGGCTTAACATCATGGAATTTAAATGCAGGATTTGTAACCCACAGAAAAAAACCCCACATAATTCTTCCATCCTGGATTTGACTCTAAAAACTGAAGCAGTAATTTCAGAAACACCTAAGGGATTTAGGGAGAAAGTTCCCATTATATTTCAGTGGGATTTGTGTCCATAACCCCGTTAGCCTCATTTGAAAATCTCAGTCATAGATTAATTTTAGAATGAAATTTATCTTGTGTGCAGCTGGCCAGTGCAAGACCTTTGCTGGAATGGCAGCCGAGCTCACTTGTACATCAGGCTTAGACCTATCTATATTGAAGCAGTGAAAATATGTGCAAGATATTAAACTACCGCACATCATTTATTAGGGGGGGGAAAAATACAATGTTTAACTGCCTGAAAACCAGAAGTAATTTAATTGTAAATGTTTTGGGGACATTTTTATAGGTTGTGATCTATCTTCATCAATAAAATAAAGCACTATGAAATTGCATTTTTTTATGTGATTTTGCTATTATTATTTTATTTTGTAATTAAAATGAAGATGCTGGACAAACTCAGAGAGATCTGAGCTAAATTTTGAAATTCAGGAAACTACACAGTGAGTGGTGGTCTACAATTTAATGTGGCAATGCCATTGAGAGTGGATTAGACAGAGCTGCCAATCTGAGCTGTTTTAAACAAATGGAAAATCATTAACAGTAATCTTTTGGATCTTTGTGAGCAGGGCAGCTACTGCTGGAAGGAAGGAAGACCAGAACTGTAGAGATCTGAGTAGGCAGATACTGCTAGATTAATGATTGGCATTGTCAGGACTGAGCTATGGGGGATAGCTGCAGCAGCTTCATAGGCTCACCCTTACTAGTGGGTGTTGCTATGGGTACAAGCTCAGAGGTGTCACATTAACAAAATAGCGGGGGGGACAGGGAGAGACTGATGGACAGCAAAAGGAAATAAAGGATGTATATGCCATAACAATATGAAGAGACATTCTACATACACAACAAAAATGTTTGATGTTATATTACAGTAGAATATGAAAAAAAGAAAGAAAGAAAAAAACCAGAACTTTGAATTCTCAAACAAGACTCTAAGGACATAACATTATCTAATGTCTATAGGCTTGATTTAAAATTGTTATTAATTGTTTAATGTCCAGGTAATGAAAGAAAACATTATCTGACAACTTAAAAGAGTTATTTGTAGCATGTAATCACTATCAATAAATTTGGGGCCATATGCAGTCTAGAAAAAAGTAAACTTAATAAATGGTTATTATTCAGCACCATAATTAGGCCACAATTCAGCAATGATGTCAGCATATCTAACTTCCCCTAGCATGAGCAGTGGTTCTTTAAGTTAGGTATGCTACTTAAATTCTTGCCTAGCTGTGTGTTATCTGAAGTAGTCTTCGGATGTAACACAGGGGCGTATGCTTTTTTTAATAACTTATCCAGGAGATGAATGCCAGGCATGACACACGGAACACCTCAGGCTAAAAGAAATGGTCACAAGGTACAGAAGAAAAAACAAAATCCCCAAAGCACAGCAAAAAACCAAAAAGACAATCAACCATCAAACCCCTCAATCTAGAGCCACTTAGTGCAAATGTTGGCCAAAGGGTAGGTAATATTTTTGTCATTATCTTGTTTGCTTGTTTGGCTTGTGCTTCAGCTAGATAGATTGTAGTGAAGTCTTTAATTCCTTCAGAGCTGGTGAAATGTTCAATGAAATAATTGTGATGTCATGTATATTAGAAAACTTCTGTGACAAAACTTCATTTAGAGATATTGGGGGAAAAAGAGTATCAATGAAAATGTTAAGTACAGAGTATATTACTGCTGTGATAATTAAGTTGCACCATACAATATTTAGAAAGTTTTACAAATTCTGTTTTGACTCATGTTTTCACAGAAATTGGTACTTTCTGAAGCATCAAAATTTTATTAATCAATACAAATGTGAATATCTGACCCACAGGAAAAGTTAAGTGCCATGGTAAATAAGGTAGTTTAATCCTGGTTTCTAGTGAGTTTGCCTATCTGTTTCTCATGCATTAATGTTAACTGATATTCAACTGATAAAAGCAAGTAGTTTAAAATAATGTCTGCATTGTGTAATTTATATATAATATTTGAATATATTTCTTACATAGGTTAAAATTTAGCCATGTTTTTAAAAAGTAAGCTGATCTTTCAGTTTTACCTTTAATCAAAAGTCTGCATTAGATATCATTTGCTGGGAATAGATTTTTACACCTGGCATTTTCCCAGCAGGGAGTTCCCTTATATTCATGTAAAATAGTATAACCCACAGAAGTAATACCACTAAATATGTAAGTGTGATAGGAAAAGTAGTAACATCATCAAACTAGATAGATTCAAGTAAAACAGAAGTTTAAAGGTTATTTTTGCACCATGGGTGCCCCAAAGCTTATTTTAAGTATATTGGTTCAAGTTCTGCCCAACCTGAGAGTGGTTAAAGCTCACTATTATTTCATTGACCTTGAATTATAGAATCATTGATGTCCTGAGTTGGAAGAGATCCACAAGGCTATTCCCTTGGGTCATACTGTTGGTCACTCAAGAGAAGAGATCAGCCCCTGCCCCTCCACTTCCCCTCGTGAGGAAGTTACAGACCATGATGAGGTTTCTCCTCAGCCTCCTCTTCCCCAAGTTACTTCAGCCATTCCTTATGTGGCTTACACTCTAGACCCTTCAGAATCTTCATGGCCTCCTTTGGACATTCACTAGTAGCTTTATATTCTTGTTATACTGTAGTGCCCTAAACTGCACACAGTACTCTAGGCGAGGCCACACCAGCTCAGTGTAGAAGCGGACAATCACTTCCTTCAACAAGCCAGCAATCCAGGGCTTGATGCACCCCAGGATCTGGTTGCCCACTTGGCTGCCAGGATACACTGCTTTTTGTCTCATTTCAATTAGTTCATGAACTAATGTGTTATTAGTTATTTACTCCTGAGTATACTAAGCTATACTATATACAAAAATGTACAGGCATGTAAGTGGATTACACAGCATGTATAGGTGACAGTTTTCTGTGATGGAATGTTTAACTCAAGGAGTTGCAAGACTGAAGAAATTGTTTCCAAAAAATAATTTTAAAATATAGATTGTAACTCCTTGGATAGCATCTATTATTCACAGGTGGGGTCATCTGTGTCCTATATCTTTTCTCAGAGAATGGAAGTGCTTTCATTGTTGTTGTTTTTTTTTTTAAATAGTGAAATATCCCCATGCTTGAGTAAAATCACTTTGATACACAGCCCAAATTAGTTCTTTCCTGAAAAACAATCTGCACCTTTAGGATCACAGGGTATTTTCAACAATCACAGTAAAATGAGTGTGATAACAGACAAATCCCTCTGGCTACTGCATCTTTTCCTTCTACTCCCTCCTCAACACAGCAACCATATGATGGAACACGCAGAACCACAAATTACTGTAGTGCATGGTTCCTACTTAATAATGACATCCCATAAGTTAGCAAAAATCTGCCAACATCTGCAAGCTTCTCTGCACTGCTGTGAGCTAAAGTTAAAAATCATGTGTGACAGTGCTGTGGAAAATACAATTGATTCCATTCTGATTGTGTCAGTTCCAAACGCAGACAATATTGATGATGCTGTACAGTAATCTTATTGGGCTTGGGCCCAACTGTACATTGGTCTTTGTCAACTCATTATTCCTCTATCAGAGGGATCTCACTAGATTGATCTTGCCAGAAGCTCTTGATGTGTCTCACAAATCACTGTGCTGCTGTTGGCAGGCAGATTGGAGTACTGCACAGTAATTGCTGGGTTTTTTTCCTTTCCCCAGAAGGCAGTGACTACATATTGCAAGTCATTGTCATATGAGAGACTATAACTGTCCTAACAAGATAACGTAGTTAACTGTGCAGCACCTGATTGTGCCAAAAGATGTGGTCATATTATATGTTACTAAAGGAGCAAAATTGTTTCAAAAGGTAAACTTCTTTTTTCCCTTGCCTCTTCTGAAATAAATAATGTATTTTTTTAGTTTATCAGTGTGAAAATGCATTTGGACCAATTGTATTATCTTAAACTGCATTCTGGAAAGGTCTTGATTAACCTTTTGTACATAAAGAAACAAACTATACATGAATGTTTGCATGATCAGGACTACACTTCAAAACTCAGATATTTGAGTATTTGGCAAGAAGTGGTTACATCTTGGAATTTTCTTTTACATTTTTATCCAAAGGAAAGAAACTTGCGGGCTCCTATACTCTTTGTTGGTTCCTCAGAAGATCCAGGCAGATAAGTGTAGTCTTTGGCCTGGGTAAATGCTTTCTTTAAGATACTATTAACATATTCTCTGGCTAATCTTAGAAGCACACAATGACAAAGCCAAATCAAAACACTTGATGTGTTGAGTCAGATGATCTGGATAATAGCAAAAGTCTGTACTGGAGTTTCTCCAGGAATGCTTAGATAGATGCTGACTAAAGGAGCCACTGGCAGTCAGTTTCATTCCTACAGTATAAAGGGGGAGAATAACAATACTTGAGCAGCACAACATATGCAGCCAGCTCTGGCTTCCTGCTCTCTCCATGGATGACAGAAGAAAATGGCAGAAAAGATCTGTGATTCCTCATTAAGGGGAATGGCTACAGGACTGAACAAAGAAGACTTGAAGGACTTGCGCCTTTCATTATCTTGCCTAGTACAAGGAAATTCAGCAAGGCTGTTGAAAATGCATGTTGGTAAAATTCTTAAAAAAAATCAGACAATATTTCATCTTTAAATAATACCAAAAAACCCTCTCATCCCCTATCAAAATACTCAAATACTTACACAATCACCGTCAAACAGTTACATAAAGGCCAAGATAGTAGCACAAATGATGCAGGTGATGAGAGCACTTGAAGTTATGGGAACTGTAAAAGGATACAAAGTCACAATGACTGGTTTTAGGTGACAGAGCCAAAGCTACTTGTGTGATAGGGAAATATTTAAGAAAAGAAAGTAAGAGATGATTCCACCTATAGGCAGCATATAGAGGCAGTACAGCATTCATCTAAGTTACTTGAGACCAAAATACATGGTTCAAGGAAGGAGAAAAGAACAATGTAAAAGCAGGGCCTATGTTTCCCCCAGCTAGATGACAGCAAATAAATTGAAGAGCTAGTAGGCCAGTTTAGTTAAAAAAATACCAGTAATTGTTCAAAGAAACTACGTATAAATACAAATTTTTTAGTTTAGTTTTCCTTGGATGCTTAGTGATTTGCCTTGACAGAATATGATTTTGGATTTAAAGTATGAGGAAACTGTCAAAGCACTTTTAAAAATAAGATTTGTATCAAACTAGAAGCAACAAATTAAAACAAACCAAAATGTTTAAAAATCAAATTATGTATTTGACTAAAAGCTGTAACCATATGATATTTAGTGACTGAGTACATTAAATGATAGATAAATTTTTGGGTGACTCCTGGCAGAAATTAGCACATCATTGTCCACATACCTAGAATGAGCATATGTACACATTGACTGCTGAATTTTTCCCTGAGTTGTGTTGTGGCTGATGTGTTGATGCAAACAACTCTAAACACAGCAAAGCCAGCAAATAGGAAACATAACCACAGAGTGAATGTCATTTTCATTTTAAAAGTAAGGAAAATATGGCTGTTCCTAACTTCAGGTAGCTGTCACATCACAGAATAGGCTCTGTGTGGTGAGTTCTTCTGTAGTATGGTAGAAAAGTTAAGAACCTCAAAGCAGAACTGAACAGGTGTTGCCTAAAGTCCTCTTCAGGCAGCTTCACTGAGCTAGCCAACAGGAGAAATTGAGGACCTTGGTGTTTCTGAAATTGTCATTCTCTGTGAGGCTTGCATGCCTTCTTCAGAGCTACTGGAAAGGAACTTCCAGTTACTTGGAATGCTTGGTCCAGAACCTTTTCACCAACTTTTTCATGCACATTTAATAGAATAATACACATTTTCATCATCAGCCAGAAAAGAGGAAATTATAGTTTCTTTTAATGCTACAGTCTAACAGTTGTCTGTTCAGGACAAGTGGCAGAGTCTGGAGAAGTAGCTAGAAGCTATTGCCTCAGGCATCTTAAGAAGGTAACACATGCTTATCTTTAAGCACCTTTAAAGCCTTTCAGTTTGTGAGACTTAAACTTATAGTCCTCATTAAATTAAGTTTACTTAATTCTAATTTTCAGAATATTGAGTTTCCTTAATTCTTAATAGAATTTTAAGTGGAATGTAACCAAATTTATTTTGTCTGTCCTTTCATTTGTCATTCACAATTAGCCTCACTGCAAGTATATGGGCTAGTGCAGGTTAGGGGCTTCCCATTGATAATGCAGCTGATCTGTTGCTTGAAATAACTAAATAGTTACTGAACATTGGAAAAAGAAAAAGCAAAAACTTGGCTTAGCATAGGACTTTGAGCTTCGTTCTGTGAGGGAGCCTACATAGATTACAGACCGTGTGATCTGAGCTGTTTATACATTCGACATTACACACCTCTTTCAAAAGCTTCCTTGTTCATTATAATGCAGATATAGAATCATAGAAT
>VWZO01016260.1:1414-12178 GCA_013396975.1 Bucco capensis
GGTCTCTGGATATGAAGAAAGAAGAACGTAGAGATTGTTGCTAAGGACTGTTAATAACTAATCAAGGGTATTGTCTTAAGACTTGGCTGAGCTTGCTAAATTGTTGTGAAACTATGTAGCAGTAACTGTAACCCCCATGCATATACTGTGGAAATTACCAAGACTGTAGGAAAGGTATAAAAGGAGATATCTAAGCTGAATAAATTTGCTTCGCTCGCTGACACCTTGGGGAGTCCATGTTCTTAATTGTCACAACTACTGGCACTGTACAAGAGAATAGAATGACATACACAGTGAGTGAAAATGATCCTCAATCTAAGAAGGTCTCACTTTAATTCAAAATAACAAGATATTGGTCTTTTTACTTGAAAACTCATTTTAATTCTAATCTTTAAACACATATTCCCATATAACAATGGCAGACCTTGATTTTAATCCTTTGAGGAGACTGAAATGTTATTGTTTACCTGTATTATTGGTATTATAATGCAATACATGTCAGAAAAGGTTACTTTTTCATTTCATATTGTCTTCCATATCATGTCATGCTTCATTACATAACATGCTGTCAACAGACATAGTAACAAAAAGTTGATATGTTGTGACAAGATGGGCAGAGGTCACTCTGTTGCTATATGATGCATCTTTCCAGAATGTGTCAGCAATGTCATAGTTTTAATTTTTTTAAGCTCTCTGCTTTCATATAATTTTACATATCTGAGATTCCACTCCCAAATTTTTGTGATACTATTTCCCTCTGTTCTCCTGAGCTGTAAAGTATGCAGAATTCTTAATTTATAAATACAAAGAACCAAAATCCTTTCTAGTCATTTGAGCCATGAGAGTCTTTAAATGCGGGATACAGCGCTGGTTTCAGAATTAGCTTTGTTTCAACAGTTTCTTGCATGGCTTCTAGCAAATATAGAAAAAAAATGAATTACTCTTATCTGTTGATTTCCTGCTTTTTTAATCCCATCATCTAAACTCAGAAGCAGAACTACATTAATCTTAGGATTTGACTGTAGGTATTTGGATCATGGCACCATCTTTTTGAAGACGGGACTAATTAAGTCCCTTCATTTTCTTATTACCTTGTAGTTCATCAATAAATGTGTCATGTTACCTCATAAGGTGTTGAATATGGCAATCGTATCATAACCTTTTTCAGAAAGGAAAGCTCAAAAAATTTATGTAACTTGACGCTGGTCATAGTCTGATTAATGATAAGCAGCTAGTGTGCTTATTTGTTATGCAAATGATTATGACAAATTATAAGGACTTTTTAATCTCCATATTTTTAATATGTGTATTTGAGAGTATCTGGGAGCTATTTGCTTTTGCTCCCAGATACTGAGCTATGAACAAATGCAAACTTCAGCATCAACTACAAAAACAGTGAAAAAAGTACTGTTACAAATTTGAGTATAACAAAGATGCTGTGCTTTCATTAAAAACTTATAAACTATATATTGTATGGGGCAATTTGATGTATTTTTGTCTAACAGTATCTCAACCAGTTGAGCTCCGTTACCTAACTCATGTGCTGTGCTTGAAACTAGCAAGAATTTTGTGCCACTATTCAATTACGCTACCCTACTCAATTCCATGACAGTTAAAATTTGCTAAAAAAAAAAAAAAAAGAGGACAATTTTTTTTTATTTTTGCAACACAATATCTATACATACATTACATCAGGGAAATAGACTTCAGAAGTCAAGTCAGAATTTCAATATCACAATGAAGTTCAACTTCTTCACTTTTGTGGACAGTAATAGTACTAGAGAAAATGTATAAAGTTGAGTCAGGGGAGGTTTAGGCTAGACATCAGGAAGAATTTTCTTCCAGAGAGCAGTAGGACTCTGGAACATCCTCCCTAGGAAAGTGATCATGGCATGAAACCTGATGGACTTCAAGAAGTGCTTGTACAGCACTCTCTGGAATACGGTGTGACTCTTGGGGTGTCCTGTGCAGGACCAGGAGTTGGACTCAATACAGTACAACCAAGAACCACCACTCAATAATAAACCTAAGGAGAAACACCTGTTTTCTGCTGCATAATTGTTACAAGAATGGGTTAATTCTGGGCTACTTTTTCTCCTTCTAGTTACAATCTATGCCAAGCGAATAGATAAATTTGTCCCATTTTCACTTTTCATGACAAAGTTTGTCATTAAGAGTGAGTTATCACAGGATTTTATTGCCTGGTATATTTGGTGAATTATCACAATATGTAGAGGACATTTAACCTCTTTCAATACTGCGTGTCTTGCTTGACTGACTGTTCTTGGCCATGGAAGGTGGTGCACTGAAATTCAGTGTGTTAGTTCTTTACATACAAAGTCAAAGATGACTCTTTTCAAGGAACAAAGATAGTTTACATGTAAGTGCATGTTATGAACAGGCAAACTTATCTCCATGTAGCAATCTCGCAAATTTAAAGGGAAGAAAATCTGACACTGCCAGCTATGGTTGTAGAAGTGCTTAGCATTATTAAAACACTTGGCCTGTAAAAGCACTGCTTTTACCTTGCCTGAGTTCTGCACTCCAGGATATTGTTTCTCTGTGGTGAATTTTGTCCTTTGCCTCTGTGTTGAAAACGTTAACAAATACAGGGGCTAATATTCCTTGAAAAAGAAAAACACTGTAATTTGATGGTTTTCTGATAAGGTCATATGTCAAGAGGACCATCACCACCCACTTTTCTGTTACTACCCAGATACTTCCTAGAACATCATCCAATTGCAATAACTATGAAAGACAGCAGAAAGCAGATAGAACATTTTAACAGGTGGTAGTTAGGCTTGCTATATTAAATATTTGTGAAGTCAGGAATAAAAGATAGATTTTGCTTTACAGATATTGAAGGAATACACATTTCCTTATGTCACACATTACAGATACTGCTATAATCCCTTTTTTATGATACTGATACTAATGGTAATAGTGGCCGTTACTTAAAGGCTCTCTACATAATACACAAAGAAGTCATAGATATCTACTACATTTTAATAATAACCAGGTTACAGGGCAGATGGAAGGAGTGCAGTCCCAATATAAATGAAGATACTTTGAAGTTGCAGAATCCTGGAAGTATAATGGAAGCACACTACACCACTCAATGCTGACAGAGGAGATCAAAGTCATGTTGACAGCTCAGTATATCCACAACTGGAACTTTATTATTTATGTAAAATCTGCCAATGCTTGGAGGATGGTAGGTAACATCATCTTAACATAGCTTTGCAAATCCACCTGAAAGACATCAATAACCTCAACATCTGTCTAAGGACCTGCAAGGGATTCAGCTGCTACTCAAACCGACACACATACATGAAGAAAGTATCTAGTGGAATATATATGATGTTTATATATAAATATATATATGCATCAATAATGTAATTTTAATTAATAAATAAAATGGAAGCCATGCTTTAGCATTAAGGAATGAACAGGGTATGTCAGTGCTAGAAGTATGAAATCCTACAACGAGAACTAAAGAGCACAGCTATATCACAACTGAACAAGCCCCATGGTCTATTCTCTGTCTCGGAGGCTAACTGCCATAGTTAATGGAAACCTGTTCCTTTTAGTCAAGAAGGGCTTTATGTGAAGAACTGAAGATCTTCTCCATCAGTAGAACTGAGAGTGTAAAGGATAAGTCTTTCAGGCACTAAAAGGACTATTTATTTCTAGGATGTGTAGAAAACTAAGAGGAATATTTACTTAAAGATTTACAGATCCTTTGATGACCGGCTTAAAGGACATCAAAAGTATGTGTTAGTCTTGCATGAATGTCTGTTAGTTTTTAACTGGAAATAGTAAATTGAACGGATAAGCTTTCTTCAGCTGTTTATGGGAGCAGTCCCATTGGCTTTGCAGGACTAAGTTCTGATCTACTAAGCTTAAGTTTCAGAACTGAGCTCAGTCCAGAAAGTGTGGTAAGTAAGTTTCATGAAAAGTACTTGCTCCAAGGAGAATCACCAGCAGTTAGTCAGGCAGCCCTACCCAAGAAAGCATATCATAATGTTTTTAAGCAATCACAAACAAGTGAATAACACGGGCAGAAAGTTTAATGTGTTTTAATCAAAGGCCACAGTCATCTGAACTAATGTTATAAGGATACTATCAGTCACAAACTATACTGTGTGCTAATTGTGCACTATGTAAAGGTACAAACAAATCATGCATAAAGGCTATTAATGTATTTATAATGACATGGGGTCTAAAAGCAGATTTATGCCTAGCCAAGACATCATTTGTTACTATACAATCCATAAGTTGTGCAAAAACATGTCCAAGCAATTCAGATAACGTGTAAGCGGTGGAACAGATGATTCACTACCCTAGGCTAAAATTATTCAGAGAGCAGTGTAACTAGATGTAAACTGACTATTCATAACAGCAAATTAATCAAAAGCAAAAAAAAACCCAAAAGGACCAAAGGTATTGTCATATTCTGAAATGCAAATTCATCCATTCTTACAAAACAATCTTGAACAAACTTACTGCTTTGTGAAAACTGTGTAGAAAATGATAGGAGGATGAAGACAAAATTATTTTACTCTGTTTGTTGTTGAAACATTATACTTCTTACTCTATAGCACTTTTTCAGGTAATTAATCTTAATAAAGTTCTTGGAACCACACTGGTGGGTCAGCACTCACCAACATGAACAAGGAAATGTTATTGGTACCAATAAACAATTGAGGTAATATGCTATGGGCATCCAAAGGGTTGAGGTCAAAAAGCAGTATTAGCAATAGAATAGTGATTAGATTTATACTACTATTTGTGATTAATATTAGAACAGGCAAATTTCTTCTAAAAATGAATTTTTTAGGGAATCAAGAAGTTGCACATTCTCTTGATTTAAAGCAGTGTATCTACTCTGAAATCACCTAAGCACCTTTCAAGACGGTCAGTGCACATGAGTTCATTTTAGGAAAATCTATCTGACAGATTGCCATATTTTTCCAACAATAAGTATGTTGTCCTTTTTGTGGAGAAGAGCTTCTTAATCCAGTTTTAAATTACCAAAACCATAATACTTTTATGTGCACACTCCTGGATTCTATTTATGATTCTGACCAATAACAGAAGAGGTTAATAGTCAGGGTCACAAAGAATATTTAAACATTGCCCATCTAAAAATTCACATGCTGTTTGTAGAAACTACATCCCAGAGATAATTTTCATCAATGGTCTTTGACTGCAGAAGGACGAGTGTGTATGTGTGAAGCTGCAGTAAATGTTTTTTAGATGACTGACTGCTGTCTTTCAGTGAATGTAAACTAGAGAGTAAAATTGACAAATCAGGAATATTTTTTTAAATATCAGGTACAACTCTGAAGGACTGCTCATGACTGATTTGCTAGCAGTGATCATGGAACAATACTAAACTATTTTTTGCAGTTGGGTCTTCAACAAGGGCCAGGATCAAGATTGCTTGGATTCAATAAAAGAGTTTCTTCCTCCTTTTCATCAGTTATTTAGTTGCACTTTGGTTTAGGCCTCTGAAATTGTATATCTGCCAGCAACAGAAGGTTCATCATCTTAATAAAAGTTCACAAGCTTAAGGTCTTGCTTTCATCTTTTCTGTTGTCTTTACAAAGAAGCAGTATTTTGATTCAGTTCTGATCTCAGAGAGCTAAGAGGAGAGTGTTTAATTCACAAGCACCATGCAAGTTTTGTAGGGGTTCCTTAGGAATGGAAATCCATATACCAACAAAATGGAATTGCACTGAAGCTTACCATTAAGTATCCTCATTGTAACCAGGTCATTTAGCTCGGTTGTATAGAAAGGATTTAAAAAGAATGGTGATGTAATATATTGCGGAAGCTGTTTGAATCTCAGAATTTGATGAATCCTCTTTCTTATATTGACTTTCCAAAGACAAAAAGTAATATATTTCCCCCAACTTCTTGGACAATTGTATGCCAGATTGTAATGTTTATTGATCACCATTCATTTATCACTTTCTATTGACCATTTGTGTCCATAATTGTGAATAAAGACTATTGATTGAGTAGTAATTACCCTCTAATGTGGGTCAGGTAAGGTCACTGGTACAAACTTTCCCTTCTTGATTTTTGTTAATTTAGTTTATTGGGATTTTGTTTTTCTCATTTTCATTGATTTCCTTTTTTTATGCCTTTTTACATGCCATGCAATATTCAGATTGTTTACAAGCTGTGAAGAACCTTCAAATTTATCAGTTGTCTGAGGAATACTTATTTCCACTGTTAGTACATTCTAGCCTTCAAGAATATGATATACATTGGAAAAAATTAACATAAAAATGCAACATACTCAGAAAGACTGCTTTTTGTTTGTCTACTTTTGAGTAACTGTTAGATTGTCTCTCAGATTGCATCTCCTTTTCAGAATGCATAATGAATTACCTTCTTGTAGAAGCTACTAGAGTGTGAGTAGGGTGGAAGTGTGTTTGAAAACATGGGTCAGAACTTCCATTCTGATCTTAGAGTTATAATAGCTGAGCCAGCACTGAGAGTGGAGTATTAATCTACTCTGAAGTATGGGTCCATAATGAATTATTTCACTCTGCAAGCAAATTATTAGATATGAAAACTGTGAGATGGGGCTATTGTTTGTTACACTTGTATGTATGTCTCAAATTGAATTCTGAGTTGCTCCAAGGAGAGGTCATATCTTCCAAGTCACTTTCACACAGAACCTAGCAAAACAGGGATCTAGTCATCATTGAACTTGTCTTTAAGATGGCACAGCCAAAGAGTTTGTGTAATAGAGCAGTAATAGAGTTTATTCAGTCACCAAACTGCAAAAAATGTGGGTGACATTCAAGTAGACAATTTTTGAGGCAGTAAAATTGATCAGTCAGTGTGCTGGTTTTTGTAGACTTCTGTCTTCATGCCCATATATATTTGCATTTCATGACACGTGCGTATCTGAAACATCACCCATAACTGCAAAGTGTACATTTTTGTTTGGTTGGTGGTTTTGTGTGTATTTTGTTTGTTTGTTTGTTTTCCATAAAATATTTTTCTTTCTTCTCTTGATTGCCTTTTATCTAACTTTACATTATCAATATATTCACATAACTTCTGAAGCAAATGGAATTCTAATTGTCTCCTCCAGACAGTTCATAGCAATAATACAGGTGGCTCCATGAGTGACTAAGCAGTTAGGACATTTTTGTGGGAACACTGAAAACACCTCTGTAAATTAGAAGATGCACTTTTAAAATTTAAAAAGTTATCTACTTATCACATAGAGGAAAATGAAGCATATAATTTTGTTAGTAAGTATATTTTCCCTTCAAGTGCCACTAGTAATACAAAGTCAAAAAGTTCTCATGAAATGTGTTTAAACATTAGTTAAAAACTTGAGTCCTTGTTAAATGTAAAATGAGCTTCAGAAAGTGTTTAATTAGTTTCAGGCTTTATAACTAGTGGCCATACTGCTTCATCTTTGGAAGTCTGAAATTCCCCATGGCTATTGTTCACAATGACCATTGTCTACACTTGACATGGGTCAGGCAGACAAAAACTGCATTCCTCCTGTCAGTCAAACTGAGTTCTTTATAATTTGTGCTTTAAGGCAATGCCATGCCTTTTGTGACTCTTTTGGACATGACAAATCATAAAAGAATGTGTTTCTTAAGGAAAGCCAGAATGTTGTATTCTCTTATAAAAGCTGTGAAAATAACTTCAAGTAATTATTGCTTCTATACGTGCAAAACAAACCAAAACAAATCACGACATATTAGAGGTTCATATACCTCACTTTTTGCGGCGGTTGAGGGTGCGCTCCCCCTTAGTCCTCCCCCCACCGTGGTCCCCGAGATGCCCAAAAGAGCCACACAGAGACCCCAGGAGAGGAGCGAGAGAGAGAGAGTTTATTTCTCACACAGCCTTTTTTATATCCTCCTGCCCCAAGCAGTACAGTATTATCAGCAGCTGCTAAAGGGAGTACCACACTGTAAAGGTCTTCTAACTACTCCCTTGTATCTCAGGCTGGCTGCATAGCACCTAACTTTGAAGAAACTATCTCTATGCTTCTACTCTAACATTTTGCAGCTGTGTGAGACTGGGGTTCTTTGTTCTTGCTGTTCTGCTTCAAGCCAATTCTCCAAACTCAGCAACTCTTCCCATGAAGTCAGACATTTCTGCATCTTCCTTTCTGTCTCTCAATTCTCTTATGGCTGTCCGCTCCACACCCACAACTTTTTCTAGCCCTAAGATTAAACTCTGCCATTTGATTTGCCGGTCTTAAGACAGTTTTACCACAAAACTGCTATGCATGAGGAGCAACTTCCTGATCCCCTGTCCTGGTTTGACCAGAATAACTGAGATAAGAACACCAGGCNACAAGAAGAGCCAGAAATCGAAAGAAGAACAGAGAGAGATTTCTCCCTACCCCTGCCTTTATATACTCAAAACCACGTCACCCCTTCGCGAGAGCTTAGCAGTCCGTGGATTCGCTATCTCGTAGGATTTTCCAGGTTACAGTCTCTGGCCCCCACCTCCCTCCCCCCCCTCTCTGAGGCTGGGGAAAGGGGGGGGAGAAGAAGTCCACCCGATCAGTTTCTTCCTCTTAAAGGGAAACCGACGTACACATTAAAATTCTGGTCACCCTATAACATCCCCTGAAAGGGTTGCTATAAAGCTAGACACAGGCATACAATTTTAGCTGATAAAGAACAACAAAACTCCACTTCTAAGAATATATTAACTTGAAATTTTGCCCGCAGATAAATGCTTTCTAGACTAGAACTGAAGTTAGAATTGCAAGTTGAAAGAAAGAACAAAATTAAGGTGGGACTCTTCTCATGGTTATTTGAATATGCCTTTTATCCTGTTATGTAACAATCTCCTGTGAAAACAAACCAAACATGCCTTTGGGATGTTGTACAGAAAATGAAAATATTTTTGATGTAAAACTCATGGGCCAGAGGTAACACGTCATTCAGCATGGCATGGTAGAATCAGACTTTTTCACTCTGCTCAATAGTCAGATGCTGCTACTAAGTTTAGTTTCAGGACTCAGTGAGCTGCAGTGAAAGTGATAATATTGGTCCTCGAAAGAAAAAAACCACCAAAATAAAACAAAAAGTTGGAACTTTAGAAACAGAAACTTTAGAAAGTTAGGTAAAAAAAGGTAGAAATAGGGCCTAGACAAAAAAGTACATGCTAACAAAGCTGCTGAAGAGAAGAAAATGCCTGCCGTGAAATAAACCGTATTTTATTACACTGAAAATGTCTTCTAGTTATCATGCTTATGATATATGATGTCAGCTGACATCCTGGGTGTAGCAATTTTTGCAAGGAGCTAAGAATCAGTCTGTGTGGTTGAGGACAGGAGTCAGTCAATTCTCTTAAGTTTAAGACTGAGCTACAAAGTGTAATGTGTCTCAACTCCCTAAGTGGCCTTGAGAAAATAAGCCTGCAGTAGTGACCAACTCTCTGGACATTTTTAAACTGCAGTTCCACTTCATTGACTTTCATTAGTTAAATCATCTCAGACTTCTGGAAGCAATGTTAAAATGCTTGAGGTGAGATTCATCCCATTACACTTGAGAAGGTTAAAAATCAGTTTCTAAACCAACTCATTTTTGTAGACCCTTTAAACAGATTCAGAGAGGAATCCAACCACTCCAAAACTAAAAATTCAAGGCAGGGTTATCTACTGCTTCTCCTGAGTATAAAAGAAAGCCAGAAAACAATTCGAGAATTGGTTCCTAACCAAGCACATAGATTTAAGTGATGTTAAAATATTTATCCTCTTTTGCGCCATCTCTCCCCTCCAGATGAACTGATTCAGCTACTCTTTCATGTTGTCTTTTATTGCCAGTGTGAAATGAAGCCTTTTAGGATTTTAGTCTATCCGACTATCACGTTCACACTTCAAAAATGTAGATTTTGCTTAGTAAATACTTTTATTCATCCTTAAGTGTGAGTTTCATATAGTTAAGTGCTAAAGAGTCTAATAACTCATATTTAATTAAAAACTACCATTGACTTAAAGTACTTTCAAAAACTAGGCATCAGACCCTATGTTGTGTTGCCTAAGTTCTTCTCATTTGACATGTATATTGCATTTTGCCTGGTTACTCACTATTTTTCTTCTTCTAGTTCTATTTACTGATAGAATAAGGACAACTAGAGGACTCTTACATGATCAGCTCATTCAGCAATATTAAGTGAACTTCGTTTTATGTTCAGACAGTTTAGCAATGATGCCTTTTATATGACTAATATATGTGAAACATGTAAAGATTTTTTTCTCAGATGTACAGCATCCAGTATGACATCAGCTAGCTGTTGTTCAATACATAGCTGGGTTATTGGTCTTCCCACCTTCTGGGAGATGCACTTGACACTTTCTTTGCTATTTACAGGTAATATCCACCTATTTCTTGAAGTGTTAGCAGTCTCATTATCACTGCCTTCATTCAGAGGTGGATCCCCTCCCCCCAACATACCTAGTTTAAAGCCTTACTGATAAGTCCATCCAACTTGCTCCCCAGAACATTCTTGCCCCATTTAGTCAGATTTATTCCATCCCTAGTTAACATTCCTGGCCTCTCAAAGTTACAGCCAAGATAATAAAACCCAAAGCCCTGATCACGACACCAGCCACGCAGCTACTCATTCACCCTGTCAATTTGACTCTGTTTGCAAGGGTCCCAGCCTGCTACAGGGAGGAGAGAGGGGAACACTATCTGAGCCCCTGACCCTCTCAACATCTTTCCAAGGGATATGAAATCCCTTTTGATGTTATGG